>VZRH01004994.1:2358194-2386299 GCA_013397555.1 Urocynchramus pylzowi | reverse complement strand
GGCCCCCCGGGCTGGCTCGCCCTCATCGAGCGCGGCGGCGGCTGCTCCTTCGCCGACAAGATCCGCCTGGCCGCCGAGCGCGGCGCCGCCGCCGCCGTCATCTACAACTACCGCGGCACCGGCAACGAGGTGCTGCCCATGTCCCACCACGGTGAGCGCCGGGAGCTGGGGGGACTCGCAAGGAGAGGGGTCCCCGCGCTGGGAGCGGCCCCTTCCCTCCCTCCTTCCCTCCTTCCCTCGGGGGCTGCGGGAACGGGGCCCGGCCCGGCCGCGCATCCGCGGCGCGGCTCCCCGGTAACAGCCGGGAATGTCGCTGCCTCCCCGCGCCACAGGAGTTTCTGCCCGGACTGGCCAGTGCTGTTTCGGGCGCTGATGATGTTGTTTTTTCTCTGATTAATGAGTAACCGTGTCCGAAATCTGCGGCTGCTGCCGGGGCTGAGGACGAGTGGGCTCTGGCCGGTCTGAGCCGGGCCCTGGGTTTCTGGCCTGAGCCTGTAGTCGCCAGAGGTGAAGGATGCTGAGGTTTTTAGTGCCTGTTAAGGCTGTGGAGTTGATTGGGGCTGGGAAGTAAGCTGGGTCTCCATGCTCAGATGCTGTTTCTCCCTATGCCCTGCACACTAACCAGCTCAGGCATAAGGAAAGTACAACACTCTTCTGTGGGTAACTTCTCAGCAACAAAATGCCTCTTCTAATGCAAGTAGCTGAAGGTCTTTAAAGGTTGTTTTCCAGTTTGCACAGGCTGATACCAACAGAAGAGGAGCTCTGTTATAGAAAGTGGAGTAGGAGACTCCTACTTAGAGGAAAGTTTTTCCTGACCTGCCCATCTTTCAAAGGAAGACTGAGATTTGGCTGTGTTTTAGGCTAATGTTACCTGAGAAACAGACGTAGGCTGAAAGCTGTGTAAATGCCTTCTGGTGACAGTCCAAGTAGGTGCACTGTGTGTGACAGGATGAGTGGCTTTGGTGGCTCTGTCCAGCTTTTGGACAGACACACACCCTTGTGGGTGTGTTGGAGTTCTGTCAAGTGACACTGCTTTGGGAAGCCCCATCTTCTGGAGAGAAATTGAACAATGAAAATGAGTATTGTGTCTTAAAGCTCTGAGTGGTTTGAAAAATAATTATATCCCTGCAGCAATCCTCTTAGAAGGTTTGGAGAGGATTTCTGTTAGCAGTGGAGGCAAGTGTTCTGGTGAGACAAGCAAACAGTAGCTGCCTCTGGAGGTTTGCTGTCTTAATGAGCTTGCAATCTTAAAAGAGCTGTGTGACTGTTGCTACTTTGCTTTAAGAATTCAAAACATATAGTCTGGATAGGCTCTGGCCTTTCTGAGGCAAGGCTTTCTTATGTAATCAAATCATCAGCTGACAAATGCTATTGAGATCTGACTATTGCTGGGCGAGTTCCTCCTGCTGAACTGACAGAGCGTCCCTGAGCCCTGTTCACTGTGTGCCTGCCTAATCCTGCAGCTCTTGGAGGAGCTCCCTTGGCACTGCTGGCCTGGGTAGGTCACTGCTGAACCTGTTCTTGAGGGGAAGGAGCATGTGCTCCTGCCCCTCCTCCATCCTGGCTGCTGGGAGGCTTACAGCATCTTAACCTTGCTGGGAGCTGCCTCTCAAAATGAGCCATGGGCTCTTGGCAGGGTTTGCTCCAAGAGGAGCTCCCTCCTTTCCTATGCTGTCCTTAAGCTTTCTGCTGAGGCATTTATGTCAGAGTGGCTCTAACTGTCCTGATTTTCCTGCATGATGGGATAGATACTCGAGGGCATGTTGAAATTTCCCAGCTGAACTGCAGACAAATAGGACAGGGACTCCTTGGAGAAGACAGCTTCTGTCAAACCACTTATTTAATCTGCCTGACTCCGCCTTGCCTTGTCGTAGCACAATTACTAAGCTAAGCTTGTTGCTGCTGTTGCTTTTATTGCTTGTCCTTGTTCTAGTCCCTCACTTTCTTTCCTGTTCCACCCTCCCTTTTCTTATTCTCTGGACTTGAGTTCTTTTCCTATCCTTGTGTCTGTCTGCAAGTCCCTGTTCTTGGCTCTTCCCACAGCGATGCTCTTCCTTCTGCTTACGGGGCTTTGGTGACACGCTGTGCTTGGGCCACCCTTGCCTTCTGCCCCTGCTGGGGGCCAGTGCTCTCTGGTCAAACTGGACAAACACTGCAGGCTCTGAACATGGCATGGCCAAGATGGAGCAAGCTACAAGTCATCAGCCTCATTCAGTTTGCCAGGTGCAGGCTATTCCCTGAGTAATGCTGATGAGCTCAGCCTACAGCACTACCCCTCAAACTTAGGAGGTAAGAGCTGGTCATACTGCCCTTTGCTGAGCTGTGCTTTAGGATGACTCCCCTCTCCTGGCCTCCTTGGTGGCACTGTGTGCTCTGACTCTCCTGGAGCCAGTGGGGAAGGTGGCCATGCCCATTAAAGAATGGGCTTTGTGCAACTACAGCTCCCACCACGTCTGTAATGGCTGTCTGTAGCTGTGCTAGTGATGACTTTGCAATCTGGGTTTCCTATTTGGCTTAATTTCTGCTCTGACTAGGGCCATGTGCCATCAAGTGAAACCAAGCAAGGCCAAACACTTCCTCCAAGCTGAGGCAGTGGGAAGTAGCAGGAGATGGCTTTGCTGTGGGGGGGAATTAAACCAGCAGTACCGAGTACTCTCCTCTCACCTGTGGGCATGGAGCTGTCATCTGCCTGGCAGAGAAGGAAGAACTCTGTGGGTGGGCTCTGATAAAGTGTATGGCACTATACACTTCTCTTCAAAGAACTTTGGTAGCGACAAAACACCCAGTTATTAACAGAAGCTTATCTAATAGCATGGTATGCCTATTTCTGGGGTGTTCAAACTTGGCTTTTGAAGCAACTTTCTTGTTTAGAGACTTAAATGGGCCTGTATTTGCAGCAGTGTTTGTACTAGTCATCCTGCTTCCATAGACGTTTTTTCTTATAATCATCATGTTTAGTCTGATGAATTCTTCATTGCATCAGTGCTCCATGTAACCTTTTGGTGTGCCAACTTAAAAAAAAACCAAAGAAACAACAAAAACTACCCAACAAAAGCAAACGACTCTGGCAATTAAAACAACAGAATGCAGTGAATAGCCAAATCAGATATGATCAAATCCTGCCTAATCATCTCTAGCATGTAGAATGTGAAGAATTTAATGGAGTCCAAAGGAAAATTTACTCTGTGGTTTATAAGCACAAACCGATATCAATTAGCAAACTTGAGTTTTAACTGTGCACATTTTAAGATGGTACCGCTCTGTGTCAGGCTGAGCAGGGTTTCAAAGTACAGTTCTGTGTGCTCATAATTGCACCTCTCTGTAATCTCTATTGACCTTCTGAAAAAGACATTTGATTGGAGAAAACCAGCAGCATGTGGGAAAAAAAGTGCAGGGCAAGAGTAGGTTTGTACTAAAGGTGGACCTTGCCTTAAGGTAGAACCAGGCTGTTAGGTGGCTTTGGCTTGAGGGCATGGTGGTGCCCGTGGGAAGCATTCTTTGCTGTTCAGTATTTCCTTGCAGCTGGTGAAGAAGGATTCTTTGCAGGTCAGAAAGCAGCTGTGATAATTTTCTTTGATTTCTTTCATGGTGTAACTCTAGACTTGAGGAGAGCAACACCTGATCTGCAGAGGACTTATTCTGGGGAAACACAACTAAATGATTCTGCCTCAAGCAGTAACAGTGTGAATCAGGCTCACAAGATCTGGTTCAAGTGTAAACATGCATCAGTGGGTGAAAGGGGAAGGAAAGGTTAAATATGTAGCACTGCTACTTAACTTACTCTGCAGGAGTTTCACTGAGGTGAAGCCTTACCTCCATATGCTTAGAGAAAACAGTGTATGGCAGAAGTGTCTAGTTGTGCTCCACAGCTTTTTGTGAGGTATGATCTTCAGAAACAAGCTATGACTTTGCCAAGGTATTAAAAGGCTGATGTGCACTGTAGAACCATCAAAGATTGAGTCAGAATTGTAATCCCAAGGCAGGCTGTGCTGAGACTTTGCAAGCCTCGTGTAAACAACTACTGTACCTCTCTTTGCAGTGAGTGAAGACTTGTGCTGAGAACATCTGAGGAGAGGAATGAGGATGGAGGATCTAATTAATGACACTTCCTCTCTCATGTTCCTTGGCCACAGCCAGATGAGCCTCTGCAGATCATTAAGCCTTCCCTACAGTTCCTTTTTGAGAAGGACCTTGCATGCATCTGCTGTGCCTGGATGGTATTTGCAGTCTGTAGTGTCTGGAGTTTGTAGTTCTTTTCATCTGAAAATAGCTTTTTGATGTGTATGTCCTGAGCTTTGTCTTTATGTGCTCAAACTCAGTTTGGTTCTCCTGGCTGCCTGGTTTAGAATAAATTGATGTCACAGCTGTAGTGGCATTCAGATAAGCAGCTGTAGCATGTGGGTCTGGCTGGTGACCCTGATCTCCCACTCTCAGGGATGGTGGGGTGTGACAGTGACTGGGGCTGCCCCCAGCACAGCAGTCTGTGAGCAAACAGGAGGGGCATTGAGAAACTGGATGAGACTAACTGGTGCTCTTGACAGCTTCTGATCCCTGCTCTTGCTCTTTACAATATAATTTAGGTACCTCTGTGCCATGGAAAACTGTAGGGTAGGCATCATCCCTTAAGTAGCCTGGAATAGGTTTGTGAAGTGCCCTTGCACTTTGGGTTTATGGGGCTGTTGAAATATGAAGGGATGAATTAAAATCCTAAGTGACAGCTGTGGTAGCAGAGGCTTCATTGTGAGGGACACGTTGCTAAAACAATGACAGTGCTTGTTTGCCTCCAGCCTTGACTGTGCTGGTGAGCACACAGCAGTCAGCTCAGCACAGTTCCCCACTGTGTCCAGTGTGACCTGTCATCTTTTCACAGACAGATGCTTTCTGGCTGAGACTGTGCCCATTTACATAAATTTACCTTTAGCTTTCTTAAACTCACTTCTTCCCAGTGAACACTTAGCTGCCACCAGCATGTGGAGAGCAAGGGATGTTAGTGGTGAGCTCATTCTCATTCAGAGAGGGTGAGCAATGTATTTACTAAATTAAAACTGCTGAAAACTGTTGAGCAAACTCACCAAAGAATTTTCATTAGGAATTTTGCTTGCTGTTTCTCCAGGATGTTTTAGATGCTGTTTCTAGATTGAAAGGTGGTACTTCAGTCTTGCAGGTGCCACTGACCAAACAGCATGTGAAGAGAGCTGTCCTACAAGATCTCATTCATTTCTGTGCCCTTGAAAAATGTTACTGTCCTGGCTGCTGTTTTAGAGGATAATTTCATGTTGTAAATGTTCTAAGATTTAGGGGATGGAAGCACTTAAGTAAGACTTTAAGGCTCAAAGGTGGGGAGGGGGAGAAAAAAAGGGTTGGTAACTGTTGGATTCACTTGACAAATAGTAACACTATTTAAACTAAATAGAGTACAGGTTGGTTTCCACTTCCAGTATTCCATTGTGGTACCATTCAGGGAGGCCTGGACAGGCTGGAGAGCTGGGCAGAGAGAAACCTGATGAAGTTTAGCAAGCATCTACACCTGGGGAGGAATACTTCCATACAGGCTGGGGCTGGTCTGCTGGAAACCAGCTCTGTGAAGAAGACCCCACATACCCTGGTGGACTCCTGTCCATGACCAGCAGTGTGTTCTTGTGGCCAAGAAGGCCAATGGGATCCTAGGGTGCATGAGGAAGAGGTAAGGGAGGTGGTCCTGGCCCTCTGCTTTGCCCTGGTGAGGTCTCATCTGGAGTTCTGTGTGCAGTTCTGGGCTCCTTGGTTCAATACATGTGTGGAACACCTGCAGTGAGTCCAGAGAAGGCCTGTGAAGATGATGAGGGGCTGGAGCATCTGTCATACAACCAAAGGTTGAGTGAGCTGGGCCTGTTTAGGCTGGAGGTGAGAAGATTGAGGCGGGACCTCATCAGGGCACACAAATGTGTTAAGGGTGGGTGTCAGGAGGGTGGGACCAGACTCTTTTCAGTGGTGTCCAGAGCAGGACAAGGGACAGTGGGCACAAATTGAAACACAGAAAGTTCCATCTGAATAGGAGGAGAAACTTTGTTAGTGTGAGGGTGACTGAGCACTGGAACAGACTGCCCAGAGAGGTTGTGGAGAATCCCTCACTGGAGAGATTCAAAACCTGTCTGGATGTGATCCTGTGCAACCTGCTCTGGGTGACTGTGCTTTAGCAGGGGTGTTGAACTAGATGATCTCCAGAGGTACCTTCCCACCCCATCCATTCCATAATTTTGTGTGAATGCTTGCCCCTGTATGTGGAAATGCATGTGTGTTTAGGAGGAAGAGATCAGACATAGTGCCATATGTCAAGTAAAGCAAGCTGAAAGTAGATTTAATCAAGCTTAGGTAATAGTGTGAGAAAAGAGGCAGTTCAGTCAAACAGTTTAGATCATAAAGGACTGTAGCTTTAAATAACTGCAAAATAACCTGGATGCAAATTATGCATTTATCTTGGTGCCAGGTAATCTTTGTGCAGAACATGCAAAGCAGGGTAAGAAGGAACAAGCCTACGACATCAGCTTATCCAGGCTTATATTGCTCCTGATCTATGAGTTCAGTCACCTTCCCCTCCTGCAAAAGGGAGAGCTTATCACAGGGCAATAAAGTGTTTCCTCTGACAGTGTCTGGGATGGAGGATGATTGTGGGCATGGGCACATTCCTGATGAGATTTTGCCTTGTTCGTGTGGATGACAGCAATCAGCACTTTGTTTTTTTTATCCACACTGTACCGTGGATGAGAGCAGAGCTGGCCTGCAGGGTCTGGTTTCATAGTGTCTGAGGCCAGGGAGAGCCCTCGTGCCCCTAGAGTGGGGTGTGCTGCTGAGACTTGGTGGCTTTTATGTGCAGTGCTGGGCTGTCATCTGAGGTGAATTACGTAAGGTCGGTAATACCAGCTCAGTCTGTGTACACTGTTAGTTTATTTTTCCTCCTACTGTAACAGATAACAGTAAGCTTGTACCAGCCTGTTTGATAACCACCAGAAATCCCGTTTCATACTATTCAAGTACAGGGAGATAAGCAATGTTCAAGACACTGTGTTTTGATTTTTTCTAAACATGAAAGATAGGCTATCAGATACTCCTCTTGCATCCTGAGGAGCCAGCTAAACTGGTATGGAATGGTTGGAGTGTAAACTGACAGTGTCTCTCGTGTTAAAGAACAGGAGATAGGCATTAGGAGATCAGGCTTTTTGCTGATGGTGGGGTTGGAGGGGTGCCAGGGGAATACCTCTAGCTCCTTTGGGACAAGGCACAACTATTACTGCTCTGTGCTGCAAGCACCATATCGTGTAGATAAAAAAAACGATCCAGGCACCAAGGCTGGAGTTGTATTTCATCTCCTGAAAGAACCTTCAGAGAGCATTTCTGCTATGGTGCTGTGGTTAAGGAGAACCTGTTCATTCTTTGAGAATTCAAACTCCAACGTCTGCACTTTCCTTCCTTTTTTTTTTTTTTATATAAATATACAAAACATACGAAATCAAAAGTAATTTCTTCCATTCTTCTTTTTCTGAGTGGGTGGCTTATATGGTTGCCAGCTGGGGCTGTTGAAATGGATTGGTGATCCCACCAGCAGCAAGGATGGGCTGGGTGTATTCCCAGGTGGAGTGCTGGGAACACTGGGGTGAGCTGTGCTGGTGCTGGGGAGAAGCAGTGTGGCTGTGCCATAGCAGAGGCACTGTTTGCACAAGGTGCTCTCTGGAACGAGTGAAGGAATACTGTTAAAACTGTGGGCACTTAATTTCAGTCTGATTAAAGATGAGGCAAAACTTCAGACTGAGAAAGCTGGGGGGGAAAAAAATGATGGGATCCAAAATGTTGGAGGCTGTATGTGGCATGCTAGTTTCTTCCTTGTTCTGAAACAACTTGCCTACTTAGCATGTTTTATACCTTCTTTCTTAAAAATGCTCTCAAAACTATTGCCTTCCTCACATATTTTCATTAAATTGTGTTGTAGCTTGGTTTGTTTCCAAAGAGAAAAAGGGTCCATCAGTTTTACACCCTGTTCTTGGTAAATGGTGACAGAGACATTAGAGAGGTTTGGCTCTCGCTGTCCAAGAATAGAAAGATCTATGGAATTTGCCCAAAGTTACACTGAGGCCTTTAAACCAAAAGGAAGGGGTCTTTCATAACTTAATTGAAGCTGAATTTATTTTGTTTAAACAATGCAAAATGGTTGCAATGCCTGAATGAGCTGAGAAATTTGTTTTGAGTGAGGGTAGAGGAAGTGACTTGGAGTTCTTGAGTTGGCTTTGGTCAGTGGATTTATTTAGCCTTGAGGTTTGTACCTTGCCTTGATGTGTTTCAATGCATTAATAGATTGCGATTTTATTGCTAAAAGTGAGCATTTTAAGGCACAGATTAGGTACCATTGCATTCTAAATATTGTAGGGCAAGTGTTCTCCAGGCCCTACAGCTTGCTTGGTTCAGGATAGCACTGTAGCACACAAAAATGTAGGACTGGGTTACAATAATCCCCATAAATGAATGTGAAAAGGCAGGTGTGTCCTAGGCAAAAGTTAATGCTCCCTGCTCTAAGCTCCCCTTGAACATCCCATTTCTCTACTGAATTGTCAAAGCTGTAGCTTCATGTTTAGGAGCAGAACTGTACTGGCAGAACAAGTGAAATCTTTGCAGGGCAGAATTTTGTATAGGTATTGATACTGCTATAAATAAATGCAACTGCACTCTACATCTAAGTCAAACTGATCCAGGAAGGTGCAGCTTTGATGCCAGTCATGCATTCTCCTTGTGGGCCCAGTGTGCTGTGCCCCAACACTTCCCTGCCCCAAACCATTGGGGTTTGTGGACTTCATCAACCCATTTCCTTCAGATTTTGACCAGTTGCTGCCTTACAGTTTGGGAGGTGCCCAAAGAGGCAGGTTGTGTTTTCTTAAAGAGTTGAGTAACTTTCCCTCTCCAGTTTCACAGGAAATGGGGAAGGAAAGAGGCTGGGCAATGTTTAACTGAACAGGTCTTGCTTCTGTTTAGCAATGAGCCCATCATCAGCTTAACAGGCAGCAGATTAATTTCAGCTTCTAGTGTCCCTTAAAAACTGTTTCAGAAACTTCAGCTGAACCACAGAAGCTGACACCTGGGCAGAGAACTTGGGTTTCTGTGAGGTTTTTCCTGTGCACAGCTGACTTCCCTCTGCTTTGCTGGAGTCTGGGCGGGGGGAAAAGCTGACAGTTGAGAGCAGCTGCTGTGCTTGAGGTACCTCTGCAGATGTCCCCTTGTGCTGGTTTGAAAGCAAACCAGTGGGAGATCCCAAGTCACAACTAGAATTTAATAGGAAAATTAAAATAAATGCAGTAGTACAAAAACACTGACAGAGTCAGGATACAACCTGACACTCTGTGGGTCAGGGTGTTGGTGGCAGTCCCATTAAATGGTGGCTGCAGTCCTCCTGGAGTGACAGGTGTGGTTCTGTTGAAGCAGTGATCCTGTAGAAGGGTGTGGTTTTCCTCTGAAGGTCCAGTGGTGGTGTAGAGGGGTCTGGTCTTCCTCTGGGAATCCAGTGGGAAAAGGCTGGCTGTGGTGTTCCAAATCTCAGATTATATCCAGGCAGGAATGCTTGGCTCCTCCCCATGGGTGGATCCTCTCACACTGGGATGATGTACCTTTATCAGTCATGCAGTGAGACCCAATGGCCCATGAACAGAAGAAGTCCCCCTGGAGGGAGGATGGGTGGTGGAGGAGATGAAGAACACTGCCCCACCTGGTTTTACATACTTTTGGTTACATCTTGCATTGTAACCTAAGATGCCCCTCAAATACCTTGTTTCCTGCGCGATGGCCAAGCCCCGTCAGGAGCCTCTGTCCAGGCTGGTGGTCTCAAGGCCCCCATAATGTGTTTCAGTACCTGTCATAATGGAACCCAGGTAGCAGCTCAGGAAGTATTGGGTGGGGTGATCCTCTTGCTTTTGTTATAGAAGCACAGAAGTTGTCACAAACATGTGCTGATGGAAATGGCCACTCGCTTCTGCCCTTGTTGTGCCAGTGTCAAAGCCACCAGCTGGCCACTCGCATGTGTTCATCTAAAGCAGAGCTGAAATTGCAACAGGAATTTCTGGGGTTGAGAAGTGTCAGTGAGGATTGAAGCTGTCACCTGATGACATCCTTGTGAACTATGCACTCTGAAACTTAAATGGAATATGTTTCTTTCTTTAAGGGTAAAACTTCTTTGCAAAGGATGGCTTAGTAGCCAGAATGGTTTTTCAGGCTGATGGTGACATTTCATTAATAGGAATTGCTGTTCTGTGTTGTGCATGTGTGGCTACAAGATAGATTTACTGTGGGACATGCAGAAATATAGGGGAATAGAGTTTTTTGGCACATTTTTGGCAGGCTTTTTATTTTCTCATTGTTGCAGCCTGTTCTTCCACGCTTTCTTCCATGCTTATGAAAGCAAGTCTCAGCTTCTGACTTCTTTGCTTGCTGCTAACACCTGACTCCAGCTCATTTTATATATGATATATAAGCCCTAGTTCATCCTTAAGAGTAGTTCCAGTCTGGGAGACTATTTTTTCTCTTCTCTGTGTGATGTCGTTGTCTTTACAAGGAACTTTCTGAATAAAATACGAGTTTTGTCCCACTGAGGAAAGTTGCTTGCTGTGTTGGATCACAAGCATTATGTGAACAAGCTGGGAAACTAAAAAACACTTCCTCCAATGACAGCCTTTGTGGTTTAACACCAATCCTAGGGTTTTTTGGTAGCTGAAAATTGAATAACTTTCAGCAGAGGGAAATAACTTGAGTAACTCAGCAGAGAGAAAAACAATTGGTCTTCCCATTAAAGAGTGTTTGGCTGGGGAGGTTAGCTAAAAATATCACTTTGTAACAGTCTTTATTCTTCCCCCATGCAATGTCTATTATGAATGTTTTGCAGGTGATGGTTTAATGCAGTGAGATTCCTGATTAGCTGGTCTCAAGTCTGCTTTTCTTGTATTTAGTTTAGAGAGAGCAGTGATAATTTACTCATCACCCTTTCTCTCTTTTTTTCCCCTCTTAAGAACCTCTCTGTTGTATTGGGACTTTCTAATGTTTCTACAAACAGTATCAAGTGTCCTCAAGCCCTTGCGTGTCACTGAAAGGAAACCAGTTTGCTCTGGTCTGTGCTTGACTGGAGTTGCTTGAAATTTCTTCCTACCAAAAGCACCTTAGTTCCTTTGACTTGTTGTGGTGTTCAATTAAGCCAGTAAAACCTGTTGTTAAAATCAGGACGGCGTTTGGTGTCTTGCCCCCACCTGTTTAAAAGTGGAGCACACCTTCTTATTTGCTTCCCTCTGAATCTGCAGCAGAAACTCACAAAAACACTTAGACTTCACAATGCAATTTCCCTCAATAATTTCTGTATTGCTGCTGAAAATACAGAAGTCAAGGGTGATCTATGTCTTTGATTCTCAGTGTCTGAGGAAGTACTCAAAAGTACTGTCAAATTTAGAAAAGAGGTGCTAAGAAGGAGCAGGGAGGGAGTTGGATTCATTACAGGAAGCAATCCCTGTACAGATATCACAATCCCCAGTGACCTTACTGGGTCTGTAGAGGATTTATTTTTAACTTCATGTATTTCAAAGGCATGTTAAAATGTAAATCACCAAAGTGTTACGTCTAAAAAAGGACAGTCTGTGACCTATATAGGAGTGAGGAATGCTGTGGAGACAAATGAATCCTAAACATGGTTCCCTTACGCTGCTCAGAGGTAGTGGGACATGCTTTCAGCTGGACAAACACACAGTGATGACACTTGTTCCATCAGTTCATATTGAATCTATAAATACTGTTTAGAAACTTCCCACAGCCATTTCTTTAGCCCTTGAAGCAGGACATCTAAGACAATGCCTCTGATACAACGCCTGGGAACTGAGCATGGATTCCCCTTCTTTGCAGGTGCTGAGAAGATCGTTGCCATTATGATTGGCAACCTGAAGGGCATGGAAATCCTGCACCGGATTCAGAGCGGCTTGAAAGTCACCATGGTCATCGAAGTGGGCAAAAAGCGCAGTCTTTCCATGAATATCTTCACCATCCTCTTCATCTCTGTGTCATTTTTTGTTGTGGCAGCAGCAACTGTGGGCTGCTATGTCTCTTACTCTGCTCGGAGACTCATTATCGCAAGGGCGCAGTCCAGGGAGCAGGTGAGTTTGTGCCATTGTCTTTTTTATACCCCCATCCTTCCATGGTGTGAATCTTGAGGTTTGTAAGTTTTGGTTAAGTACCAATTTGTTTGAATTTGTTTGATCTTTAAAATGCTAAGAGATAGATCTTTGTGCAGCTTAAAACTTTCCTAAAGAATAGCCAGGAGTAAACTGTGTGGAGAAAAGTTGATTGTGCTCAGCTAACTGTGTTTCCTACAAATATTCCCTGAACTGCAGTGTAGCCCTAATGCTGATGTAGTGGGGGCTGTGAGAGAGCTAAACTGCTTTTAGCTGACCCTCATCCTTCCCACATAGCACTGCCTATGTTCTTGCCATAACAGGAGACATGGCTGGAAGTGTGTCTGCAAAATGGGACATGACTTTAGCTACAGGTTGGGAGACTGCTGCTTGTTGAAAGCTGCTTTCTGACTGAAAGCTTTCTGAAAATTACAGTGACAGACTCTGGGCTGGAAATATTGGAAGTTGTCATGTGCCTGTGAGATGTAGCATTGCCACTCCTGGATGAAATGTGGAGTTGTCTCCAACCTGATGCTGTTCTCTTGCTGACATTTGTGGACAGAGATGCAGTCTCCTGCTGATGAATCCCCTCCTTCTATACCCTGCCATCAACCTTAGTCTCACAGCTCTGTTTAACAATGCTAAATAAATCTGAGCAGGAAAATCTGGGTGCTCTATGCACTGTTCATTAAATCAAATTTAAATGTTTCCTCCTTTGAAGGTACTTAAGAGTGCAATTGTGAGCTATAAGGCTTTCAAGAAACTGCAGATGTTATTAATGCCTCAGTGATAGCTGGTACTGGGAAAATCCAGTCTGTTTGGCTAGAATCTTAGGTTCCATGTGCACAAGGAGCTTGCTGCAGATTGGAAAAATAGCATTGATAAATGACATTCCAGTTCCATGTGATTTCAGCAGAAGTGAAATCAAGGAGCCCCAACATGTGCTTTGTGGAGTATAAGAATAGAAGAAACCGTCTCTGCTGTCAGGGCATAAAAATATACTATTCTGTCAAAGTGAAACTCAAAGACAATCCAGAATGGTTTTCAATTGTTTTTATACCCTGGCATCTCAGACTGACCTCACAGTGATTTGATAAGTAAAGAATAACAAGAAAATGCTTGTTAGTTCAGGTGAACTAGTAAAAGGTGGTGCTACCATGTGCCCTGTTAGCTGCTGATTGGATTTTAGTGTAGATGCAGAGCTTGAGAGTTTTAAGTGCTTTGGCTCCAGGAAGTACTGAATATTAGTCAAACAACTTCCTAGCTTGTGTGGTACATCTTGGTGTCTTTCCTGTCACTGTTCATCCCTGTGAAAACCCAGATTGCTTGGACTTGAGTGAATATTGAGAAAAGCCAGTCATGTCAGCTTCTGATCCAAGTGACAAGAGAAGTTTGGTAGCACATCTGTCCTAACCTAACAGTTAAACCAGAGTAGTTCTTTCCTCTTGAGCAAGCTATACTGTGTAACCTGCTAGTTCCTTCTTGAATGCATCTTTTCTTCTGGGCCTGAAATTCAAGCCTGCACCTCTCCAGTTTTTTCCTGCATTGGGAGGTCAGTGAGCAAGAAGGTGGAAAATTGAGGCAAGTGTGGTAGGTGGCTTTCTACCTTTCTAGTCAGTGGAGTACTGATAAATTCAGTTCTCAATATAGCAGCCTTTCTTAATAGAGCAAAATGACCCATGATGTTATCTGTGGCCTGGTTTCTAATTTCAGCTCAAGTCTTTGCTTCCTTTGATTTCATAAAGATTAGATGTTGCAGCTGAGAAATTACCTAATTAATGGCTTCGGAGGAGGCAAATTGCTCAACTTTCAACAATTCAAAACTGCTTCTATGGCAGTAGTTACCTGTGGCTGCTTGTGTGGAAGAACTTCCTCAGCTTACAGGAGAAAAGCAGGAGTTCCCAACCTCCTCAGAGCTGTCTGGTCTGTACTGCCATGACTGTGCTCTCAGGGTGCCAGGAAGGCACCCTTATGCAGAAAGGGCTGGAGGTAAAATTGGCAGATTTGAACAAGGAAGACTTAGGACTGAGTGACTTCAAACCTAATTTTCCCATTTAGGTACTTCACTACTTCAACCTGCCAGAGCCTGGATAGGAGCTGGGACCTGACCTGTTTTGTAATATATTGATTCTATTTCCTCAACTTAGCTATTTTTTCTAGCTTTTTCTGTGTTGGGGCTTTTATAGTTCTAAAATAATTAATGTTTCACATTCTCTTGAAAAACCTGGCTTCATAAAATGCTTTGACATTCCAAGCTCAAGTATCCTGGTAGACTATTCTACATAAAGCTTCTGCAACCTTTCTCTATCCCCTGGAGGGGTGTTCTGCTGTACTTGCCAAAATCAGTGTTAAAGGTGACTTTGTCATTGATGCATTTAACGAGGAGCAATTAAACTGGTGCCCATGCAAAACTTAAAATATTGTTTCAAGTAAATTATTAACAGTGCAGCCAGTTGTGTCCTGTCTAATATGCTTGGCCTGACAATAGATGTGTAGATGAGATACTGTATGAGGAAGTATATTCCTAGAAAGTTCAGTTTTCAGTTAATAACAAGTAGTGGTGACAGTTCTGGCCACGTATGAGAAGTACTTGTATTGCTGCATTCCTGTGCAGTTGATGTTACCACGTTTGCTGCTCAGACTTTTGGGGGCCTCAGTAAGCAGCAGTATGTAGCTGCTGCTCTGTGGCTTCACTCCCAAACCTTGATAAGGGCACCATCATTTCAAAGTTAACCATAAGTGACATACAGAAACATATATTGATGTCTTCAGCAGAACTTCACAAATTTCCAAGAAAACCTCAGTAGTTCTTGTTTCTAAACAAATGTGCATGTTTGCATCCCTCACCTTTGGATTGTATGTGTCTCTTCCTTGATAGCAGCTGCCAGCTATTAAAGTCTTACAGCATGCACATGGATACTCTTATCTTAGGGCACAAAACCAATACTAATACAAAATTAGCTCGTTTTGTGCCAGGACTATTTGCCAGGGTCCCAGGGGGATGTGTTAATCAACTTGTTTGCTATTAACTGCTTCAGCATAAGGAATCTTATGCAGACTTGAATGGCCAGTCCTTGCAAGATTGTTAGGTGTCAGCAAAAGCCCTCATCCCACTTGTCCTTCTGTACTTGTGCCACCAGTACTGCACTTGGCAAAGTTTCATGTAACTGAGCTAAAATGCCTAAGGAGATGGAATGCTGGAAAGCCAACAGTGTGGGGCTCCTGCACGGAGCAGTGGAATTGGAAAGAGGCTTTTTGGTTAGCTGCAAAACTCGAGTCTAGTCTGCCCCTGAGGTTAGTGTTGTGTTGGGGATGGCACTGCCAGAGCTGCCTGAAGTGCACCAGGTGGGGAGAGGACAGTCCTGTTCTTTGAGTCAGTGGAACAGCACCAACCTGTGACCTTCACACAGAGCTTGGCTCCTGGCCTAATTCCAGTGCAACTGCAGTGACCGCTGGACAGCAACAGTTGCCAGGCAAGCTGTAAAGCACTGGAAGCAGAGTAGTTCAGGGTGTACTGGTGCTAAGTGGGCTGATTGGTAAAGAATCTTTCACCTTTCATCAGAATGTTTGTGGCAGGAAGGTGTCCTAAAGTGAGTATGATATAAAAGAATTGATTGTTCAACTCCATGTTCAGTCTTCTGTACCAAGTTGGTTTGAAGGCTTCAGTTTGTTTTGGCTGGTCTAATGTGATCAAGGTATTATCTTGCATGTTCTCAAACTAGAAAACCCTTACAGCACCCCTGTGCTTTGTGAAAAGGTTAGCTACAACCAAAGCAGATGTAAGTGCCATCTTGGCGTGTCATCCTGTCAGGAACTGCATCACTATGTCCCAAAACTCTGTTTCATGTTGTCTCCAAATAGTATGGTCATGCTCACTTGGCTTATTTTGATAACATCTGGGTTTTAAAACTGTTGCTTGTTTGCAGTAGGCACCTGGGTAAGTATTAGTAAATGAACAGAAGAATGGCTGTGTCTGACCAGGGCTGCTTTGTGTCACAGCGGCGGCTGAGGGCCAGGGCTAAGAAGGCCATTGAACAGATGCAGCTGCGCACCCTGAAGGAAGGGGACAAGGTAGGACTGACCCTGGGATCTGCCCTGCACTCCAGCACAGCCTTGGCATGAAACCTGGGGAGTTCCCTAGTACTGGAGCAGGAAGCAGAAGTCTCTCTGAGCCTGTAACTCTTGGTGGCAGAGACAGTTCCTCTTTCAGACCAGGTCCTTTTCCAGGCCTCAAGACTTACGTTCATATAAATCAGATTATTTTGTTAGCTGCTTGCTTGTAGTCTTGCTGATGTGAGAGGACCTAATTTGCTGGCATCAATGCTTAAACATAAACCAGTATCTAATCAGCTTCCCTAGCTCTTATTGTAACTAAAACTGGAGGTAGCAGTTTCTAAACCTCTACACTAGTGCCTCCAGTAATCCAATGATGGTTTCAGCTGGAATTCTAAACCACGGGTTTAAACTTTCAGTGCTTCTTATGAAGTGTCAGCTTGACTGTGAGTAATCCACAGAGTGTGTTTATATAAGATTATATTTGGGAGCATCATGGATGACTCTAGCTAGACCCCTCCATAAAGTAAATCTGACTGGAGTTCAGAGGAAGCTTTCAAAGTGCATTAAAGCTGTAAATCATTTCACTGTTTTAGGAAACTGGTCCAGATGGAGATTCCTGTGTTGTGTGCTTTGAGCAGTACAAGCCAAATGATGTGATGCGTGTTCTGACTTGCAAGTAAGTTGTCTTCCAAACTGGCCCTTTTTCCAAAATTCTGCCATGTTTGTTAACAAACTTTCATCAAGTTGTTGTACAGTGAGAATTCTTGAATATCTATCAAAACAATGTTTTGAACAACAGAAATGGTGTGAATACATAATTGTAGTGTGCCCCAATGGCCTGTGTTCATCACTTCCCCTGTAAGTGGATTGACACACATAACTTGTCAGACCACAGTGTCCCTCAGTGGGATGCCAGGACTTTTTAAGGATTTCTTCCTCTGTTTGTGTATCAGAATGTTACCACTAACTTGCAGGTAATTGGCAAAATGTTGCCTCTTTCTTGTCCCTTAAATTGCTGTTTACTCAGAGGGTTGTGTTTCTGCTAAATTTGTTAAAACGTGCTGGCTTAGGTAGTTTAGAAGAAAGCATTTCTAGTCTTGTATGCATCCTCTGAAACAGAGACCAAAATAGAGCTATGGCAGTTTATTTTTCTAGAATTCCCTCCTGTTTTATCTCACTGCTGTGCTGCTGTGGAAGCCCAGTAGTGAAGCACTAAGGCTTTAATGTGATTGCTCCTAAGGTGAGCAATGAAGCTGCCTCAGGGCTTAAGGAAACTTGTTCTGTGGGATTTCCCCCTGAGCCTGCTGATTGGGACTGCTCTGGCCAAGCTTCTGGAATCAGAGGGCTGCCACATGAACTGCCCGAATTGTACTGAGGAAGAGGTCTCATGACCCTTAGGGAGGGTTACAGAAAGTACTTGGAAACATTTCAATGAAGGAAAACGAAGTTCTGAAGAATAGAAAAATGGGTAGCTGCTGTTGTGTGCTGAGCAGTGCTGGCAAACACTGGCAAATCTCAGCTGGAGTTACCTGTGCACCAGGTTACAGCTTTGCAAAGGCTTTCTCTGCTCCCAAGCAGAGGACCTCTAAGCTGTTTTGGTAATACAAAGTTGGTCTGCTAAGGTGTTAGCAACCGACTCCCTTGATCTAATTCTTAATACTTTAAAAAAATCCCAAAACTGAATAACCTTTCAGGCATGTATGTTAATGATTATCCAGTTGCCTTGTCATGTTTATGCTCATAGGTAGTTTTGTTTAGTAATGGACTAACTGCCATGAGTACAGAAATTTGTAGACAGGCTCCAGACACTGTGCCTGATAGGAGACCTGACTTCTCATTATTTCCCTATAAACTCTGCTATTCTTGGTATGAATCTGCAAACAAAGCATGACTTATTTGGGTAAGAGTGGAGTAACATCTTTTGATTGTGTTCTTTATACATGAATTTGCTGCATTTGCTCTTAGACTGCTTTTAGATACATTTGTGATGTTTCCTTCCTCTGTGGCCCAAATGTAGCTCTCAGAGGCACACTAGCTTAAAATGACTCATGGACTTGATAATCTTCACAAATGGTGATATCTGCCAGTATCAACCATATTAAATTCTCCCTCATGTGAGTTATAAACAAATATTTACTGCAAGAACATGCTTGATTTTGGTGGTTGACCTCAACACTGAGACCCTAGTTGTTGAAAGCATTTAACTGTATCTATGAAAGAACCAATCAAAGGAGTGTTCCTATGAATCACATCGATGGTATCTGAGTCCCTGGGGTGTGGGTATTTGCATTCTTGCCCAGAGAGTCAAACTGAAGGCATTTATAGTTGCAGAGGTTCACAAGTCCAGTATTAAGTTCAAGGACTTAAAATAGTCAGGCATCAAGAAAGTTTCAGGTTTTATGCTAAACATGACGTTGGTGCAGCTGGAAGGAAGTGCCGATTACGTGAGCTGAATTGGAGAATCCTTGGATCCTGCTGGAGTGTAGGCTGCTGAGCACTGGATGTGGTGATCTTTGCACTTACCTCATAATAGAGTTGATTAATAGTGAGAAGTGCTTGTTTGCCTTGCTGTTTCTATTCAGGCTGAGGGAACAGGCAGATTACAGGATTTCAAGTCATCCTCCTAAATCTGTGGCCTAATTTAAACCCATTGTGGAATTGAGTGTCTTAATAGAAGCACACATTTGCATCTGTGATGGCTGAGCTATATTTACTTTCTTGAGTACACAGCCTGCCAAATATCCACTTGGAATACACAGTGGTTGCACAGACACAGTAAATGGGTGGGAGTACAGTTTATCTTGAGGACATAACTCTGTGAGATGATTTGCCTATGTAATTACAACAGAAACAAATGCTATTTAGTCATCTACATCTGTGTGACAGAAGTTAACCTTTCCTTCCAGGCTGAGATGTCCATAGTTGTATCATTTAAATTATCAGCTGGGAATGTATTGTACACAGTTTTGGAAAAACAGCTTTAGACTGTTGAGGTGTAGCAAAAATGTTAATGCCGAATTAACAATCTAGCAAGTTGTATTGGGATACTAATAAGCACAAACCAGCTACAGGTTGAAAAATCAACTATCCATAAGTTTCAGCTGAAACTTGTGGAAAATAAGGTCTTCCATTCTAGAAGGAATAAATTCTTGGTGTTACAAAAGGGTCCTTCATAGCTGACACATGAGCAATCTTCCTAGTATGAAACCTAACCTGTTGGCTGCCTTCTTCCATCAGCCATGTCTTCCACAAGACCTGTATTGACCCCTGGCTTCTGGAACACGGGACGTGTCCTCTGTGCAAATGTGACATCCTCAAAGTGTTGGGTGTTGAGGTAAGCCAGAGCCTGCCGTGGTGGCAGCTGCCAGTCACAGTGTTACACTGGTGTCGTGGCCACTTCAGCTTTTTCATGCTGCCTCTAGAGTGCAGGTGATAAGCACAGGTGTGCCATGTCTGTGGCCAGATGCTATAGGAATAATTGAGGTATCCTTTTTAGGGAAGCTTGCAGCTGACCTGGTGTGAGTTGGTATCACCTAAAGGCTTGGGCAGAATGTCAGCCAAAGCTGACTCATGCCTGACTGGAAAAATGGCTCTTAACTCTTGTGCTTACAGCTAAGGGTGTTTCTCAAATCTTCAGGCAGACTTTGACAGCTCTTACTGTCCCTGAAACCAGCTTCTCTTAGTTGCTCAGTACCTGGAGCCCTTGAAAAGTGAATTTGTTAGCATGTATGACATTTCTGAAGCTGCATGACTTCCTAGGATACATCAGGAGTTTCTGATGTGTTCTGTAATTGCTCATTGTTGCAAGTGCCAAACGAAGATGCTGCTGCCAGTGCCTGATGCTGCCTGGACCAGCTAAAATGTAAGCCAGGGTTTGTCTAGGGGAGGCAGATCTGCACTGAGTGGAAGGAAGACTCTTTTCCTGATACTGGGCAAACAATGCAGAAGCTGTGTCTGAACTCCCACTCAATTAGGCAGTAACTGGTTTTCACCTCTGCACCTCTGATAACAGCAGAGCTTTTATTCCATTTCATGTTTTTCCCTCTGTGTAAAAGTGCTGCGGACTCAGTCCTTGCAGGCTTTGTTCTCCCAGAAAGATACACCCTCCTGTCAAGTTGTAATTTAACCATTTTCTCTTTCTTTCATAAAGATGGATGTAGAACCACGGTCTGAACCTGTGCAAGCCCCAGGATCCAGTGGCCAAAGACCTCTATCCACTGTCACTATAGTTAATGAAGAGGACAATCTTAGTGAAACAGCATCATCTGGATATGATTCTGTACAGGGACCAGATGAATCTGCTCAGGAGGCACAGGCACCATCAGAAAGTACGTCCACTCTTTCATTTGCCTTGCTAGATCATATGCCCTTGGCTGCTTAGGCTGTGAATTAGGGGGAGTTGCCTTCATAGAATCTCACAGGGCTTGAATACTTTGTTTTTCAGGGTTATCGTAATCTTCCCTTTTGTTTCAGCCCTTAGCTCTGACACTTGGTCTTTGTTTTCAAATGAAACACAACCTTAATGTCAATTAAAAGCCAAAGTCTATGAAAGAATAATTCATAGTCAGAGGCTTACTACTTCAAGAGCAAAGACATTTTTCCAAAGATGCCCCTTATCCCTTTGTCTCTTTGGAGATTGCATTTGGATGAGTGTTGCTTTGCTACTAGATCAGTCTGCTTTAAGTAGTTACTTGCAAAAAACTTGTGGGGAGTCAGTCTTGCTCTAGCTTAGATGGTGCAAGATAGAGAAGACAGATACTTCAATTGAATTTCAGATTTGCCAAGGCTGAGTCATCCTTGAACACTTTAGAGAGTGTTAATTTGTAAAGACTATCAGATTTTCCAAATACTTTATCTTTTTGAATAAGAGCAAACAAATTGAAAAAGTATCCTTAGTGCTCAGCTTTACCAATAGGTACTCAGTGTTGCTGTTGGCTTTAAAAATGAAAAGGTTGCAGGTAAACAAATGAAAGTAACTATCCCCTGAATTGTGGCATGGCTTTAGGAAGGGGATGCTCTATTTCCCATGGGAAGCCTAGCTGATGGGAAAATTTGGGATTTGCTGCCTGTCTCCTGCAGGATGTGTTGCTACAGCAAGTGGTGTCTGTTTGGGAGTGCCCTGTTGAAGCACCCCAGTAGAGAAGAGGACACTTCTATGAGCTAAACATCAGAAGTTGAAATTGCATCCCTCTAAGCAACTCAAGGCATGCTGGGCCACTGCATTACATGGGTCATTCTCGTGTTTTCTCACTTGAAGTGGGAAGGACACGCAGGGACATCAGCCAGACAAGGTTAGTCTGTAGGGAGAAGGCCTTCCTCTCCAAATCAGCACAGTGCCCCCCTCCTCCCCCAGTTTATCCTGAGCCTGGTCTCTAGGAGTTGCTCTTGATGCCTGCCTTAAGATACAAAACCTGCTAATATCCTCCTAGTTGGATTCTGAAGCTTTCTGTGGGTTCAGCACACAACTTCAGCTTGCTCAACACTACTGAGCTGAGCAGGCATCTCCAGAAAGGACAGGCAGTGGCAAGAATGGGCTCCCAAACTAACAAGGGGCAGCAGGAGAGAGGTAGTTGGAGCATGGCCTTGGATCTCCATCTCTGTAGGAAAATGCAGTTGAGCTTGTGCAAATCGAGTTTGTGTGCTTTGCTTTAGGATGGTAAAGCTTGGCTGTGGCACTCTCTAACTTGACTTGCTTTTCTTTTGGACAGGTGACAATACACAGTCTGTGAGTGAAGAATCCCAGCCTTCCACTGTGACTGTCCTTTCACATGGTGACAACCCAGGTTTTGAGGGAGATGAAACACAAGTTTGTGAAGGCAGAATTGTTTGTGAAGTCACATTCTAAGAACATGCCCAGCCATGTGGTGCAAGCCTTCTGCAAGGAGCTGCCTATTGCCATTCCATATAAACCAAAAGCTGCAAGACTGTTGCAGAAAATACTGCATTGGCAATGTTTAGATAAACAACTTGTTCAAATCGTAATTGTATTGTTTGCCTTTCTTAAAACTGTATTTCCCACAGGAGTCTTAACACTCTCCAGATAAAGCTGTCTTAAATATAAAGAAAACCAGCAGATTTTAACTAAAACAAAAATTCCATCTTCAGCAAAGCTTCTCTACTGTGTTTGAGTTAAGCAAGAAGATTTTTTACGTCATAGTTGTCTCCACTGGGAATTGTTTTGAGTTGGGTTTTTTTGTTGTTTGTTATTTTCATTCAAGTGGATTTTCATTGTAAACAAATTTATTTTGATCTGTTCTAATACTTATTTATGAGACAGTTTTGTTTAAAGCAACATGGTATTTAATGTTTCAGTGCACTATTTTGATAGGAGAAAGTGCAAACTAATGCTTGTCAAACTGGATTTTGTCCACAGTGTCTTTGGTTCTCTAGTAACTGACTGATTCTCTACCTCTCAACTCCAGCCTGCCAACCACACATTCCTAAAGGGGAAGAAAAGAGAGCTGCAAGCTGACAGGCCAAATCTGACTTACTGTAAAGGGAACAACTGCAGGAACTTTTCAAACCTTGTTAACATTAGTTTGTTAGTCTGAAAGATCCTCAAGTGATTTGAGGAGCTATAAACATCTCTAGGACCAGCAATATGCCAGAGTCCTGGCTTTGTGGGAGTCTGGGATGACTTCAGGAAAGACTCAGCTGAAGATGAAAAGATAGGTTCTTACGAAAGGATCTGCTGTGTTTTGTTCAGAAATGATCCAATCTCTGAAAAATGCTGGACTGTTGCTGTACATTGTCTTGCTCAAGTGCACAAGCTGCAGGGAGAGCTGATGTCCTGTGAGTGTAACAGAGGGTTGGAGAAGCTGTCTGTCCTCTGTGTGGAGTTGAGATGGGGTCAAGTAGGAACACTGGGTGCCTCAATAGTAAGTGACTTGGCCTTGTCCAGTGAAGGTAACTAAGGACATCTTATAAATGCACTTTATTTTTTTACCTTTGCATCTTTGACTAGTTTCTATTGTTTAGTAGGATTTTGTCGTAGAGCCTCCAATAAATAACTTAAGAATCTGGGGGAGAAAGCAATGCATTTTCTTAGCTATAGTACAAATGAAATGGTTGTAAATATTTCGTAATTTGTATTGAATTTGAATATGAAAATGTAAATGTAAATAAAACACTATTTTTGATGATCCTGACTGACATAAAATATTACCAGCTCTCATGGAAGCAGATGCTGAATTTGCCCTGTCCCACAACCTTGAAACACATCCTTCTTTTGGGAGGCAAAAAAGAAGCAGTGTTCACTCAAAGTAATTGGAATAAGGAGTACTAGTTATGTCCAGGATGCTACTGTTACTGAACATGTTACATATTACTGAAATTGTGTTGAGATGCTAAAACCTAGTAGCTGTAAAGAAAATCCAGCCACCTTAGGATGTGTTCAGTGAGCTTGTGAATTGTGCTTGTAGGCATGTTCAGCACAAGGCAGTCTGCTATGTGAACTTCAGACCAGACTGGCTGCATCTCACTTTTTCTTTGTCAGGTTGCTCAGCATCCCTTCCTTACTCCAAAGTCTATGTTTGCTTTGAGGAAAAAACATTTTAAAAATTATTACTTGTCCTTTGTTCTGTACTCTACTATGATATACAGTAAAAGCTTGCTCTTCTGGCTGGTTTGGGAGCAGTTAAGTCTTGTATTTCTTTATAGCTCAGTTCCAAGTCTAGTCTAGAAAATACCAGTTGGTTCTGAGCTCCAGTTGCCAAGATGACTATAATCAGACTCCACTCTGAAGCTGTGATTTGCTGTGATTGCCTTTTTATTCTACCTCTGAAGAGCAGAGCAGTGAAAGGAGCAACCAAGCAGTAAACATGCAGCCCCTGATCACCTCATTTCCATTTCACAAGGCTGGTATAAACTTATTGTGGTGTGTAAGCTGCAATGTAGTAGAATCTTATGAGGATACAGTCTTATGAAATCATCTGCCAGTTTTGTGTTCAATAGGAGCAAAATCTGATGTTCAAGGGAGAAAAGGGAAGGGATTCAGATCAATTCAGTATATTGAAAGGCACTTTTTGGGTTGCTTTGTTTGTAGAATTCAAGCTTTACATTTACTGCCTTCTAAGAGCAACAAGCTGCCTTTCCCCCAGTACTTGTATTTCTAAGGGTAATGTGAATGCACAGCCCTTTCTCAAGGAATGCACTAGTGGAGAACTGGAGGGGGGATGCAGAAGCTCCCATTGATGAACCTGTCATCTGCAGGATCAGATGATGTCTGTGTGATCTCTCTAGGCAGGCTTGCTTGTTCGGGGCACTTATGCTAATTTTCAGAGAGAGATTTATTTCAGAGGGATTCTTATATAAAATGTGGCCACTGCTAAAGGAACACATGCAGGGTCAGTACCTGAGCAGTATGTGAGCTACTGCTAGGCAGAACTTAATGGTTCTCCAGTTTTGCAGCTTGACTTGCAAGTCTGCCATGTTCCTATCTGTGCAGATTTGTTTGTAACTAGTAGCTATGCAAGGGATTTCATTTAAAAATGAAAGTGTAAATTTCATGAACACCATCTTGATACTAAACTTGGGTCTGTTGCTGTCAGACTGCCTTAAAGAAATTTCAAAGATCCCCTCTCACTTTTTTGTATTTCCAAGTTCCCATGGATAGCAGCTGTCTTTACCAATCCTACTTAGGGGACTGTGCAGCAAAATGTTCACTTTTTTTTGGTGATGCCACAGGTTAGAATGTCTCTGGGTCATGTATATATATGTTTATGTGTGTGTGCTGTGGCATGACAGACTCTTTCCTCTAAGCAAGAAGCCAACAGGAAGGTGCCTGGGGCTAGGGTTGTTCCTGAAAAGCAATAAAAACCTGCTGTTGTTGTGCAATAGTTTTGGGATTTTCTATAGATATGCTATTGCTCATGTGTAAGAAAATGGAAATAATGAGCCCACAAGTGATACAGTGGCTAAAATGTCTGCCTGTTGACTGTGTTCATATTCCCACTGAGTCACACAGACATGTCAATTCTTCTGTCCCAAAAGAGTAAACTGAACAGGCTCTGGCATCACTCCAAGTGTTTGCTCACTCCTTCAGGGGAAGGGAGGGAGTTACCCCTGTCCCTCAGGAATGCTCTGATCTAGACACTTCAGTCAAACACTTGTGTGCTCTCAAAGGGGAACTGGGAAAGTTTTTTTATCCCTGCAGGAGAGGAAGCCTTGTTGCCTGGATTACTGTGCTCCTTGTAAATCAGGCTTTACAACAGCAGGGCTTCATTTTAAATTTCAAGTCAAAATAATACCATTTTCCCATCTTGAGGAAAATTTTCAGGTGTCCCTATGGAAATACAGTTTCAGATGAGAATTTTGTTTAAAGAGAAGAGCTGGACTTGTGATGAGGGCTGCAAACATATAAAAGCAGTTTGAGTCTAAAGGGCAGTTGGACTCTTGCCATAAAATGGAGAGATTTAGTCCATCTCAGTCTTCAGAGGGAAAATTCTGCACTTCTCAAATGACCTAACAATTGGACATAATAAATAAAGACATCTACCTTGCTTGTGTGATTTAATGTAGATTCCTTCCATGTTTAACACACCAGCACAGCCTTTTCACTCAAGTTTAGACTGATGCCTTTCCTGTGCAGATGTGAATGGGGCTCCTCTCCTGCAGGGGGGTAATGTCTGCAGTCTGGAAGAGATCAAAGAAAATCTACTGGCTTCTGCAACTGATTTTGGTTTCAAGAGAAAATTGAAATCAAATTGCAGCATTCATGCAGTGTGAACTAATAATTATGTAATACTCCTAGAGGAACTCTGCACTGGTTTTTCAACTGTTGGTTATACAGAGTGAAGATAACATTTATTTATATAGCTATTTATTTATGTAATCTTGACAGGGTTATTTAAGGGAAGTAATTTACAATTTCTAGTATAAGTCTTGAATAAGTAAAAGAAAAATTCTGCAGCACTAAATAGATCTGTGTTGCTGTAGAAGGCATTGATTACACTATAGCATGATTGTGCACTGATTAAGGTTTTCAAGTGGCTATAAATAAATTCCTCCATGCCAATAGAGGAGCACTCTTTGCATCTGAACAGTATTTGATTAAGAATCCAGTGCCTGAGGGAACTGGAAAAGAGAAAGACCTTCAAGACTTTGAAACATGGAGAGAAATACAAAACAGACATTTTCCAAGCAGCAGCATTTTACTGTTAAATATTAACCAATTAACAAAGTTGGAATGTTATGTAAGCAAGTAACACATGTCCTAACCTGTCCAGTGTGTGTGAGTCACCAAAAGGCAAGCTTTGGGTAGGAAATGCCAAGGGCATCTCTCCTTAAAATTAGCATCATAATTAGAAGATCTGTGTTAGGTCCTTAATTTCCTGTATCCAGGGGCTTGTCTAATTGGGGAAAATTAAATGGTAAACACTTTCTCGGGGAATGCTTTTGGAGGAGCAGGATCCATGCAGGAACCACTCCATCAGTTCTGCTGGTGAATCCCCAGCAGTGTCTGTCACTCGTGGCTCCAGGTGGGGATTGAAGACAGTGCCTCATGAAGAGCAGTGTGCCAGGGTATCAGGGACTCTCATTAATGTTTGATCTGATTAGTTACCGTCTGCTGGCTAATGACTTTTATTTTATTTTTCCTTTCTAGTAAAGGTAGACCACAAGAAATGAAACAAAAAACAAAACAAAACAAAACAAAACAACAAAAAAACCCCAAACCAAACCAAACCAAAACCAAACCAAAACAAAACCAAAAAACCCACAAGTTGCTTCCTCTTCTGTTATAAAAACAAGTAAAAGAATTGCAATAGTTGAATCTATATTCAGTCCCCAAAGTACAGCTCTTCAATTCTACCGCTTCTATTGCTGTGGTGCAATGAGTGACTGAAAGAAAAGGAAAAAAATCTCATGCCAGTGCAATTCACCCAGTTTTGAAGCTTGCTGTGAGTTAAATGTGATTGCACACTTGGGTCTGCTTTCACACTGGTCCTTTCGTAGGTGATTGCTTGTGCAGCTGGAAGTAGATGGGCATTGCCAAATAATTTCTGTGACTGCTTGGCAAAACCTCACTGTGCCTGTGCTCACAAACAGCCCAGTGCTAGCAGCAGCATTTTTGGTAGTGAAGTACTATTGAAAAGCATGAAGGAAGGCAGTATAAAGCTAAAGTGCCAAGGTTGCACTGTACAGTTAGTGCAGAACATGCATAATTTTTTTTTAGAAAGAGCTCAAAGCAGAAGCTTCCTTTAAACAACTGTCTGCTGAATTTCTTGTATGACACACAATCAATAAAGCATTATCCTTGAAAATCTTAGGAAGGTCAGTTATGCTGGAAATAGAGTGCTAAGGAAAGTGCACAGCAGTTCGTGGGAAACAGGAAGACCTAGTCACCCCATCTGTGTTGGGAGCAGGAGTGACTCTTACGTGGAGGTGGGAAAAGATGGCAATTCTGGGAAGTTCTGGGCACCAGAGACTGGAGCAGAGCAGGCAGTGGCGCGCCCAGCCCTCTGAGGGTTTCTTTGTGCTTTTTGTCAGCGTGTCTCCCAAACCCGCCTGCAGTGGAAAACACACCTGGGCGCCAAAGCCCGTCTGCAGTGGCGTTTGTCTGTCCCGAGCACTGAGAATGGAGTCAGGTCTGGCCAGAACTGAAAACCGGACTTTTGCCACGGGCAGAGCGGCCACAGCAGCTTCGGCCGCGCCTGGGGCAGAGTGCGGCAGCGGCAGAGGAGCGCTCCCGGGCACGCAGAGCCGGCACTCNGGGAGCGCACAGCCGACGGGAGTTGTAGTCCTATTAGAGCAGCGTAGGGTGACCCCTCGGCGGCAAGGACTACGGCTCCCAGCATGCATTGGGAGCTCCGCCCTCCCCTGCCTGGCCCCGCAGCTGCGAGCGCGGAGCGGGCGCGGCGCTGGAAGCGCTGCGCCGTGAGGGGCCGCGC
>VZRH01004994.1:2329564-2357892 GCA_013397555.1 Urocynchramus pylzowi | reverse complement strand
GACGCGTCTGAAGAAGGACTGACCTGTCTTGCTTTGTTGGCAAGATGCTCATTTCCAAATCCCCTTTTCTGCGTTCGTCTGGGGCTGCTTGAGATGAATTCCTGCTCAGGCATTTCTGATGGCTTGTTTTAAAAGCGAGCATGTGATTTGATGGGGCTTATCAGCAGTGGTGGGTCAGGAAATTGAGCATCGTATAATAAACTTTATTCCATGAGAACTTCAAGGTATGGAGCTGAGTTTCTATTTATAATTCTTGCCCGTTTGTATCATCAGGCGCTGCAGGGGCCCCAGCTGCTGCTGAGACCTCTGTGATGGTGGCAGCTATCCTGACTAGATCTGACTCCTTTATAGCCTGGTGGTGTCCCTGTCAAGGAGAAATGCTCCAGGGAATCAGCATAAAGTCATTCCTCAGTGGGATGTGGTTCTCGAGTGTTTTGCATTTCTGTAGCTTTTCTAGGCTCTCTCTGATTTGTGTCATCCTAAAGCAAGCTATGTTAAACATAAGGCGTAATTGTCTTGTGGAAACATTTATTAATTTTTCTGAACAAAACTACAAGGTTGAAACTTCTGGCTGGTGAATTTCAGATATAGAAATAAGCCCTTACAGCCAGAGGTGGGTCATTCTTCACTGGCATCTGAACCACTGGCAGGGCACATGACAAGTGTGAAAGAAAACATCCCAAAATCCCAGTTTACCATGCATATCATAGTATTATAAGCAGATAGGTAATGTCAGGCCTTGGCTTAGAATCAAAGGTGATATACTGCAAGCTTGGAAGTCTTGTGGGGATCAGGCTTGATGGCCTATTCTCTACCTTGATATATTTGGAAGCCAAGGAAACCAAGTTGCTATGAAGGTTGACTTTCTGTATGATAAACTTAATTTAAGGACTGTGATTAAAGTGGAACAATGAGAACTGGAATAAGTGGTTCTTCTGAAAACCTCCTCATAGGCTTACAGCTGGGTAGACAGCTGGGCCCTCCAAGTGCCCTTTGGGTTTTGGTGAAGGTGAGGCTTCTGTAACTGTTCTCCTGTTCTTGGTGGCTGTTGACAGTGTATGGGAAAAACACTTGGATGGGATAGTTGCTATAGTGTGCTTCTTTTGATGTGGCATTGCACATTTTATTTCTGTAACTTTTCTTGTAAATTCTTACAGATTCTTCTGTGCAAGCTATGTTTTTCCCTGGACAGAAACAAAAGGAGTGAGATGTTCTTGAATTAAAATTGTGATTAAGAAAGATTAACAAGGCAGTTGCCTAAAAATGCAATTACATTTGTGTTTGCAGGTTTGGAAATATTCAAACCTCCTAGGTATAAGCCAGCAATAATTTGATATTGCTGCATGTCACTTGAGAAAATTAGCACTTTTTTAGGAAAAAGCAAAGCACAGCTGGTGTGTTATGAAATCATCCCAAATGTACAATCCTGTTCTCCTGAAGAGTGTTTTACAGCTGGTGAGACAAGGCTGGGGGGTGACTGGCAGCACTGAGGGACTGAGTTAGGAGTGAAAGAGGGAGGCAGCAGTGTAAGAGTCACAAGGGAAGAGGGGGACAATGCCTCAGGACAAGAATGGAAACAAAGATGGGCAGTGCTGCAGGGTTTGAATAGCACTAATGGGGATGTGACAAAGGATTCCCAGAAATACAGGAGTACAGGTAAGACAGGCTCTAAGGAGGGAAATTTTGAGGAAGCAGCCAGTACCTGGAGAAAGGTACAGAAAGGAGCAAAAGATGGATGTCAACAGAGGTGCTTACCTGGAGGAAGGCTGGGAATTCTGGTGCTGTCCTAGGATTAGAATGAAGTCTGCAGTTGGATTTGTTTGCATGACCCCTCTGGACTGCTGGGGGCAGGACCAGTTTGTAGTCTGTTGGTGACACAGGGAGCTGTTGTGGCTTGTGTGCACACACATCACATTTCTGAGTTTGGTTGTGTGGATGAGTTGTAAACAGGTCCAGAAATACCTTGTGCTGCCTGTGCTCAGCCTTGCCTCCCTCCCTGCAGATTTGGACCTGCTGAGCTTTACACTTCATTCTCTGTTTTAGACTCCTGAAGGATACAGGTGCTGTAACCTAGCTGAGGGGTGCTCCATGGGTAATTCCTCATACAGGGGGCTGTCCCAAAGTGTGCTGCCCACGTGGAACTGTGTGACCATGTCCTCTGGTTGTTCTGTCTCCTGTAGAGCTGTTCTGGGAGAGCTGATCAGGTTTTCCAGAGTGGATGGATAAGAGTATAGTTGGGAATACATGTGCTGTAACTAAGGTCTAGTGAGATTAAGCATGCTGGTCACAGAGCTCTAGCTTTGGCTCTAGTTTAGCAAGGACCTTGATTAGGAGATGGGTATGCTGGGAGTCGTGATGCAGATGAGTGTGTGGTGTCACAAAGTTCCAACCTTTCACTGAAATTTCAATGCTGATGTTTTGTGGCACGTCTGTGCTAATGTTGATATTTTTCTAACCAAGTCTTTTAGAGACATCTTGGGAATGACACATCTGTATTTCAAAACTATTCTGGATCCTTGCCCTTTATTTTGGTTTCTAGAGTATTTTATCCTATTTAGTGAAGCATCTAAGGTATTTCCCAGTAGTTTTACTCAGGCAGCTATGAAAGTAAAAATGTTTTCTAAAAGCAAAGCCTTTTTTCCATATAAATGTGCATCACTTTTCATAGATACAGCTGAAATCATTCTCTGAGCAAAGCAGGAGGATGATTAGGTGGAATCCCCAGGAAAAACTCTAGTTTTAAGCAGAGGTGAAAGGAGGGGACCCTCTGTAAGTTGTCCCTTGGTTCCCATTGGGAAATAGCAATCCAAGGGAATGCCTGGGGAGAAACACACAGGAACTTGAGGATATAGCAACCCTGACCAACAATGCAGTATTCCAAACATTGGCAGCTCGTGGAGGACTTTCAGGACTAGGATGAGAAGATGAGTGAGCCTCTGCTTGTTCCTCACAGTTATTCCAGTGTCCATAGCCATGGAGTTAGTTTGTACTGTACTGAGGGGCTGGTTATTACCTTAGGCTCAAACCTGTAGTCTGGATCCCATTCATGACTTGTGGCAATGCTGAGGTGATGGATACTCGCCTGGTACAGTTCATTGTGGCTGAAGTCTGCTGACCTTCCAAGGAGACAGGAGCTGTGATGGCATTTTGAGGAGTGCTGCTGTCTAGTGCACTGTGGGAACCATTGGCTCAAGCTGTGTTAGCCTTATAAATGGTGAATAATATTCTTGTACTGTATATTATAACAGAAAGTGTTATTAGGAGATTTGTGAATGAAATAATGCAATGTTTGCTGAAGCAAAGCCATCTTTGAGATCAGCTCAATGTCATGACTCATTCAGTAAGCAAAAGCTGCTTAAACAGACATAAATGTTGTTACTTATTCAATGTCTGTCTTCAGTCAGGAACTACAAAATAATTCTACTTTCCAACAGCAACTTATAGTCTGTTAATTGCAGACAAAACCAGAGATGTAATGTACTGCTCTGGTTGTGGGGATTTTTTTTTTTGTTTTGTTTTTTTTGTTGGTTTTGGTTTGGTTTTTTGGGGTTTTTTTTGTGGTTTGTTGTAATTATTTACTTCCATGTTTTTGAGGAGAAGCAAAAGCATTTGAAACTTGAATAGCCACAGTGAGGTAGTCCCACAGGCTCTATGCTGAAAGTGTATCCTCAGGAAAACCATGCTCTGAGGATGAGTGTCTAGACTTATGAATTCTGCTTTGTTTCCTTGTATTCTTTCACGATTTATGTTTTTCAGAATTTGGGAAGGAGTTAATGGAAAGAAAGTGAAACCCAAAGTACCAAAGCAGCCAACCTAAAAATTACAAAATAACTTTTGAGGGATGCATTTGAAGTTGTCTAAATCTAGTGCTTCTACAGAATATTAAAAACCAACATCAAAAATCATTTTCCATTAAACAGGGAAGGGTATTTAAAGATAAAAAGGTTCTATAAGGACTATGTTGGTTTTGTATTCCAGCTCTCTACTGGCATTTATTGGGAATGTTTTGCCTCCATGATCTCAACAGGTTTCTGAAACAGACTTTACAGAAGCTCTTTGAGTAATTATCTCTTATTTTTTCTGTTCTTCTGTAGGAGACAAAGAGCCCTGTGTGATTGCTTTGGTAACTTTGCTTCAATTGAATTTTCTTTCTGTGGCCATGTTAGAAGGGTGCAAACATAGGAAATGCAAGAAAGAAGTATAAGATGCTGCTGATTGCTTTTTTGTTTCTGTTGTAACAAGAAGATATTTTATGGTGCATCAGGAACCAAAAATTTCAATTGTTTCTTCTTTTAGAATTTCCTGATTTTTAGGTTTTAAAGGATCAGTTAAGATATGTGGGCTAATATCTTTATTACTGCACAGTGAGAGGGAATGATTTTGAGTCATTATGAAATAAGCCCTCATTTTCCCAGACAATGTTTTTGTCCTGGCTCTGGATAGATGAAGTTTGTCTTTTTAGTGAAATTACTATATTTTTATCTGAACTCTATTTAATGGGAGCTAATTCAATACTTAGTGGCAGGGAGGTGACAGCCAATTATGGACTTGAAGGGCTCTTTCCTGTGCCTGGAAAACAGAACAACAGTAAATAATAATAATAACAGTAATTAAGAGGTAGTTCAATTACTGGTTGTGCTCGCTGAAGGCTGGGACTGCCTTGTTACATTTCTGGTTGTGTTCTGGTTTCTCATACTGCACGGCTGTCACTTCCACAGGAATCATCTCAAGAAACTTCTTCACCCTCATTTGTGCCTCGTGGCTTTTACTGGATCAAAATATCACATCCCAAAGAAGTTCCTCTGGGAATACTTTGTGTTCTTCTCAATTGTGCTTCTTATTTGCTCCGAGTTCATTAGTCCTTACTTGGGCAGCATTCCTGCTCCCCAAGAAACGAAGCAGAGGGGAGTGTGTGTTTCAAAACTGGAGTTTCACTGGGCTGTTTTCACAGTGTAAGTTTCACTTACGTTTTCTTGGACACACCAGGTCTCCTTGTGGGAACATTAGATGCAGTGCTGGACTCCACGTCGAAAGTGGCCCCGTTCCGCATCCTGCACCAGACCCCCGACTCCCAGGTCTACTGGTCCATCGCGTGCGGTACGTGCGGCGCGCCGAGCAGCGGCTCCGGCGGCTGGAAGAGGAGGGTGCAAAGTGTGGCCTCCGTTTTCCCTTAATCCTCTCACATCATTACTCATTTCATGACCTCTGAATGGTTGAAAAGCATTTGCAAGCCTGAGCTTGATGGCAGAATGTGGTTGCAGTTTTTCAGAATAGCTCTATGGACTCTTCCTATTACACCTTCTGCTTGCCTGCTTTCTGCAGGGACCCTTCAGGTACCAAAGCCTTTGGGCACTGTTACAGTGACAGAGGCACAATATTTTCTTTTGTAAGGTGCAGGGACAACTTGACACAGTTCAGGATGGACTCACAGGGTCAGCTTATTCCAAAGTGTGCTGTAGGTAGGAATAACAGTAGATGCTTATCCTAATATTTTTGTTTACTCAGTCTTTGCGTGTTAAAACATGCAGGTTCACAGTCATGGTCAGAGCTGAAGTCTTCCTTCTATCTGTTGCTCTTGTAGTATAAGTTCTATCTCTTTCTCGTGTTGTATTATTAATCAATAGGGAATGGAAAAGTAAATACAGATTTGTTATTGTAGCTTTAATTTAATGTATTTGCATGTCACTTTAAAAGGGCAGCCTTAAAGAATTTGAACAGTTTGTGAATTGACAATAAATAACATTTCAAGGCCACTTCTGAAGAAGTCAGACCTGATGATAAGCTGTCAAAAAAGTACTTTAACATGTATGTTGGAGGTGTACTCTGGGGAATTCTACTGCCATCAGGTCAGCCCTTGGGAAAATACAAAGGGTAATCTTCATGTTAGGACTGAATTTATATAGATTTTGTGCTGCATAGATATGCTTTACAACAGAAAGCTACATAATATAGTTGTCCTAATTGTGTTAGATTGTTTCTTCTGTGAAGAAATTCAAGGGATGACACTTTGTTCCTGCTATTACATATTAAGGGTCTGAAACAGTGCTCCTAAACCATTTAAACAATTACAAAAAAGTTTCATTATTTCTAGGTCACCTCTGTGCCTCTGATTCACATTGTGACTCAAATAATTGGCCTACATGTGTAGTCTGAGAAAAAGAATTACTTTTGAGATGTAATTGCTATGTTAATTACTCTTTATATAATTTGTTAAGTGTACCTGCAAATCCACCCAGTGTAATACAGTCTGACTATTGAACTGTATTTAGAGCAATTTCTATTCATTCACAGGGCCACTTTAATTCTGTGGAGTCCATTGAAAGTTGTTTAATTACCCTTTACAAAGTAAGCTGAGAAAAAAGCAATTGTTCAAGGTGTGTTCTTGCTTGAGGGTATCAACAGTATGTGATCACACTGCCTGCTTTGATTGGTGAGCATTCTTGTGGAGGATGAAGCTGCCAATTAATTTGTATTCTAGAATGCCTTTATTCAAACCTATGTAAATTCTTTCATACTCCCTGTCCCCCAGCATCTGATGGGGTGTCACTGTCTCTAAAGCACTGACCCTGTTTTGAATTTGCTGGAACCCTGCAGTTCCACTCGTGGCATCTCAGTCCTTACTGCCTCTCTGGTTCCAGTGGTGTTTACTTGACATCCTCCCTCGTGCAACGAACGGATTTTGCACCGCAGGCCTTAGTCTTGAAGTTCTGCTCTGGAAACTGTTGTGGGTCAGTGATCAAAGCTGAGGATATCAAAGGCACAGATTTAATTTCCTGCTGAGCCTCATGCGTTTGGTCTCACATTTCCCACATTCTGGCCCGTTAAACTGGGAGTGTTGCAGTGGTGCTGTGCTGCCTGTGTTGGGGAGGTTCTGCTTACAGGAAGGAACTGTCACTCCAACTCGGGCTTCAGCACTGAGCCACATAATGTTGACAAAGCTATGATGCTTTTGGATTTAATGGCCAGAAATAGAGCTGCTTAAAGGACTTGAAAGATAAAAACACAGCAGTGCATGTGCTTCATGTACACTGAATATATTTTCAGTGTTCACAAGAGGTAACAAGAAATTTAAAACTTGTGATTTTGACTTGTGCATCTAAATTGCTCTGTGACTCAGGAATTTGCTAAGTATTCTCTTGATTAATAGTTTTGGTGAAATGATTGAAGTCTGTCCTAATTTAAAGTAATAGTTTCTTTTTCAATAGGATCCAGCAGAGAAGAAATAACAGAACATTGGGAGTGGTTAGAACACAATGTTATGAAGACTTTATCCGTATTCGATTCAAATGAAGACATTACAAGCTTTGTCCAGGGAAAGATAAGAGTAAGTAACAGGCATAATTGGGAAAGGCTAAGTATTCATTTTCCTTTAACTGTTCACAAATAATACGTTCTCTGTGGAATATTCAAGGACAGCATTGTAATGCTGCCTTATTCTGATTGAGCAGTATGTCACTGTTCACTTGAACATGTGCCATTGTTCCTGTGTCTCTGCCCCAAACTAAGTAAGATTGTTGGACATAAACTTCACTTGGTAAATGACACATCAAATGCCTTTAGATAGTGGTCTTATAGTGGTTGATAAATTATTTCACAGTAATTTTAACAGTGCCTGGGAAGCATACGGTCTAGTTTTGTTCTCTCTATATGTGCTAAATATTTAGCCCAGGAACTCTTAGGATGAAGTGAGGAAAATATGTCTGTTTCAGAAGAGGAGACACAGGAACACATGTCTTGCCTAAGCTGTGTAGGAGACTTGGTGGATGAGTCTGAAATAGCACTTTTTATTTGTGACCAATGATTTGATCCTCAGACTCTTCTTCCCCTTCTAAAACTTCCTCTCCTGTTGGGAGAATGCTGTGCTGTGTGCATGCAGGTGCATATATGACAGCCACCCACATGGACACATGCATAAAGTAATGTGATTTTTTTGTTGTAGGGTTTGATTGCTGAAGAGGGAAAATATTCTTTTGTAAGAGAAGATGATCCTGAGAAGTTTCGTGAAGGTCTTATGAAGTTTGAAAAGTGTTTTGGATTACCAGAGCAGGAGAAGTTGATTACCTACTACTCATGCAGTTACTGGAAGGGCAGAGTGCCCTGTCAAGGATGGCTGTATCTTAGTACCAACTTCCTTAGCTTCTACTCGTTTTTGCTTGGAGCAGAAAGTAAGTAAGCCTTGATGCTGAGCTGTGTCCTTTCATGCTTCACTGCTCATCTTTCAGATTAGGAGGAATTCTTCCTGCGTGCTAAGGGAGCTGTTTCGGCATGTGAGCAGATGTCTACAGAGACGAGCAGAAATTGCCAACATAATTTATGGAAATGCATACATTTGTGTAACATACTACTCAATATCCATTATTATGCTTCCTTAATTCAGGCTTCAGAGAGAAGGCAGACTTCCAGAAGTTGACTGTAGCTAAAAGTTGTCCATCATCTTTAGTTCATGCTGCAATATTAACTCTATGAGTATTACAGTTGTTTCTTCACACACAGGCTTAATATTTCACATGGCTGCACTACATAATGGTGATAATTGCACATAACTCTTTTTTTCCCTGTATAACATTAGTTTGAAATGCCCAAACAAATGTCTCTAATAGTGTGTACTTTAACACACATTGAAAAATGGAAAATATACACAAAATAGGATCCCTTCAAAGCTGATTTTGATCTGTATCGAGAAATGCCATAGCTAAAGGGCACAGTTCCTCTACATGCCAATACATGATGGATTTAATTTAAGAAGCCCTATTGGTGAGCTGTTGGAGGGGGTTGGCTTGTATGATGGTGTTTGGTGTTTGCAGTTTCACATAAGAGCAAGGAAAAGGTGATGTAAACTCGTGTTGTCATGCATGGTATTTTAATGTTTTTCTATGAAATTCTTTCTAATGGAATTAATTTTTAGTAAATATGAAGAAAATGCGTTTTGTGCTTATTAGTTTGTAGTCCTTTCCAAGTGTGTTAAAATTTGACTATGTTGTTTAATTATACTTTATTAGAGCTGCTACTACTGCATTTCTTTTTTAATACAGGCAGATATTGAGAACTGACTCAGATGTCCTTACATTTTTATTTTCAGTAAAACTTATTATCTCGTGGGATGAAATATCAAAACTTGAGAAAACTTCCAATGTGATTCTGACAGAGAGCATTCATGTGTGCTCCCATGGGGAAGATCATTATTTTTCCATGTTTTTGCACATTAGTGAAACATTCCTGCTCATGGAGCAGCTGGCAAACTATGCAGTTAGAAGACTTTTTGACAAGGAGACATTTGAGAATGATCCAGTCCTTCATGACCCTCTGCAGATCACCAAGAGGTAATACATTGTTTATCTGTTCTGGGCCCAGTATTTGTTTAGGCAAAAGGGAAAGAGAATCCTGTCTCAAGGAGATTGTAAATATTAGCAAAGCTGATATTTTCTTAACCAAGTGTCTCATTAAAATGTTGGACCAAAGCCATGTGAGGCATTGTAATTTGTTGTTACTTGTCATGATCCAAAGTCTGTATGAAGGCAGGAGGTGATCAAATCTTCAGTGCTGGTCTTCCAACTAAAAGGTTTATATTAGCTTGCATTTTGAAAAGGTGTTCTTGCAGCATTTAGGATTAGAAAATTCAGATTAGAGCTACAGTGTCTCCAGAGATACCTGATGAGGAAGGATAAGGTGGGGAAGAAATCATTTAATAGACATGTGTAAATGATAACTGCATGAGTTATATGATAAATGATAACTGATGGGTGCATGGCTTTCCTGAGGTACAGCACTATTTTGGGTGGTGGGAAAGACATGGATACCAGTAACTTAATGGTTAAGGTCCTTCCTTTTCCTTTGATACCTCAGTTTGGTAGCAGTGCTGGAGAGGGATGCTGCTCTACAACCAAAATATTGTTTTTGGCTGCAGTTATCTGTGAAAAATTAGCCCCTGGCAGATGTTTACAACATGTGCTACATTTCTAGCTAATTAACCCTCCATCAAGCCAAAACTTGTTCTAGTTTTAAATGGATTATTCTGGTGTGTGGGGAAACAGAGCACATAATGTACTACCTGTAGGCCCTGTAGTGCTCTACTGTGTAAGAACATTATTGAATCTGGTCTTGTTTAGTGACATATTTAAATATTTTGTTAACTGGATGTACAGGTAGGTGTGGTCCTGCCCTTTGTTGCCTCTTCAAGAAAAACATTGAGCCTTCCAAATTGATGCCATAGGTTATGGGAGAGGAGAGTGTGATATTTTACTGTCTTTTCCCAAGATATTTTTGACTTTAGTATTTGTAAAGACATTTAAAATTTACTTATTTTTTCTTTTCTCTTTCCTACCATTGTGTTATGTTTTTAATCCAGAGGCCTGGAGAGCCATGCCCACAGTAAGCATTTTAGTGCATTCTTCAGGCTACCTAAAGAAGAGTCCTTGAAGGAAGTTCATGAGTGCTTCTTGTGGGTTCCTTTCAGTCATTATAACACCCATGGGAAAATGTGCATTTCAGAAAACTACATCTGCTTTGCTAGCCAGGATGGCAGCCTGTGCAGTGTAATCATTCCACTGAGAGAGGTAATGCAAGCTACACATCAGACTCACTTACATCAGCAGTTTTGCACTTGTGTAGTTTAATGACAATTTAGCAGATTTTCATTAGAATCTCCTTATTTTATGTGATGTCATGTATTTCCCCCTACCCTGGATACCACATGTAGGAATTCTGTTTGTAGGTTTCTGGAACTGTTTTCATGTTTCAGACTTGTTTCTCTGTCTTCTTTCCCTTTTCTATTTACTCTTATTTCTGTAGCTCAGTACAGAATCCAAATTTTTAATACTTTTTAAAATTAAATTAAAAAGCTTTTTCTTTGTACTTATAGGTGAGTTAATTAGACATTCTCAAGGTAAGAAGTAAAGAATTGTAGTGTGTGGAGGACTTTGAAGATCAGTAATCATGCTGCTGTGTTTCTTATCTTACTAGTGCAATTTTTTGCTGCAGTTGAGCAGTGCTGTCTGTTCAAAAGTCTAGGAAAACCCAGTTGTTGAGAAAGTAGCAATGCCATTACAGCTGATAATCTCAACAGACTATAAGGACAGAATAAAGACCATATAGCAAAGAACACAGCTTTGGAATTTCTGTAGAGTGCTATAGTAGACTGCAGAATATCTTCTGGGAAAAAAACAGCCAACTCTCTTCATTTCTGTCTTGACTTCATGTGATCTGGGACATTGCCACATTTCAGTTGTCCAGTGATAAAAGCTTTTCATCAACACCAGACACATTTTACAATAGCCTACAAATAAGCCAGGTTCTATAATTGCTCTGTAATTGCTTTACATGCTATTTGTGCACACTGCCTAACATAAGATACCTGACACAAGGGGTGAGCTGTACTAATCTCAGCAGTACACTTGGTGTTCCCCACCTACATAAAATAATTTATTGAATTACCTATAAATAGTGCTGCAAACAATAGAGACTTCCATAACATAAAAAGTGTTAAAGGAGCTGGCTCTAAATTTATCTTGTGGACTGTCAGACCCTCACTATTTCTTCTGCAGGACTGCAGTTACCTCATTTCAGTGGTTTTTCCTTCTTTACCTATAACAATGTGCTCAGTGGTTTTCCATTCTTTAACAACGTGAATACATCAGCAATGCCAGCCAGTCTAGATTCTCATGATTGTCACACTTGCACTTGCATGATTAAACTGTTTTAACTGCTCTAGTCTAACTGTTCCATCACGGCAATTAAAGTCAGCTCTAGCTGTCATGTGTTATGACAGCTGTTTTGACAGGGTATTCTCAGTGGAAATTCAGTCTTGTAAAACTTGTTTCATTTGATTACTTACAAAAGTCATGTTTTCTCTGCTTTTGGATGGTAAGAAAAAATGCAACTGCTTCAGTGGGTAGAAGGAGACAAGGTTTTCAAATAAGCTGAGTACTCACAGCTGGGAAAACCTTTTTGAAGATTTCTGGTACTCTGTTAAAAATCTGTTGCATAATACTTAGTGCCTTTTGTTATAATAGCTACAGGCAGTTGAGCTTTCAACTTCTGTTACTTAGTCTGCTTGTGTGCTGCATACACTGTTTCATTTACACATGTATTCTTAACAGGTTTTCTCTTTTATAAGTAAGCAGGTAAAATTCCTTGCTTAATTTATGTGTCCTTGGTTCCATAGGTCACAGGGGTGGATACAGCAGATCCAGCCAACAGAGGAGTTAGCATTAGTACCAAAGGGAAAACAGCTTTTCGTTTCACAGATGTGAGAGATTTTGGACTGCTTGTGGCAAAGCTCAGAATGAAATGCAATGCAACTGCAAGTCCACAACACATCATAAGTACTGAGGTAACTGCTCTGGCAATTCAAATTTCTTAGAATTTGTTCATAGGAATAAGTCATGAACCTCTGGTTTTAAGGTTTAGAAAAATAAATAACTCTGCCCATGTGAAAGAGAATGAGTTGGACAATGGTGCTACTGTGAATGCATTCCTGTTCTTTTACCTTGTTTTTCATCAGGTTTTGAAAAACAACTCCAGCTGTAATGCTGGTTTTAAGTGCTCTCAGGTTTTCTATACAGTTCACTGTATGAATGGGTCTTTTTTAATGGTGCATTCTTGCTGGTGATGGATGATCAGACCTCCTTATCCTCCTATTCTCAGTTCTCATTATGAATATTTGTCCTTTTAGTTTTTTTGCTTGAGATACAGCTTTTTCCCCCAAGTGCTGCCTCCTGAAAGCCCAGCTGTGCTGAGCAGGGACTAGTGTTTATCATTTATTTTAGAAGTCTGTATCTGTCACCTGTGACTTAATATAATGAGCAATAATGGTCTGGTATCAGTGCTGCTTCTTGGAGGATTGTTTCTTATTTACAAGTACCACTGTTAAATTTTTTTTCAAGGTTGCAGCTGGTTCTGCCACTGACAGTCCAAAGGATTTTGGTGCAGGACAGTCAAAGATGGGTCAGAGAGATAGCAGCAAAACTGTCAGTACAGAAGCACTAATGACTGTCTACCATCCTCAGGATGCTGAGAACCTTGACTCTAAAATGGTAAGGGATAAAATGGCCAACAGTTTTTGGAATTGAATTGGAAAGGAGTGAAGTATATAAAAATGAATTCCAGCCAGGCTGCTGATTTCCTCAGGGGCTTTGTCAGTCTTCTTTCATCTGCATTTTCTGTATTTGGAGTCCACAGGGTGCTTCTTCATAGCTCCATTCAATTTTCTGCTCGTCGTGTTCAGTAATGATATGCCTTATCTTCATGGAGTTAGTTTCTCCTGCTCTTCTACCCCTCAGGGGAGAGTTGACTGTTTGTTTTATGATAGTGAACATGTTGCATTTCTGTCTGAATTTTCAAGATACAAAGTCACTGCAAACTCTCTGGGAGCAAGGAGAATGTTCTAAGAAATTGATTTGACTTCTTCCTTGTTTCCTCCTTCTTCTCCACCATTGTCTAACAAAGTTAGGTTCTGAAGAATATTTATGCAGTTGTTTTTGCAGCAGATCATCCAATTTTTGCTTTTTTGTAGTATGTGAAAGAAGACAGGTTTTATTTCAAAATAAGTCTTTCAGCATAACTGAGTAAATTAAGATATGAAATTTTTTTATATTAGAGATACCAGAAAACAAATACTCTTTGGGCAGGACAAAAGGGAGTCCAGATTTTTAAATCCTGCTTTTTATAGTATGTTGAACAGAAGTGAACAAAATCTACTTTTCAGTACCTTTAATTGCTTTAACAATGTTAAGTCTTAGTGCTGCATGCAGAAATTGTAGCGATGACACTCACCTTGTCTCAGCCCTGGTGCCTCACATGAGCTGGAGCACCCCATCAATTGCTTTTCTTCAGAGAAATGTCTGTTTGACCTTCCTGTGCTGTGGCAGTTGCTGGTTTCTGTCAGATGGCTTACTGGATTAGATCTACCTTCTGTCTCATCTTGTATAAACATACTTTAAAGAACAGTAGGTCGTGTATGAGATGGCATTTGATGCTAAATTTGTGCTCTGCAGAGGCTGGGTTTTGCTCTGATTTGCTTCAGCCCTCATTTCACACATCAATACGGATGCCAACACTGTAGTTTCCAGTTTATATGAATATAACTAGGAGCAAAATTTACTTTTGTTCTCTGAAACCTGAGGATAGTCTACCAATCTACTTAATGCTTGTTGTCTTCTGCTTTTGGTAGTTGAAAGAAAAAATGAAGGAACAGTCGTGGAACATCCTGTTTGCGGAACGGGGCCATGGGGTCAGTATGTTTCGAACAAAGAAGACTCGAGACCTAGTTGTAAGAGGTATCCCGGAGGCATTAAGAGGAGAACTCTGGCTACTCTTCTCAGGTATTGCATAACAAGTATAATTGGTTCATTTTGGGAGTCATCATTGGCAATTTTCCTTGCTGAATGTTTCCAATAATTTCAGTAGAATTACCCTGACGCATTACTTCAGTAATATCTGGAGATTCATGAAGTACCTCAGTAGTCACCAAAATTTTTATACAAATTGCAAATAATCAAATTGCTGCTTTACTGTTGCCCTCTAATACTGTGCAATGCAATGTATTGGCAGGTGCTGTAAATGATATGGCATCCAACCCTGGTTATTACACTGAGCTGGTGGAAAAGTCCTTAGGAACGTGCACTTTGGCTACTGATGAAATAGAACGAGATTTACGTCGCTCCTTACCTGAGCATCCTGCTTTTCAAAGTGACACAGGAATTTCTGCCCTCAGAAGAGTTCTTACAGCCTATGCATTCAGGAATCCACAAATTGGATATTGTCAGGTATAGAAGACTTGAGAGTCTTAGTGTTGGCCGTTGAAATATTAGCTCATGATGGCAGTATGGTAACACCTCATAAAATCTGTCACAGAAATGTGGAATAGTTTCTTGCTTAGAGGTTCACTTACTTTGCTTATTTCATGCCATTGTGTAAAATGAGTTTTTACATTGTACTTGGATTAGTTTATAAATGCTATCATGTCCACTTCATATATGAATTTGCATTCTAACAAGACATGGCACTTAATAATATTTTTATGTACTTTAATACTGTTCTGCATTTAATAACATAGAAGTAAAACTCTTGTCTTGGACATGGCTGTAGGTTATCCCAGCACTTCAAAAATGTGCTGTAAAGTGCTTTCAGAAATACAAATTTTAAGAAATAATACCAGTTGTGTTCTCACTGTCTTTTCTCTTAAATGTTTCCTTTCCTGTTTGAATGTTGCAGGCAATGAATATTCTGACATCAGTGCTTCTGCTGTATGCTAAAGAGGAGGAAGCATTCTGGCTTTTGGTTGCTGTGTGTGAAAGGATGCTCCCTGATTATTTCAATCGCCGAATCATTGGTAACATCCATCTGCTTTTTTATCTATCTTGAATTGAATGTCTACCTATATTGAATGTCAATGGTTATTCACTAAGAGCAAATGTAAGGGATGAGCTGAAGACTGACCAGTGGAGAGAAACCATTGCATTTGTTTCAGTATTGTGGAGTAGAAAATGGAGAACATCCCATGATGCTCCTTTAATAGGCATGGATGTGATTTTCAGATATTGTCAGCATTCTAGGCGTAGCTATTCAGGAAATAGTCAGTTAGACTATTATACTGTTTCTTTAGAATTATATCTGTAATTCATACTATTTGTTTGAAACTTAGCCAGTTTAGATAAAGGAAAAGGAGTTACTTCAGGTCCAGACTTGGACTTTGGTCTCATATGCAGTTCTTACAGGTGTATATGTTAGAAGAAAATGGGGTGTGAAGTTTCTCTGTAGTTGCAGAGGGAGTGCATTGGCTGTGAGGAGAGTCACTGGAAGCAGCCATGCACTCACCAAAGTGCCAACACACTTCAAGCATGCCCAAGGCTCTGGCCCCAGGCATGGAGAGCACAGCTTCCAGCATGGGAGAAGGAGCCAGTGGTTCCATGCAGCTGGGCCTGTGTGTGCTTGTACAATAGAGCTGCACTAGGACAGGAACTTTGTTTCTGGCTGGTGCTCTGAGAAGTGTGCCTCTCTGTGTTAAGATTTGGGTGGTGGTTTTGTTATCCTTTCCCTGCAGGTGCCTTGGTAGATCAGGCAGTGTTTGAGGAGCTCATCAGGGTTCACCTGCCCCAGTTGACAGACCACATGACGGACATGACTTTTTTCTCCTCGGTCTCTCTCTCCTGGTTCCTTACCCTTTTTATCAGTGTGCTGCCAATTGAAAGTGCAGTCAATGTGGTGGACTGTTTCTTCTATGATGGAATAAAGGCAATCATGCAGCTGGGCCTTGCAGTGCTGGAATATAACATGGAGAAGTTGCTCACTTGTAAGGACGATGCAGAAGCAGTCACTGTTCTCAACAGGTATCAGTGTAACTGTTACTCTTTCAGGCTCCATAGCAGCTGCTATATTTGCATGTAGATAAGTCATTCTGAGGTAGCTGAGAAGACATCTAGCCAAGACTTCCAAAGGCTTCAAAGGAATTACCATTCATCTCGGGCTGAAATTCTGGAAGAGGTGTCTGGAAAGTGGGCCTGGATCCTCTGAACATCCCATCCTATATTCAAGTTCTACTAAAACCATAACTATGTTGTGAATTTTAAAGAAAAAACAATGTGCTTTTTACCTTGAATTTGTATCATGTATAGAAGGCAGCTTGCCTTGATGAGATTATCTAAAGCACAGTATGACGGTTCCAGACCAATTCAGGTATCAACTTACAGCAGCAAGTTCTTCAGCTTAATTCTTGTAGTTTAGGTTGCTGAATCCTCTGCTGTTAATGGTTTAAAACAGAAATAAGACCAAAAAAATGTGATGAGCTCAGTCATGATGAGGTGTTTGTTCTATGTTAGCAACAATAATTGTGCTTTAAACTGATGTACTGCAAACAAAACTTGTACAGTTTTTTCTTCACTAACTAAATGCTCTTGTTGATGCTGTGGTTGTGTATCATGGAGTATTAGAACAGCAAAATTACTGTGCTGTAGGAGTTAATGAGTTACGACTGTTAAGAACTGATAATAAGAATTTCTCTTTAGTGAGGCTTTTACATTGTGCATGTTTGAATGGAGTAGGAGCTACAGAATCATTGAGGAAAATGTAGTTTTTGTTATGAGACCATGCAGTCTGGTGTTTATTGTAAAATCTGCCTTCCTCACTGGATCTGTTTAGGCTAGTTATGTGGGTGAGATAAACAGGTACAGATCAGGCACGTCTTTGTCTTCTACATCTGGGGGAATTAAGATTGTCTTATTCACAGTTCAGGGCAAGCCTTTTTCTCTGTCCCAGTTAGTACAGCTTTGCTATATGGATTAGAAAACCAGGGGAATGCCAAGTGGAAGGGACCTTGGAAAGAGTCTAGTTTAACTTCCCACTCAAAAGGAGATTACTGCTAGCACTAGATCACATAAGCTCAGTCCTAAAAACTCCCAAGGCTAGAAGTTCTACAGCCTTCTCTGGGTGGGCAGTTCCATGTTTGTGTATTTTTGTTACTATTATAGCACATTTGTGCTACTGACTCTGATATTCTTTGTTTTTTCCCATTCTCTTCACACTTTTTCTTCAGTAGATGCCAATGTTACTGTTTTATTGTGATAAACTGGTTCCTGCTGATTTCTCATGTGTTTGCTTTGTGCAGATTTTTTGACAGTGTCACTAACAAAGACAGTCCTTTACCTCCAGCTGTGCAGCAGGGCTCCAACCTCAGCGATGCAAAGAGTGACCATCCAAAAGTGGACATCACTGATCTGATCCGAGAGTCAAATGAAGTATGTGTTCTTGTGGGCATGTTTTTGCATCCCATGCAGTGTTAATGTTTCATGGACTACTTTGAAACAGTGCAGTTGCATTGTACAAACTAGGGTAGAAAATCTGTCTGGATTGGTAGAAATTTGGCTCTTTACTTTAAGCCTCACTGAAAACCTTATAGGTTATGGGATAGGTTTGCTTTTCTGTTGTTTTGGGTTTTTAACTGCTGGGAAGGTGCTTTCTAGTCTGTCCTGAGTGGAGTTCCCAAGATTCATCACAGGTCATATATTACCATCCCTCATTCATATTATTAGTATGTTAACTAAATGACAAAATACAGCAGAAATAGCCTTTAGATTTTAATTGTTTAATAATTTGTTCCATGATTTCTCTGGTAATTTGTTTCTAGTTCTTGCCTCCTATCCCACTTTTCCTTAAAGATAAATATATTTATTCACTCCAGTGCTCAGACACATTTCATGTCTTTCAGAAATTACAGAGGTAGCCAGGAATGATTCAGAAATTACTTAGCTGATTTCTTAATTTCACTAGAGTGAACTTCAATCCCTGAAAACATGCACATCTTAGACTTTGCTGCCTTGCAGTAGTAGTCACCATGTGATAGCAGAGTTGGGTATAGAGCCAACACACAGTAAAATCTCTTCCTTTTTCTTCCCACACAGGGAACTACTCCAGTTTCTTCTTTCTCTATCGCTCTCTGAAACACTTTTAAACACCTTTTTAAAAGTTACACTGATTAAGGAGAATGTTAGTGCTCTAATAAATTATTTTTTCCTCAGAGTTTCTGTGATCTTCCTTTGTGTCCATGCCTGTATTGTGCTTAGATGCAATAAAGACAATACTTGTTTAGATGTGTCTCCCAACAGTTGATAGCATGGGATGGTGCTTTTCTCCTTAGAGATACGGTGATATTCGCTATGAGGACGTTGAGAGCTTGCGCTGCAGGAACAGGCTTTATGTCATCCAGACCTTGGAAACCACGACCAAGCAGAATGTGGTGAGTGACTTGGAAGAGTTTCAGCCTTCTCCCTGATAAAATTCATTCCCTTTTGGAAGGTTCTGACAAGAGCTGCAGTTTCCAGGCCAAATATATGATTTTATGCTGAACCCCCTCATGTCTGCAGGGTGTCTGTTAACTGAGGCTTGGCCTGTGATGTCTTCAGGCTGTAAATCACAGCACGACCTTCTGGGCTCGTTACAAGTGGCACCATTGCCAACCACTTCAAAAGGCTGGCGCATCTCTCACACTTTGTGTGGATTGGAACAGGCTGACCTATATTTCTGTCTGCTGATGTTAATACTGTTCTCTTAGAGGCATAGAGTTCCATACAGTAAAACAATTAAGCACCTGCATTTTTACTCCAGGAAACAGCACTGAAGAGGTTATTGTAGTGCATTCAACAGGGTTTGCTTTTTGTCTGTGTTGTGTGTGAATGTCTGGTAATGTGGCAGCTCTCCATCTGTCTATCTCATCCTTTCAGTTCAGACTGCTCAATGAAGGTGGAGGTTGTGAGGAGCTTCCTTTGTTTGCCTGCTTTCTTCAGTGGCTCATTTCCAATACCTGATGATAATACTATTCTATGACCCAGTGCTTCTTTCTGTAGTAAATGGCTTGTAGCAACAGAAACTACATGCTGGTGGTTATGCTAAGATGGTATTGTTGTATTTAATTTTACAAAACGTATATATTGTGAAGATGGAAGCTGGTCTTACAGCAAACTTTGTTTTTTAAAAGCTATGAACAATTTTTTTTTTAATTTAAAAAAATGAGGATTCAGCTTCACTGTTGAGAGCTGAACATGCATTTGCCCATTTAAAGGAAGCTGTATGTTATGTCGTTCTAAATAATTGAGTTTTATCTCCTGGTTTCATAGTGTAGGCTCCATGTACGTTAGTAACGTGACTAGCCTTAAGCTTGTCCTTCTTTTTTTTGAGAAATTATTTATTTTCATCTATAATCTTCTGATTACTTTTTAAAAGAAGTGCTGTTCTTACTTCTAATTGTAACATGCCAAAACCTGGAATATGCAAACGGTGTCTCTTAATGTAATGTTAAGTCTCCCATAATGTTATTCCAAAGAGGGAAGACAGATCAATTAATTTTTTCTTGACTTTGTTTCAGCTACGTGTTGTGTCTCAAGAAGTAAAATTCAGTCCTAGTGATCTTGAAGAGCTTTATGAATTATTCAAGGTAATGTGCCATTTTCCTCACTTACCAAACAGCCATCTTAACAGTAGACTTTGAAATGGCTTTAGTAAATAGAGATAAAGTTTGGACTCAATATGTGTTTTACATGCCAGCTGTACTACTGATTCTATAGTTAACTCACGTCTTTTCCCCAGAGGGACTTGTTGTTTCCTGAAACCTGATGTTTTATCTTTGCTTTGCAGAAGGAGCATTTTCTTTCCTGTTACTGGAGTGTAAATAGTCCTGTCCTGCAACATCACGATGCCAGCCTGCCCTACCTTGACCAGTACCGGATTGATTGCCAACAGTTCAGGGTTCTGTGCCATCTGCTGAGCCCCTGGTCACACTGTGCAAACAGAGACTCTCTGGCTCTGTGGACATTCCGACTGATGGATGAGAGTTCCACCTGCCTTATAAACTTCAAACAATTTGCCTGTGTTCTTGGTATGGCAACAAAACATACATGAGCACATTCATGAGGCTCCTGGGAATAGTCCTGGGGTGTATCACCTTCCATACTCTATACAAAAAGCTAAGGAGATTTAATCTCTTAACACAGGGTCATATAGTGTGATTTTTATTACAGACAGAATAATTTCCTCTTGGAGATTAAATTTAAATATGGCTTGGCCATCAAAATATCCACAAATGAAGAATGGTCTGATCTCATTGCCCAGCCTGTTTGGTTTATGATAAATTTTCATACTAAGTAATCTTTTACACAGATTGTGCAGGATGACCAATGCCTTATTCCTCTGGGAAACTGAAAGTTTTCTTGGCTCACTGCTCTATTCCTTTCATCTTGTTTCCAAAGCAGTTTGTTCAGGAAACAAAAATTAAAGGGAAATGCTGAGGCATTAGTACTATATTTCTTTTGGTGCTGTGGTTTTACTTTAGTAAGTCATAGACATTATTAGTGTTCTTTCATCAGTGTAGGCTAACCCCAGGCTCAGCCACAGGTGATAGTGGTTTCTTTAAGCTTCATATCTAATTACACTCCCTGTAAGGTCAGGCACATGTCCAGTTCCAACCTCCTGGGGTTGTATTTGTTTAAGTTAAAAGGGTGTTTCAAAGTTTGGTCCAGTTGAATAGACTGTCCTTTCCCCTAACAGATACGATGTATAATGGAAGCTTCACTGACAAACTCAAGTTTCTCTTTAAGTTGCACATCCCTCCAGGTAAGTGAGAAACAGTGGCATTTGGGGAGAGCTGTCTTTGGTTTTTGTCATTGTTATCACTGCTTTGGTAATGCTTGGGCACCATGAACTCACTTTATTTAATAATTTATTGCAGCTTTTACTGAAGTAGAATCTCTAAGCCCTTCCAAAGGGGATGATCTTTCAAAAGAAGAACTGATCCACTTCAGCCAACTCAGTGGTAAGCTCCAGAGTGTGAGGTTTTGCCTGCAGAATACTGGAAGGAATCTATTAATTATCCTGTGAAAAATGGGGAGCTTTCTTCTGAAAACTAGTAAATCAGTAAATCATATCCCTGTTAACAGAATACCTTGTGAAGATCTTCTGTAGATAGTTACAATTTAATAAAGTTGTGCAGAATTTGTGGATAGCTCATCTGATGGTGGAATTCAAAGGCCTGTAGGTCTTTACATGGAAATAGGGGAGTGTATTTGGTTGGCATTTGTCAGCATTGTGGGCAGCCTGTTGAAGTGATGGGTGTTTCATTTATGCATCGTGGGCATAAAGGAATGGTATTTTCTGCCTCAAGAATTAAAATATCAAATCCATACTTACTTTGAGGCGCATAAGCGCTTCAAAATTCTTTGCTTTCATTTTAGACCAAGTGAACTGAAAAACATTGAATAAATTTATGGAGTTGATAAAATAATCTGTTTCAAATACTCTTGAAAGCTGTGGGTATTTATAGGGAAGACAGTTCCCTTTTTGGTTTTAAAAATCTGCCCAAAGTAGACAATATATAGGTACTGTTCCTGCTGCTCTTCAAGATGTGAACTGTGAACATTATAAAGATTATTTAACTGATAGCAATTTCATTTGTGATCTTCTGCCTCACAATGGCTTCTATTTTTATAGAAACTATGCAGATTTTACCATGTGGTTTCTTCTTGACCTAATCTGTGCTGAGAACATTGAGGGTCTTGCCCCTTAAGGAAGGAATTTTTGATAAGGGAAATGAAACATTGGTCCTCTTTTCTGAAAATAGTAACTTTTTTTTTTTCCTAAATTGTAGTTTCATCTGTTCAGGATAATCTTGAAAGTGATTCTTTGAAGAGCAGCCCAGAAAAAGGTAAAAGAATACTGGTGGCACATTTGGTAACTGTGTCTTTTGGGGGAGTAGAGCTAGGAAAGTGTGTGGTGACAGAGTATATTAAGTAACATCAACCTTAGCATGCTACTAACATTCTGTCCTCTTATGTAAGTGTAGTCATGGGAGCAAAAGGGCAAAAGTAAACTCTGGTCCTTTGTAAGTCCTTGGCCCCACCACTCTGTTGAGAAGGAATGACGTTGAAGATATGACATTGAAGATGCCAGTTCTTTCGTTTATCATCCCTCATGGGAAGGTCTCAGTTCTTGTTTGTTCACTTTTTTTTTCCACTTCTTCCCTTTCAAAAAGGGAAGGGGAAGGTTGATATTCAGGCATATCTGAAGCAATGGCAAGATGAACTTCTTAAAAAAGAAGAAAATGTCAAGGATTTGCCAAGAATGAATCAGGTAAACTGTCTGAGTCTTATTTTAGTCTATTTGTCATGAAAGTTTACCCTTTATTACAATAATTCTGAAAGATTTGTAGGATCCCTTTAATTTCAAATCTTCACATCAATCATTAGACTGTGGCTTTTTAAAACTGCTGTAATGTATCAAGAGTGGGACTTTGAGACACACATAGTTTTCTCAGGGCTAGTCCATGCTGTCATTAGAGCAGCTGCATCAGGTGCCAGGGAGCAGCAGGCACTGGACTGAGAATACAACAGGCAGTGAAACAGGACAGTTGCGTTGCTCTTCTCTGAGCAGTCTCCTCTATATCTCTCCATAGTCTCAGTTCATCCAGTTCTCAAAAACTCTCTACAATCTGTTCCATGGGGATCCTGAGGAGGAGCTCCTGTATCGGGCTATCGCCGTGGTGACCAGCCTCCTGCTGAAAATGGAAGAAGTTGGCAGAAGACTGCAGAGTCCCATGTCACCTGTCACAAGTCCAGTTGCTGTTACAGAAGTGCCCAGAGAGAGGCAGGAGGAAAGCAGCTATGAGCAGACTGAAGGCAGTAGAGCACAGAGTTTGGAAGGGAATCATGAATGGTCTTTTGCTTTTGAACAGATTCTGGCATCCTTATTAAATGAGCCAGCCTTTGTGAGATTTTTTGAAAAACCTCATGACATAAAAGCTAAAATAGAGAGTGCTAAAAATTTACAGCTTAAAGCAAGAACCAGAGTGTAATTTTCTTTACATTTGACTCTGAATTAATCACATAAAGTGCTTGCAAATGAAGGCTGTAACTATGGAAATCAAGTCTGGTGTTGACATAGGAAAGGAAGTTTGAAGAATTAGTGTCAAGTATCAGATTACTGGTATGTAATGTAAATAAAAATAGTTTGAAGCACAGTCACTTTCTTGCATTGTTCATAAGTTTCACTCCAAAATAGGGACTGAATAATGAACTGCCTTTACCATGTTACTAAAACATACAGCATTGCTTGGAGATAGTGGATGTGTACCTGTTGCAAACCTATCTGAATCACTGTTAGAGTAGGTGTTCTCCAGGTTCTTTTCTATTACTGTGGTAAAAGGAATGACTTTTTCCGATTTTCACTTTAAAGGAGTGACAACAGCTTGGAGGTTGTCTTCCACATTAATTAGTTCTTTCCAAATTGCTTGTGGACTGGGGCCAAAGCAGGGTGAAAACTAAGACGAGAGGCTGTGGTAGCACAGGACCAGGAGATTAGAAAAGGAAGTTGCCCTGCTCACAATTCCTCTGCTTTGATGTTACCCATGGGTCTGGACTCTAGTAAATTCCAGCCCCTCTTTCCCATTTTCACACCAATCCTCCTACAAAGAAAAGGTGAAAAGGATGGAAGCTTATTTGGTCATCCAGGCTGCACAAGGATGCAGTAACTGATACTGATTGTTTAAAATCAAGGGAAAGCAGCGGCTAAATCTGTCTGACCACATGATGGTTGTAGTTTATCTGGCAAAAGGAGCCATTGTTGGCTTCTTAGGAGCATGTTGATGAAATGTGGAGTTTTGCTGGTGTTTGGAAAGCCCAAGCACAGGCCATCTGTAGCTGAGTGTTGACTATTGAGCTGCTTAGGGACAGATTGCTGTTGCTTCTTTGCCTACTCTGAGTCCATATCTCAACCCAGTAATTACTATTGCTTTTCTATAGCACTCTGGATTGTTGCTGCTGTAATATTTTCGATTTGTCAGGATTCAAGGCAACAAGAAAATCCCCTTGAATCTGACTTGAAATTTTTAATATATAAAATATTATATAGTAGATATCCTTATAGAGGAAAGCTCTGCCAGTGTAAAAGCTGAGAAATGTTGACCTTGAATCTTTGGTAGCTGGTGCTAGAAGGAATTTAGAGAAGGAGGGTAAGAGCTTGTATTTTAACAACAACAGCAAAGTAAGTGGGGAGTCTTGCTAAACTAGTTTAAAACATCTGTTTCCAAAGCCTGTATGACAATCTTTCTCTGCAGAGCAGCATTATTTTTATACTGTGCATGTTTTTTTAAAGAAGCAGAATGGGGATGGTATCTCTCGGAGGCTTTTTGTGCAATACTATTGTGAATGAAGAATAAAACAAATTTCTGACTTGTGTTACAGGCACTTTGTGAAATGCCATCATTGCAGTTGGTGTTAAATTTATGAATTATGTCTTACACTCTCCTCAATACTCTCAGGTATTAATGTAAAATAAAGTTTTACTGAAGAAGTCCAAAAGCTGTATCATATATGTGGAGAATGAGGAAGCTTTTTTCAGAAGCCTTCACAAAGTAATTGCAGTTGATACAATATACTGCTGATTTGTATTTTTAAGTATTAAATATAAAAACTAATTTATCCATTTATGTGGATATGGATAGGGCCACACTGTATTACTTTTAAAAAATGTTTTCACAAAGTTGTTCAGAAATACAAAGCAGATGATGTTTTTCCAGTCCAGTATGTACCCAGATAAGGTTTGATCAGTGAGTAATTCTGCAAATAGCCATGATGAAATTAATGGAACCTCATGAGAACAGATACGGCTGCCCAAAGCAAAAGCTTTTGTAGGTTTATGAGAGATACTGTTTATGTCAACAAGTAGTCAAAGCTGTGAACTATTTGCTTATCAAAGTAACAGAGATATGAAAGTCTTAAAACTCAAGGACTTTTTTGATCGAGAGCCAAGATGTGAAGACCTAAGTGCAGAAGAAGGTGAAGGAGCTTGCAAAGTACAACACCCTTCTGTTGTTCCCTGGTTGTAAAAAGGTGCTCAGTTTGTACAATACCCTTATCTATTAGTGCCCACCCAAGAGACTAGAGCCTTTTCCAGCTGGGTAGTAGCTCTTGTCAGATGTCATACCCATGTATGAAGAGCGTATCTATCAAAATAGATTTAGGGCAGTGATGTAGGGGGGAACAGTAACTTTTATTAACTGCATGGAGTTTTTGTTCAATTTTATATTTTTTCCCAAAAGGGGTGGTGTCTTTAAATTGTTCCTGTAATACACCTGCAGGCTGATCCAGGAAGACTAGTCCCAGTGGCCAGGTATCAGACCAGTGGCAGTCTCAGCAGGATGGAGGGTGGAGTGAGGTCACTTCCAATAAGCTGGCAGCACTCAGGCAGTGGGCCAGCTGGCAGGTTCTTCCTTTTGGAACCTCTGCATCATGGGCTGATTGTTTGGGGAGAGGTTGATGTAGCAAGTGCCAGTGATTTCCAAGGAGTGTAACCCAGAGGTAGGTTTGCTGAGCTAGTACCTCAGTGTACCATAAGGTGAGCACTGCTTGTGACAGAGGAACTCTGGAGTTAGTGTCTAGCTTCTTTCCTTCCCTTTCCTACTCCAGCTCTTTCCATCCCTATTCCAGACAGGCTGGCTCTTAAAGAGATGCAGGTTTAGCTGGGACTGGTGGAGCTAGAGCAACAGCAGCTCGTTCCCTTCCTTCACTCCTGAAGAGTGATGCCTTGACTTCAAAGCCCTGCACAGTCAGAGATCTTTGTGCTGTGCTGCCTCTTGGCCACGTGAAGTTGGCAGTACAGAAATGGCCCCAGACTCCCTTCACATCACCTGAGGGTGCTGGGTGTGCACATGAACAGGAAGCAGCTTGGTTAAGTGAATTGTTGTGTCATTTCACTCACCTCTGTTACTTTTTTTCTCTAAGTTTCCATGAAGTTTTCTGCCTTTATTTTCAGGCTCAGTCATAGGAAATAAGTGAAGGTGCATCATTCAGTACAAAACAGACAGCTGTAGATTGCTACAACTACTGATGCTGTTTGTCCAGTTTGACAACTGCAGTGCCTGCTGCAATGTGACTTGGCAGCTGTGTCATGGTTACCCTGCAACACTGGCAGTGCTGTGGGGGACACTGCACAGCCCCTCCTTGTGGCTGGGCCGTTGTTGCTGTGTGCTGAGATGCCTTTGTCAGCGGTAAGCAGTAGCCTGGGGCACAGCCAGCAGAGCTGTGATGATCTTGCCATGTGGAATGTGCTGCTCTGGAGCCTGATGCTGCTCCGGGTGCTCTGGGTGACCAGTGACAGCCCTGACCCCCACAAGGAACTGGCTGCTTGGGCATGTGAGGGGAGGGAATGGCTCAAATAATAAAAATACCAGCTCTTTCCACCATGGGAGACAACTGATGACAATTAAACTGGTAGCATTTTCCAGGACATGGAAGTGGCTGCTGCCATGTGATACAGAAAAATCACTTTCTGTTTCCCTCCATTTCTAAAACAAGCCACTTGTTCATCACTCTAATGGCTAAATAATTATGTAATTTTAGAAGAGTTTGCTACCATAATGACTAAGAAATAGCTGTGTGTTGATTTTATCTGAAGTTTCTCATCCGATTGTACCATACAAGGTTCTTGATTGTGATTGCTATTGTTATCTGGACTAAAACAGAAGGAAATACTCTGATCTATTTCCAGAAAAATAGGTTATTTTGTCTTTTTTGCTGTAGCTTTGTCACTTTACCAAGACGGCAGCACATGTTTGTGTTGACAGATTGGCTTTTATACAATGTGTTGTATGCAGAGGTACTGTAAGACAAATGGGGTGTTAAATAAAATATTATTTCCTTTAAGAAAAAAACCCCTGTGTTTGAGGCACTATTATTTCCTGTGATAGCCTGCTGCAGAAGTTCCTTCAAGAGTGTTGGTCATGTTAAAGCCACATTTAGTCAGTGCCTTGCAAAACAAGGAGCAAGGCAAAGCCCCTGCTGGGACAGCAGCCTCCCAGAAGCAGAGGGAAAATGGAGACCTGGATTTTGAAACCTGATCTGGCTTCAGTGCTGAGCTGCTGAGTACTGGCACTTGCTTTGTCTGTCCAAAGTCAAACACAGTGTGCAGACCCTGATGCCTTGTTGTTTCTAATTTATGTGTTGCTCCTATTGCCTGTGGCACTGGTCATGGAAATCCCAGTCCTTGTCCTGAGCCCTGTCCCTTCAGCTGTCCATGCACATGGATACAGTGGCTGCTGCTCTTGTCTCTCCTGGAGAGTGAGGCTCAGATCCCTAACAGACCCACACCACCCAGGGAATAATGAGAGTACATAGTGTGTAAGAGGTCCTACAAGTATTATTTTATTTCTTCTTAATTTTTTTTTTAAATACTATGTACAATCTGTTTAAAGCTTGTCAAAATGCATGGGCTCCCATTCAATGGAGCTGTGCAGGGACATAGATTCAAAACAAGAATAAAATCTTTACTGCTCATCTTCATAAGACACTTACTTTTCCCATTACAAAATACTTTTAAGAATAGTCACATTTATAAATGTATTTATATTCAACATCATATAAAATAAACCAAGATTTATACTCAATTCTAGAGTTTTTCTTCTTTTCTTTTCTTTTTTTCCTTGCATGGACTATATACAATATATACAGTAACTTCTCATTGTGTTTGTCAAATCAGCCTGATTATACCCACCAGGCTTTAGCTTATATGTACAAATATGCTAAAAGTGCAAGACTTTATTATTTAAAGCTGCCTGTGTTTTCAGAGGTCTGGAATTGTGTGGCCTATATATATTTATATATAGATATACATCTGCATACACGTAAATGTATATTAAAAATTTGCATATCTATATATAGTTATGGTATATAGGTACTAGTGTACTAGAAAACCTCGGAACGTTTATGACTGATGGGTTACACCGACACTGGAGGCCAGCCCTGCTGCCATCAGTCACGTCCCTGCCCTCTGCTCATCACCAACAAGTCACACTTGTA
>VZRH01004994.1:2275215-2329521 GCA_013397555.1 Urocynchramus pylzowi | reverse complement strand
GGGGGGGGGGGTTAGGGTTACCAAACCCACCAGCAACCCTCAATTCCAAATGAGTCATAAAAGCACAGGTCATAGCTAACACCGAGGTAAACAAATACAAATCAACCTGAATAAAGATATTTTTTTTATCCATCTAATTTTTTGAGAGTGACAATATAAGGCAAAACCCCCCTGGCCCTGACTCAGCCTTGCCCTTGGCTGGAGGCAGACTGAACAAAGACCAAGCAAGCCCCAGAAAGGGTCAGTGGGATTTTGTCCTTTGGAGCACGTTGAGAAAACAAGGCTCTACCCGTGAGGCAGTGCCTGGGACTGTGCAGCCCCCACCCACCAGCAGCGAGGCCAGCGCCTGGGGGGGCTCTGAGAGTAAGGGGGCACATGATAAAGTGCATTTTTAGGTCTCTGGTTTAGCAAGGCTGGTCTAACATGTAAACATCCTCACCGAGCTCCTGTGCTCCCCGCTGGGAGCTGGGAGCAGGGGCTGTGCCCCCAGCCCTCTGTCCCTGCAGCCCAGGGCTGCCATCAGCAGGGCTGTGCCCAGGGCACGGCCCTATCTGGTGCACCCACTGCCCCCACCTCCCCAAGAACCCCTTCCCAACCCTTTTTTTTTTTTTTTTTACTCACTGTCAAAGCCACAGCAATGCCAGAAAACTGTGCCTTAGCTACCTCCCTACCAAGCCCTGTTAAAAAAATAACCCCCTCAAGCCCCTGACCCCACCCACCACCACCTCTGAGATCTATTTGATTGCCACCTGCCATGGCTGGGCTGTGTGGTGGTGGGACACTGCAGACCAGCCATGGGGGTGTGTTGGGGTGATGCAGGTTTAATGGGGAAGCCAGGGAAATCATGGCCTTTCCTTCCAGCCAGCCACCCTGAGCCACAAACTGTGCAATGCTGGAGCCCTAACACAGACATATGTTTGCCTCCCCTCTAATGTTATGTGCCAAGGCTATGGTGGAAAAAAAATCCTACAAACAACTCCCAAAATTACAACCCCCTCCTACTGCAGACTTATGAGCAACCTGGCTGCCTTAAAATTGGGAGAGGGAGACCCTAAAACTAATAGTGCTTTAAAAACAAACGTTTCCTGTCCTGAAGGCTCTGTGCTGGCCCTTCCTGCAGAACAAACCTGCAGAGCAGGAAAGCCCCAGGTGTTAATATTTCAGCCCCAGAGTGCCCCACAAAGGCAGGCGTTCCAAATCCCACTACCAGCAGTGAGGTGACCCTGGCCCATGGCTCTGCTGTAGCCACAATTTCGTGTCCTGGTTTGAAATGGAGGGGGTGGCTCATTCTGTGTCCAAGAGCAGCTGCGTGGCTGCCCAGCACCCGGGGCTGCATGGGCTGTGTGGGCAGGGGCCCAGCCAGGGACTGTGCTGACGAGGCAGGAGCCCCAGCAGTGGACCCCAGGCTGCTGGGCACCTCACTGCCTCCCTTCTGTGGCCACCTACACTCCCCAGAACGCTGCGTGTGGCCAGCTCTGCGACCCACGGCGTGTGGTAGCCCTGGGAGCTGTGCATTCAATGTCCCAGTCAAAGCTAACCTGTGCAGCTGCTTTTGCCCAAGGGAGGGGACCCATGAATAGCCAGGGGTTGGCACTGCTTTTGTTCACAAATCCACCTCTGCCCTGGCCAAAACACCAAAGCACCCTAGGGCCTTGCACCGGTCCCCGAAAGCTCCTGGCTGTCCCCAGCTCCAGCAGCCTATCCTCCCACTGCCTCTCTCTCCCCCAGGCAATGTGGCACAGCAAAACCCCATCCCCTTCCCCAGGAGGAACAGCCCCTGGTGCACCAGGGCTGGAGGAGCCCTGCTGTGCCCTTTCCTTAAAACACAGGGCTACTGGCAGCTGCTTGTGCCAAAAGCTGCTCCACCAGTAACATCAGGAACACCAGCTGCTGCAGTGCTGCAAGGGGCCCAGAAAGAGGCTTGCAGAAGGAAAAGAAGGAAACAAAAAAACCCCCCCAAAATACCATATTTAAAAAAAAGAAAAAGAAAAAAAAAAAGGCAAACCCAAGCATTCTTTACTTGGTTTCAACAGACATTAGGAACTAAACATTAGGAACTACCTCCTCTCTAAACCTTGCTCTGTTTGCCAGCTAGAGCTTTACTGCTAGATGGACCTGGTCCTAACTATCCACTGCCTTGCAAAGTTTATAGTAATGGCCAAACCCATCTACATTTGGGCTCTAACAATGCCCAAAGTTAGTACTCAGCTACTAACACTCCCAAAATGTACTTTTAAATTTTTCCTTTGGAAAGACACAAACAGTAGGGACACTTAACTATACACCCACTGAAGAATAAACTGCTTTTTCAATTCATAAATATAAACTTACAGTTAAAAAGTGACAATTTACAAAAATACAATTTATTGCTGACCCTATGGGCTTGTAACATCATGTGTTGTGATTATACATTTTGGGTTCGCCAAATTGAAACATGACCTAGCAAAACCACAAAGTTTGCTGTCATGTGCTGTTCTATGCATGTTTGTTTGTTTTTATGAATAGAAACATATACAACTACATCACTTGAAACAAAAAAACCCCCAAAAAACAAAACAAAACAAAACAAAAAAGAAAAAAAAAAAGGAGTAAAGATTCTTTGTCTGTAACCTGAAAAATATTTGGCTACAGGGAGTAAAAACCATACAAATTTATCTTCACTTGTTAACCAAAAATAAAACATGACAAATATTGAACTAGCTGCGATGTGAGCTGGTATAACAACAGTAAGAAATTCAGGCAAAAGTGGTGTTATGTAAATTAGCAGCATTATCCAAACTCCTGGAAATAAACCTGCGGGGCTGAGGTATAGAAAAAGGAAAAAGAATTCACAATGGATCTACTACAGCAAAACGAGTTATGTACACGGTAATCCAATGGTGTCCTGTGGACTGGTACAGTCTATGTGCTCCAAATGCTGGGCTTAAATTCACAGTGACTTTCAGCATTGAAGTCCTGAATGGAAACAGGTTTTTTTCCATTGCAAACCAAGTTCATGACGGCCTGATCCCTCACCTCCCTGCAGCAAGAAAGCCACCACCAGTGGCACCATGGTGCTGGGCCAGGGCACACCCTGCTGCCGGAACAGCATCATGGGCTGGCTGCATGGCAATCCCAACAAAGGAGGCCCTTGCAGCCATGCATCCCTGTCAGAGACCATCAATCCCCCAGCCACCACCTCCCCACGGAGCCCAACCTCTCCCGTGCCGTGCTCCGATGGCGCCGTGCTCTCCTGCGCGCGCCCGGCGCAGCGGCCGCAGCCGTGTGGTCCTTGTCTCCCAGAAGTGACTTTCAGGGCAGCTGCATCTCAGGCAGGTCAGGCAGGTTGCAGGGCTGGCCCTGTGCGTGGTGGCTCTGCTGCTGCGGGTGGAGGAAGTAGCTCAAGGGGTTCTGCTGCGGGGCGTGGGGCGGCTGGAAAACGCGCTGCGTCGGAGCCCCGGGCACCAGCTCAGGACCTTGCATCTGTTGGGAGACACAAATCTGAGCGGTCAGACCTGCCCCATCACCCAGCTGTCCCTCTCTTGCTGCAGGGCTGATGCTGAGACTCATGCCCCGGAGAGTGTGCACCAAGTCCTAAACTTGAGGGTATGAGCTGTGCCCCTCAGGATGCTGCTGCTGTCAGCAAAACCAACAGTGTCACAGTTGTGACACAAAATAACAAGTAAGATGTTCTAGCATCAGAACAAGAACAGCAACAGAGAACTTTATTTTTCTGACTTTAACATTTATAGAATTCTAAAAGCGACAGTGGACTGGAGAATGACTTTGCTACCTCTCCAACCACACTGGTTAAACTAACAGTCTACCAAAATTCTCCTCCTACAGTGAAGAATGCAAAACAATCATTATTTACCTGAAAGTGTGAGAAACTCTATTACAAAAATGTAANTTTCTGACTTTAACATTTATAGAATTCTAAAAGCGACAGTGGACTGGAGAATGACTTTGCTACCTCTCCAACCACACTGGTTAAACTAACAGTCTACCAAAATTCTCCTCCTACAGTGAAGAATGCAAAACAATCATTATTTACCTGAAAGTGTGAGAAACTCTATTACAAAAATGTAAACATCAGAAAACTTAGAAAAACTTAAAAGAAGAAAGTGACACAACAGTGCCTGGAGAGCACAGGGGGAAAGCAGGACCCATCTGTCCTAACAGGCTCCTGGGGAGCCCAGCAGGAATGGAGACCTCCAAAAGCTACTTGGAGGTACCATCTGCAGGATGTGCAACTTTAATCTTTTATTGGAAAGATCTTCTGACAACCAAGGAAGAGGTCCTAGAGTAACCATGTTCTCACCCATGGCTGTTACCTCAAAGACCTGGACTTGCTGTTTCACCCCCTGTTAAAAGCACTGTGTCATCACATTCTGGTTTACTGTGGCCCTGGAGCTATTTATCGGTTCCAGCATCATCATTCTGCTCTCCACACTGCTGGTCCTCAGGACAGCAATGCAGCCCATGGGGACACATACCCAAAGCAGGGACAGCTCCTGCCCACATTTGCTGACAACAGCGACTCATTTCTCACTTTAAATCCAGTCCTGCTGTGTGGCTGCTTTCAGCTGAACCTTCTCCTTTTGCTTTTTTTCCTGTCTTTGCCTGGAGGACTGTAACTTAACCTCTGCCATCCAGGCAAGGCTTGGAGAGCATGTTACTGATGAATTATTAGTTTCAACACCACCTTTCCTTGGTGGTGTCACTAGTTCAGCATGTACTGATGTAAATGTGTGTTGTGTGTTGAAAAACCAAAATCACCTAGTCCAGAGATGTGTGAAGTGAAATACCCTTTTTTTTAAAAGAAAGCTGTGATGGCAGCTGATAAAAACCTTGCTCTGATAAGATGGAACAGCAGGAGGTATGTTTTCCAAAGACCTTCTCTCTTATCATTTTTCATGGCTACAGCAAGCTTCCCACTGGAGCTCCTCTGGATGAAAAGCTGGGTTTGAAAAACTGGGTATTTCTTCTGCGCACTGCGTGATAACGGAGTTTGTTGGAAAATATGGCCTTGAGCAGGTGCAGGGTCAGCCTGGAAAGGCTGAGCACTTGGCTATGTGGAGATACAATGGGAATGGAGGATGTGCAAAGGCCCTGACCAGGTTTGATCAGCCAGATAACTCCCATTTCTTCCAAAAACCCCAACCCATCCCTAAGCCATCCCCGTGCCTCCTCAGAAACCTGCTTCTGCTCCAATACCTGAAGGTAGAGGCGGTGCTGCTGAACCTGCTGCTGTGGCCACTGGTGCAGGTGAACTGGTGTGTTGGGCTGGTGGGAGGTGAAGCTGGTGTGTGGGATCATTAGAGACGGGGAGAAGATGGGCGGCGGGGCTGGAGGTCGGACGCTGCTGCAGGTGGCTGGCTGCACCTGTGCTGGGGGAGGCAGGGTCTGCTGCTCTGCAACAAACCTGCCACAAGGAGGAAAACCAGGCATGAGAACCCACAGCTAGACCCACCCTCCGAATGGGCACTGGGGAACCCAGCTGCTGCAGGAACCAGCCTGCAGCAGGGCTGGTCAAACCATGCAGACCTTGCTGACAGGAGGTCCCTGATTCCCCTCTGCCCACAAAGCACAAACTGGAACTACTGAAAATTAAGGTTTTTAAGGTTGTACATTTTCTCTGTGTCTTGGTCAAGCATTTTATGCTTTGCAAAAGCCAGAAAATGGTTAATTTTAAAAAATGCACTTTATTTATAATAAAGTTCTTTGTAATTAAAAAATAGTCTCATTTTTCTCCTAACTGGCTAAACTTTTGTTTCACTTCAGACTAAGACTGTTTGTGTTTGCATGACCAGGTACAAGTTCTTTCATGTCTTTTTCAGTGCCATAAAGTGTCCTGCTAAGACACTGCAGGAAAATAAGGGCAAGCAGAGACTCACTTTCCTTGCTGCCTGCTGGCACTGCTCTGCACGGGCTGGCAACTGCTGTTGGCTGTGGGCATCATGGCTTGGATGGACTGATCCAACAGCATCCTGTGGTGGAAGGAAAACAGAGGATTGTTAGGGAAGGGAGAGGTCCGAGGTTCAAGGTCCTGTCAGTCTCTAGAAACAACTCCTTGAAAATCCTCCATGAAAGCAGGAAAACCACTACCTTGAAAACAAGCTAATGAAATAGGATGCCTCTTATCACCTCACATCTCTCCTGTGAATACCTGCTGAGAAGATTGGGATTGTTGAGACTGGAGAAGAGAAGGCTCCAGGGACATCTTATAGAACTTTCCAGTATCTAAAGAGGCTAAAAGAGAGCAGGAGAGGGACTTTTGACAAGGGCATGGAGTGACAGGACAAGGGGGACTGACTTTCAACTGACAGAGGGTAGGATTAGATTAATTTATGGAAATATGTCGAGAACAGGATTTGAGGCCCCAGCCAGTCCAGCAGGATGTGCACAGCACCCTGCCTGCCTGCACGCTGGGCTCTCCCCTGCACAGATATACTGCTGGGGCACCCCAAGCCCATCGCCCCAGGCCCAGCCACACCTGCCCTCCTTGCTGTCCAAGTACTGCTTTTTTCTGTCACTGCCCCCAGGAGGGTCCCAGCAGGGCTGTGGGTACCTGAGGCTCCTGTCCTGGCTGTAGTCAGCTGGTGGTTGCCTCTCGCTGCTGTCAGTCGGCACCTGCGCAGCCACGGCGATGGGGTGTGCCTGGGAGAACACCATGGGGTTGTTGTAGAAGGGCACTGAAATGCTTGCCTGCCCTGGCACACACGTTTGCTGGCCTTGGCTTCCTCTCACTGGGTGCTGCTGCTTCTGCTGCTGTCCCTGAAATGAAGACATGGGTACCCACATAAGTTTTAAAGTTCCCTAATGGAAGGATAAAATAATTGCTTAAAGTGGGCAGATGGGAAAAGAAGGAGGAACTACAGGATATTGTCCCTGAACACAGCAGCAGGAACAGTACATCTATTCAAGACCACCAACCCATGAGCATTTATTGGCCTTGCAGGGCAGGTGTTGGCATCCCCAGACAGTCTTTTGAGAAATTAGAGTACAAGGGTAAGGGCACAAAAGGCTTGAGGAGGAAGAGAACACCTTAAGAGGGGAAGTGCAAATCTGAAGTCTCCAGGGAAAGCATCTCAACTGTCCTTTAAGGCAGCAGTTTTGGCTTTTTTGTTTCTGAACAACTCAAGTCTTTCCCATCTTAATAGTGGGTTTAGGTCTAGTGATGACAAAATAGTTTTTTCCAAAGCTGCCTTCCAAGACTTCTCAGGCAGAGCAAAAGTAATCTTTAAAAATGATACCTACTCCTGTGTTATGAAACCACAACTCTCACTGGCTATGAATAATGAGCACCGTGTTGATGAGAGCCCAGACCTCCCATTCACATCCTCCCCAGTCACCAGAAGGGCTCCAGCAGTCTCTGGGGTGTAAATACTTTTTGGCTACCTGTTGTTTATTTTTACAGTTGAGTGACATTGTTCACAACTGTCTCCTGACACAAATTCCTCAATGCCAGCTTTGCAGTAAAGCCAACACAGAGGGGACGCATGGGACCGTGGCAGACAAGTATTCAGAAGCTGGAAAAGGGGATGACGAAGACAATGAAGCAGCCAGTGACCTGGGGGGCTGTGCCACAGGGGTCCCTGAGGAATGGGTGCGGTGACAGCAGGTGGGTGCTGCAGTAGTGCTTTGTCCCCGGGAGGGCTGGCTGCTGTGACTTCTTGGCTGCGCTCTGCCGGGGCGTCCCCTGCGGCGGCGGCGGCGGCGGCCTCCGGGGGCTCGGCTGCTGCACGGTGTTCAAGATGACGGGGATCGGCTGCTGCATCAGCATCTTTAAGTGAAAGAGGCACAGGAGTTGTTGGTTGTACTGCCTGGCAGAAGTAACACTGCAGCAGCAGCAGTATCTCTAAATACAGGGGCAAAATGAACCCTTTGTGAGTAACAGAAAATCAAATGTTAGCTTGTGTCAAATATTTATTCAGAGTCAGGAACGTTCCAGCTCCATTGTGCCTGCTGTGTTTTGCAGGAGTGGCAGTGGGGATCCAGCAGCACTAACCAGACATGGAACCACCAAGCTTTTTGTGCACGGGAGACTTTGGATTAATTTGGGATTGCTTTTTTTAAATCACAGAAATTACTGATTCGACACTCAGCCAGATATTGACATCACTCATCTCTCGGGAAACACCACTCCCACAGCTGAAACTAAGATACTCATTTGTTAAGAGTTCATTCCTGAAATGCTTTTGCCACAGACAATTTTGTTACTGCTCTGTGTGCTCAAAGGAAAGGCAAATGGCTGGTGAGTTTGGGAGCAGCAGGGGCAGCAGGTACCTGCAGGTTGGAGTCCTGCACGAGCTGGAGCTGCTCCTTGATGACATGGAGCTCCTCTTGCTGTGTTTTGATGTCAGCTTGCAGGATGCGAGTCCTCTCCTCCAGCTGCTCTTTCAGCTGGTGCATCATCCCCAGCTGGGTGGGGAAATGGTACACTGGCTGCAGAGAACAGAGAAAAAGGACCACACGGTAGGGACCAGTCCTGCTACTCACATCTATAGCAAAGCTGGATTCAGAAAAATGACTGCTTTTCAGCTTTTGCCATAAAAAATATGATGCTGACAAAAAATGGAAATTGCATATTTAACCAAAGTGCCACTGTAGTTCCAGAGCAGCAGCACACCTGGCTTACACACAGTGCTCCCTTCACATGTTGATCTTTATAATTTCTGCATAGATGAAGTGTCTGTAGATGGGACTCTCCTGTCCCCTCAGGATAGCACCCTGCTGGTTTGGGCCCACTTGTGTTTTGTGGCAGACACTGCATCGAAACCCTTGCCACACCTCCCTGGCTGGGCTTTCAGTTGTGCTGCTAATGATATTTGGCAGATGCCAGGCCCAAGACAGGCTGCAATCCCACCTGGGGATCCATCCTCCATGCCTACACTGGCCATTTTCAATCTCTGTTTTATAGTCTGAACATTTACTGCACTGATATCAAAGCTCTGTAAGGATATACCTTGTCATTATGGTTTATGACTAATTTTTCTTAGGGTTTTTGTTTTCTTTTCTTTTCCTGGCTTAACTCAAACCTTCCATGACATCCCCTTCCTCTACTAAAACTCTTCAGCATTGTATCAGCCTGTAGGTAGCTGCTAGAGATTTAGGGAGAAGCCTTCAGCAGCCTACAACACTTGTTACAAGTCTAAACCTTCTTCTATGTTATTTCTTTGTGTGTCCCACTTACTCTCTCTGCTCACGGAAATAAGTGGTTGCAATAAGGTTGTTGCAGGTAAATCTCAGCAACAGAAAGGGCACAGAAACCTTGTCCCCACTCTGGGATGAGCCAGCAAGGATGTGAGGCAGTGAACCAAATCCACTTAGGCTGCCCTGCTGACAGGACACACCAGTGCACTTAACAAAAACAAACCACATACCATCACAGGGTGCTGGGAGGGCACTGCCAGCTGAGCCACGGGGTGCTGAGAGAGGTGCTCACCACGGGCTTGAGGAGTGGCTATGGCCTAGAAATGAAAACTTTGCCTTACTGTAGGTCCATAGCACCTCTAGTGCAGAGCTGGTGCTTTAACAGCTCATATCAGGGATGAACAAGTGCAGGGAATTGCACAACTGAGATTGGAGATCTGAAGATAAATCTGAAGGGAGAATTTAGGTGCCTGCATGCCCCTGATAATCTCAAGTCCTTGGTGTCAGCACCCATTATGGATAAAGGCCATCTCACATGTACAAACCCCAAGAAAAGAGGGTTGGTGGTGTGAAAAGGCATTTAACCTGGAGGAGCAAACTGGATCTGAAAGAAGGCAGCAGAGGAGTCTCTAGTGTCTCTCCCCTGGCTCTGCCAGCCAGTGGCACTCCCCAGGAAGTCCCAGCACGCTCAGAGTGTGGGATCCAGCCTCTCTGAGGGTGAGATCAATGCTTGTTTTGCTCGTTTAACTACAGCCTCAGAAAGGCTCCTGCTCCTGAGGACACTGACCTGCGCGCCGCCGGGCGCTGCCAGCCGCAGGGCTGCCTTGTCCCCCGGCGCCCCCGGCGCCCCCGGCCGGGTGGGAGTGCTGGTGTCCGTGCGCCGCATGGACGACGTGGCTGCGGAAGAGACACTCCCTGTCACACCACAGACCCGTGCCTGGGAACCCTGGCTAAGCCTGAAATCCACGTATGCAGACAGGCAGTGACCCAAACAGTGCCAAAGTGGGTCTTCAACCTGCCCCTCTGTGGGCAGTTTGGCTCTCTGCCCCGCTGTGGTCCCTCTGGCTCCCCACCTCACTTGCTGGGTTCCCTCCTGAATGACCCCCTATTCAGCCTGCCCTCCATGGGTGTACCCAGATGAGATCACTGTCCCCATGGCAAGTATCTCAAGAAAAGTCCCCTGAGTTTCCTACCCATGGCCCCACACAGGGCACTACAGTCATCTTGCTGCCTCCCCCAGAGCAAGGAGGGCACTGATGGGAGCTGGGATGAAGCTGCCAGCAAGGTGGGCATCCTTCTGTGCTCCTTCTGCAGGGATTTCACGTGAGAGACCCCATAATAAAATGATATTATCCCAACATAAAACTTTCATCAGTGAGCTTGGTTCAACCAAGCTAGTGAGTCACCCCTTGTCCCCAGCACCACAGCAAACAGCCACGACCCTCAGGTGGTGACAAGCCCGGGGAAATCAGCTCTCACACAGCTGGTGGGTTGAGAGGGAGGAGGCGGCAGGTGGCCGTGGCTCTGTTGCTGCTCTGTGACTTGTCATGACACAGTATGTCGGCCCCAGCGCTGAGCTTTCCCCTCCCATCCAGATTTGGTCACTTCCAGCTGAACCCCAGTATTCTGGAGGCTGCTCTGCTCTCCAGCCCACTGCCTGCACCCAAGCTGGGCTGCCCCGGCACCTACAGGTGGAGTCGGAGAGGGTGGTGTGCGAGGAGCGCCGGGAGCTGTGCGAGGACAGCGACACTCCCTCCCGGCTGGCGTCCTGGCTGCTGCCGCACTGCCCCACGTCCAGGTAGCTGCTGTGGCTCTGCGGGGAGCAAAGCACGAGTGGTGAGACCCTCAGCAGGAGGGAATGGCCCTGGAAGGGCCCTCCGCCCCTCGAGCCCTTGCCTGCAGCCAAACCCAGCAAGCACCAAGCCCTGCTGGCCCCTCTGCCCAGCCAAAGCCCGCAGGCACACGGGACCCTCGCTCGTGCCCGGGGCACCCACCCGAGGGCAGCCAGCAGCACTGCAGGACTGCTCCTCCCTGGGGACTGCTGCCCACGGCCCCGCTCTGCTGTGCCAGCCTCCTTCTCCCCTGCCCACAGAGCTGTGGGCAACAGGAAAGAAGCTTTTGTCAGCCTCTTTCTGCCCGATCTCTTCAGGGATGTCCCAGCTGGTTGGCTGTGGTGCACTGGGGAGTGGTGGCAGAGGGATGAATGAAGGTGGCAGGAGGTGCTACCTGGGGAATAGTTTTATCCATCAAAGAGATGGAGAGAGATGACTGGGAAGGGACAGGGAGCAGTGGCATGGGGACATCAGCTAGAGCCCCAAGAGGACCTCCAGCAATTGTCTCCTGAGGGGGACAGGTACTGGGCAGTGCTGAGAGCTGCAATCCCACTCACTGCTACATGGGGACCAGTGGCTCCAGCAGCCTGTTCTGGGCAGCAGAGGGTAACAGCCTGAGCTCCCATAAAATAATGTCTGAAAAGCCATGAGGCTGACGGAATGACAACTACACAACAACCCACTGGCAATTACTTTGATTGCTGGTCGGTCTTATTTGTAAACTACCAAGACAAGAAACTTCAAAGTAGTGAAAATGACCCTGTTACTTGGGCTGATGTGTGGTGATGCCAGACTAACTCAAGCCATGGAAATTATTGCTCATGGAAGTTACAGGTCACTATCCTACACTTAATGTGATCCAGCAACTGAGCTGAAATCTAGGTAAGTGTTTTCCCTTGCCTTCCCATCTTCATCTGAGTATCAGTGATGAGATGGCACAAGCAAAACAGGTACCCTGTGGTATTGCCATCCTCTGTGCCTTACCAAGGGTGACGGTCACAGCAATCTGGCCTCCAGTTCCAGCTCCAGCTCCAGTTCTCTGCTTCTGAGCTGAGGTGGTTTAACCTGTCATTTGTATCATGGTCTCAGAAAGATTACAGGGACCAGAACAGAGCCATGCAACTGCTGAACTCACAGCTATTGTGGAATCAGAGAATACTTGGTGTTACAGATCATCTAGTTCCTATCCCCCTGCCATGGGCAGGGACATCTTCCACTAGATCAGGCAGTTCAAAGCTCATCCAGCCTGTCCTAAACCAACATGGACAATTTGGAGCCATGCACTAGAAAGCTTCTTAGGGCCTGCCTGAATCATGACCCAGCTTAAGGCTTGGAATGAGATGGGAGTAAAGAAAATGGAGAAGAGCAGATATTTCCTTCAGATTGGTAAGCTATTACTCAGTTTGGTTTAAACATTTCCTCATTCAACTGTGAAGGATCATGGTACCTTTAGAGAAGAGGATGCCAGTTCAATTGATGACTCTTCGAGGCCAAGATCTCGCCTTCTCTCAGCCCGAACTTCTGCATAACTAAAAAAACATCAAAAAAAACCATAAAAAAAAAAACCACCAAAAAACCAACCAAACAAAAAACCCAAAACCAACCAACAAAACAAAAAAAAAAACAAAACAAAAAGACCAAAAAATTATTTTACAGCTTCTGTGTGGGTAAACTGCCACAACAAGTGTACATTCATTTTCTAACCTGATGATGTTGAACAAGCATCCTTTTTTTTGCATGGTAGTTCAGAGACCCCTATGACAGTGCCTTGGGCAGGATGAGGTCAGGTCCCTCTTTCTGAGGGTGCACAGAACTGTGCATGCATCAGAGCTGACATCCTGCACTCCAGTGGAAGCTCCAAATACAAACAGGCAGCTACAGAGGTGCAATGTGAAGTGCAGGAACCCCTACAAGATGCCTCCTCAAGTGCATATTTTTGTTACTTACTTTTCCCCTCTGAAATAATGAAATATTTACAGTAACAAATGCCACATGATTCACCACTGGGATAAATTGGAGAGGATGTTTCAAAGACTCTCTGAGTGCTCATGCATCGTGGGCACTGAGAGGTGTCAGACTTTAGGGGGATGAAATATTAATGAGCTGCAACCTTCGTGGGAGGCAAGAGAAGTTGCTGAACCGACCTCACTTATATCATTGTGGCAATGAATTTTCCTGAAAGAACATTTTAACTTGTGTGCTTCAGTAACATATTTTAAGCCTTAACTATCTGAAACAGAATTGAACTTCAGAGTCTATTTAGGACTACATTGTTAGGTTTAAGAGGCACTGGAAGCAGAAAGAAGAAACAAGTTCATGCACAATAAATTCAGCCCTTAAAGTGAAGCTGAATTCCCTGAAGGACAGCAGAAGTAAGACAACTGAGAAATAATCTCTCTGTGTAACATTTGCTTATGTTAACACTTCATATGTAGTTTATACCACAGATCATAGAATCAGAACCAATAGAATTTGGGTTGAAAAGGACCTTAAAAATTATCTGGTTCCAAGCTCTCTACTGTGGGTAGAACACCTTCCACTAGACCAGGCTGTTCAGGGCCCCAGCCAACCTGGCCTTGAATACTTCCAGGGATAGGGCAGCCACAGCTTCTCTGGGCTTCCAGTGCCTCACCATTCTCACAGGGAAGGATTTCTACCTAAGATCTAATCTAAACCTATCTCTGACAGTTTAAAGCCATTTTCCCTTGTTCTACAACTCTGGAACTTCTTCTCCAGCTCTTCTGGAGCTCCCTTAGGCACTGGAAGAGGCTCTAAGGTCTCTCTGGAGCCTTTTCTTCTCCAGGCTGAACAACCCCCGCTCTCTCTTCCTGTCTTCGCAGGAGAGGTGCTCCAGCCCTCTGAGCATCTTCATGGCCCTCCTCTAGCTCACTCCAACAGACAGTATTTCACATTTTCTAGTGCTTGCTCTTCCAGATGTTTGACAGAAAAAGAGGGGGACCAGAAAAAAATTGACTCTTGCCAGTACAGAAATACAGCGAGCAGCAAGTTTGCTCATGTTAATAGAGCAAATCAGTGTGTCACTATTTTTTCAAGCCCTTCAGAAAATACATTTTTACTCTTCACACAGTCTTTTTTGAGACAGCTGTGCAAATCCAGCAGATTCCCCTCTGCATTCACAGAGCATCCTACACATGCATTGCCTTCCAGCACGGGCTGCAACTCAGCACAAGCAGCTTCCCACTAGGGGGGGATCCAGGGCTGGATTTGGGTGAGGAATAAGGCCAGCAAGCCAGCAGCTAACTTCAAGTCATAAATATTTAAAGCTCTGATCAAAAGGTTTTGTAGGAGTTATGTGATCTCATTCATGCCCAGAAAGATAGGTCTGATTCCCAACAGCTTTAATTCTTTCTATGGCCATGTCATCACTAGGGACAAAAGGGGAATGTAACACAACACACTGATAAATTTGGCCAAAGCTGGCTTCCAGGCTTTTGGGTCAGTTGCCAAAAAAAAAAAAAAATTAAATAGATAAATAAACCACATATTCCCTATCAGAATAGTTTCATGGAATTACACATCATTTTAGTGTGTCAGTAGGCACAGCAAGTATTTGGTTGGCATGAAACAGACCTAGAAAAAGCAGTGGCTGAACACTGAGACATAACACACTGTGAAGAGTTTGGTGCTTGCTCCTACCTAACTACCAGATGAGTGCAAACAATGAACTCAGGCTTGGAGTTCCACTGGTGGTAGGTGATGTAGTAGTGTGTCTGCAGCCAAATCCACTGCTGCCCTTTGGTCAGGAACCGATAGTAACAGGATTTTCCTTTTCCAAACTGCATCACTGTTTAACAAAAAGAGAAAGCAATTTATAGCAAACAGGGATTTTATGGTGCAAAGGTGATCTAATGACCATTCAGTCCCACACCCCTCTCCCAGGCTGGGGCAGTGCTAAAATGGTTCTTGAGCTTTATAAACAAGACAGATGATACATAACCATGTACTCAGCTTTTCTTTGGGGTCATTCCTGCTGACTTTCAGGAGTACCCTTTGCTATTTTGAGATTTCTCTTATAACTGGTACAACTATATAACTAGCTACATTCTTATAACTTATGGGCTCCCTGAAATAAGCATAAATAACATTAATTAAACAAATTATTTGTATTTCATAAATACATCAGAATGCATTTCAAAGACTGAAGATGTGAAGTAAGAATCCTAATAATGGCACAAAACAACAAGATAGTGGAGTTTTAACTGAGAGTTTTCTTCTAAGACCTGGCCTACTCCAACCTGGTATGCATTATCAGGCTATGTCCAGAAAAATCTCAGGTGCTGTAGTACAACTGGAAAATAGTGAGGGGAACTATGTTAAATAACCATACTAATGGTTCCAGACTGCTAGGAGTACAAAATGAAACATTAACTCAACATTAGATCACTTAAAGTTCCCACAATTAATGCAAAGTAAAATACAAACATGGTTTAAACAAATCCATTTCACCCAACAGTAGGCAAGATGTCTGCCCAAAGTGTCAACATGACAAACAGGAACCTAGCAAGCCACACTAACACAAGTGGTTTTTTACTCACCTGCACACCTCTGTTTTGTTAAAATATCAGGACTGATTTCTTTAACAATCCCATTAACAGTGATGGGCTTTAGATGAAGCACTTAGCAGAGATTTTCTGGCTAACATGACATGCTGGGTGGGGATCCCTCAGTTCCTAGTCCTGGCAGACATGTCCTGAAGCAACTTCTCTAAGTCACTTTGCCAGCACTTTACTTTGTTTCCCTGTCCAGCAAAATGAAAAGATCCTTTCCTACAGGTGTGTTGTGAAAATATTCTTCTAATAGGTAAGAGGAATGCCTGGATGATAGAGATGTAGAATATAAATCATCAAATTTGAGATTAGCAGAGAATCAAATTGATTCTCTGCTAAATGATCTGACACACTCTCAATACAGTTTGTGCCTATACCAAACTGCACATGCATTACCTAAAGGCCACTATCTGGTTAAGTATCTCACTTGCAGCTGAATTGTCTTTTAAGCAAACAGCACTAAGAAGTACTGTACTTGAGAGCAGTTAAAATACTCTGTTAATATTCACTTTTGCTGCATTTGACACAGCTTGTGTGTCCCCCTGTCACAGCTTCCTCTATGTACTCAGCCAGGCAGCCCACTCCCCTGGCAGCTGCTGCAGTGGGTTTGCCTGGACAGGGCAGAGCAGCCAGCAGGGAGTGGAGCAGGGAAACCTGGCACACAGAGAAGTATTTCCCCCATTCTCTTCTAGGTCCCTCAGCTCCTCATATATGTAAGTGGTAGAGGATTTGTAGTAGAGATGAGGGTGGTTGGCAGCTTTTCTCCAGTGGACTGTGGGGTTTCTTGGTGGAGTTTCTTGGTCCCAGCCTCGTGCTGCTCTGAATCTCAGAGCAATTACAGCATCCCACTTGCTCCACTCTCTGGGGTGTCCTTGTTTCCTTCGAACAAAGCACTCTCCTTTCAAGTGGAGATAACAGAGGTTTCTTGTTTTCCCAACAAGAAACCTGTAAGTAATATTTCTTAGCAAAATACCTGATTACCTGGATGCATTTTACAAAGTATGTAGTTATTTTTCATTGCAGTGCTTGGCAATACAAAACCACCACAGGACACACATAACTCTGGCTCAATATCTCAGCCTGAAATGCACCCAACAAAATGGAAAAATCTGGGTCTTGGGGGTAAAGCATCTCACATCTGGTAAGAACTGCACACTGATTAAGAGTAGACCACACCTGCAGACACCTTCTTCCCTTCCTCATGTTAGCTCCAGCCCTCAGCAGGACATGGCTCCTCAGCACTGGGCTGCACTGCTGTGCAAACCAGGCGAGTTCTCCTGCTGTCCTGCCTCTGACAGCCCACACTATTTCTCCTTGCATGAAAATAAACTTTTTTGGTGTTCACACATTAGCCTGAACTTGACTCTTCTGCTTTCTTGTTTTCCTTTCAGGTTGACCAAACATGAGCCATCTTCACCCACAGGGAAACCGTGTTCAGCACTTTTGTATGTAAAATAATTCTGAATCTCCAGAAGCATTTTACTAATGAGTAAGTGAGGTTCACAATGCCTAATTGCACAGGCAGGTGATCTAAACGATGCTCTCAAAAGGTGTTTTGGTGAGCTGAGCCTCCTGGCTAACTCCAGAGCCCAGGGGAATGGCAACACCCCATGAAATGTGACAAATCAACAAAACTCAGGACAGAGGGGGGGATAGTTCTGACTCCCAATCTTTTAATGCCATTTCACTCTGAGACAACCTGTGCTCAAACAAGGTATCTGCCAATGTAGGAAACCTGCACTAGCAGCTCCTGGTCTGAGGGAATTCTTCAGATTCCAACCTCCCAGGTAAGTGTCAGCTGTGACAGTCTGTCATGGAAAGGGAGAGTTCCTGCATGTTCCTGAAGGAGAAACCTTTTGCAATGACAGTAAAAGGTTTTGCACAAGTGACAAAGGAGATCAGAGACAGACACATTGCAGAAGCAGGGCAACTTACAGTGTTCATGGCACCTAGCAAGAAGCTCCAGGTCATCTGCGTGGTAGTAATCATACCCTGACGTTCCCAGAACCTCAAAGGGTAAATATCCTATAATAGGTGGAGCCCTAGAAAGGAAGCAAAGGGCAGGGAGTGAGTACAAAACTTGACACTTTGACATCCTGGCAGATAAGCTGTGATGCCAGCAACAAACACCATCGTTCACTTGGCAGGGAAATCTGGATTTTCACATAGGCAGTGATGTATTTTCATATACTAACAAAAAAACTGACAGCAAGGGAGAGGTAAAAATTGAGAAAATGAAAAGGTGTGTGTTTACTGTTTCACAGCCTATTCATTATGTGGGTGTAGAGAAAGGCATGTACATATGTGAGTGACTCAATTCATTAAGGATGCTTGTGAGACACAGCTTGAGAAATGCTATGGCTGATCCTGCACATAACAACTTGGAGCTAGAGTAAAATTATCCAGTAGGTTGGATGTAAGAGTCATCCGGGTAGTAACTGTAGAAGAGATAATAAATGGGAAGTGTGTATCAGGACCAGCTTGGGAAAAAGTAATTGCTCCCCTGGAAAAGCTTGGGAAACTACAGCCAACAAAACTTTCTGTGCTGGTAGTACAGATAGCAATAGGCATGGGGCTGATTTAGGGCTGATTTTGCTTTGGTTGGTAGACAAGGAATTGATGAAGTATTTAGATAGGCATGTTGCAATGACTTGCCTCACTATTCTGCTATCAATTCTAGATTTTCCTTTTTCTAGGCAAAACATGAGATTTTTTAAAAGCAGGTATCCTAACACAGCCTTCACCGGAGCCTGATAGCTTATGATTATGAAACAACACTGAAATGTGGGGAGAAAACCACTGTTTTTGTGTCTGCTCCCTGTATCAGCATGTCACTCTCCATCTCCCAGTGCTCAGGTACATTCCTGCCTCACCAACTCAAGCACTCAGTGAGGCAGGACCTGTGCTAATGTGGCTGCAGGATGTGCTGATGTTCACCTGCCAAGTTCAGTTTGTTTCTCAGGAATAGGGCAAAATGGTAAATAACTCAAAATGGGGCAGGCTGAAGGCAATGGTGCCTACCAAACCTGCCTCTTCTGCTGCCCCTCTCCTGGTCAGCTGAGTGCTCTTAAGGAAGAAGGCCATAAAGGGGCAAATACTATGAGGAAAAAGTTATTTCAGTGTATTACACATGGGTTTGGATTGATCAGTCCTGAGTTTCTTGGTTACTACTGTGTGGAATTCTCTCTTGACTGAGCCACCCAGCTCACCTTGCCTCTTGAGAGACACAGTGGGCATATGCTATTCAGCCACAGAGAGCCCAGGCAGGTCTATAACCTCCCTCCTCCCCGCAGCTGTGGGCAGTCTGGCACTAAGAAATGGGGGGAGAAGGACAATCTGCTTAACAGCAGTCCCAGGAGGAGCAAGGTGTGAGCAGGAGCTCCTGAGTCCCAGCACAGGGGTTAGCTGGGAGAGCCAGGCCTCCACTTGACAGCAAACCCCTTGGAACAGAATGTGCTCAGCACACAGTGGTCTCTGTCACAATGCAGCTTTATTTATGTAAGTAACTTTTCATAGCACTCTGTTCCTTTTCCTCATGTGACCCAGATTTCTGTTAATGATGATAATATGTGTATTTATTAAAGTGTCCTTGCTGTCTCTTTGGCAGAATGCATCACTGTTTCTCCTATTTTTAATGACATGCTTATATTCAAGACAATAGTGTCTTTCAGATGCACATCAGATAAACATTTAAGCTGATCAGGAAAGTATTATGCTTTCCTGAATATCACCAGAGCTCTTCATAAAGTAAAGAAACCACAAAATGCTCCTCATCTGTCATTTAAAAAGGAGATGCCTTGTGGAGCAATTTAAAAGTGTCTTGTTAGCTTAAGTTCTAGTCCTGAGATCTGCAACTTGCTGTGCAAATGGGAATGCACAGTCTTTAGAGAGTCTTTTGGGTGCAGTCTTTTAATAAATGAAGGGAAAATAAGAACAGTACCCCTGTGCAGAAGAGAAACAGATCGTTATCAAAGTTGATGGGTTTCTCTTCCTCTACACATATTTACATAGACACCCAGAATACAGATTTTTCCTATTTTTCTCATGTTTATCCAGATCTATGGAATATTTTATTGCATCTATCTTTACACTGATTTGAATTGTGATCATGACAGCAAAGGTCCTGATTGCAGCTTCTGCTGGGTACCCTCTTCCCCTGCTGATGGCACACCTCAGACAGCCTGTGGTGATGCAAATCACCAAGAAACAGCAACATTTCCCAGTGTCCTGCAGATTGGAGAGAGCTTGGAATCAGTGATTAAATGAGACAACTCCCATGATCTCCTGCTCATTTTTGGGCCTGAGCTCACTGTTTGCATCTGGATCTGTCACAAACTCTGCCTCAGCAGCTGCATCATCTTTATTTCCTCTCAGTAACAATATATTGATATTCCTCTCTGGGGATATCAGTGGGACTGGAGCGTCTGCAAGCACCCAGCACAGAGATTCACCTCTGAGTCACAACCCAGTTTCATCAAAAGAGTCTTTGACAAGTTTCAAAGTAGCTCCTACTCACCTTTTTCACAGGAGCTGCTGGGACACAGCCCCGTGGAAAAGCAGCTCACTTCATCAGTGACGTGAGGGGCTTAGGGCTCTTTTACAAATCTTAACATTAATCAGCTGATTCTAAAAATGTGCATTATCAGACAGGCCAATTAAAGTCCAACAAAGCCACTCCAGCAAGACCTCATCCGAATTAATAATTATCTGACTGTCCCAAACCACACATAATCGATTGTAGGGCTGTCACAGGGTCAGTTCCTCCTTGCTTCAAGGTGTGATGTGAGGCACATGCCTTCTGTTCTATATAAATGAAAGTTATTACTCATTTTTATTTGCTCTCTCTCTTTCTTGCTCTAAATGTGGAGATGGTATTTAGATTTTTTTTCCTCACCAATTTTTTTTCCTTAGAGCCTTATTTACTAGTCTTCTGTTTTTAGTGATGACTACCTTTGCACAGCTCACAAGGGGAGGGATAATGAAGAGGGTAGGATTTTGCAATGTGCTTATGCACATATGTCAAATACAGAGAAGTAAGAGAGTGAATAAAACCCTCCAGCTTCTTTTGAAGAAAATTAATCCTAAACTAAGTAGCTTAATAAACTGGTCCCAGTCTGTTTCAGTCACCAAGCTGAATTCTAGCCCACCATATTGCATTGTCAAAAAGGAATCTACAATTAAATAATAAAATCCACTGGTTTTTATTTTGTTTTTAGAAGTTCTATCATTTCTCAAGGTGAAAAGTCAAAAGTTTATTGACAAAGCAAAAGATTTAGAAGGATTCCTGGAAGCTGTAGCTGTAGAACAGAGGAGCTAAACCAATAGGGGGAATGTACTGGGACCCACACTGCTCACTTTCAATGACTTATTATCTTGGTTAGGAGATAAACATTCTTCTAGACATTTTCCATGGTTTCTTACTTGCCTAAAATATGGAAAATAGTGAAGCATTTAAGGATGCCTAATAGCTAGGTTCAGAGTACTGCTACTTACTAAGTTGCATGTAGTTAGAACTATTCCACTTGGGATCTCAGGCAATAGGCATACAAAGTTTTCTATTTTTAAACTACAGTTTATTTATTCTTCAGTGACTAACCCCAAATCTCTTACCTGTGGTCCAAGAATAAAAACTTCCATTCTAAACTATGCCTAGATGTAAATTCTTCACATGGCTCTTCAACATTGCAGAGCTCCTGCAAAATAGTGGATACATTCAGAGATTTAATTCTATGAAATGACAAAAGGAGCTGGCTATCAAAACCTAGCATGCATCTTGTTGAGATAATAAACCATAGCAAAATACAGTGCTTTTAAAGCACTTGACTTATCTTCCTCTAAGGAATGTGTAAGACTTGTTTTATAGATGCATGAACTGATGAAAAATGGCTGAATAGCTTACCTTGAGCTGAATTTCAGAGCTAGGATAAATAGTCAGAGCCTCATCTTGCACTCTCTAGGCAAAATTCCCCAGCTTTTTGCAAATACTGGTATTTGAATATGGATGACAGCTCCAGGTCCAGCCTCTAACTGATCTGGCTAGTGCCCTCTCGGGCAAGCAGCACCAAGGGTTGTTATCCCTGCCATCAGTGCCATGGGACATTTACAGACCAGCAGCAAGAGGCCGTGACACGCATTTTCAGTGTTTCAAGATGCAGATGGCTTCCTTACACAAAGGAGTGGTGGATGCACATCTCTGAAGGCTGCAAATTCCCGAGTGGCGTAGCTGGTCACCTTGTCCCGGACCTTCCCAGGCTGCCCCGCCGAGACGCCCACCACAAAACCACCTCTTCTCAAAAGCAGCTCTGCTTCATCCCTCACCTTTCCAAAATACATGCTTATGTTATCTCCCACCCCAGGCACAGCCTCGTCCTCTCTCCCCTCCTAACCCCGTGCTGCTGAGCCGGCTGCCGCGGCTCGGGGCTCACCTTCAGGAACTGCGGCGTGACCAGACGCACGGTCGCCACCAGGCAGATCTGCTCCTCCGTGGCTGACCTGAAAGCCCGTGCAATAGCTGACTCAAAGCCATTACAGGAGGGTGTAGGCACTAGAAACAACCAGACAATTTATTTAAGAAGAAGAGGAAGGAGAGGTTTCTTCCCGTGTTAAGGCAGGCACAGTGACCGAAGACACCCAGCAACAAACTCTCCTGCCCACAGGGTGATGCCACACTGACCCACGCTGGTGTTATTTAAAGCAGGACCCTTTAGGCTCCAAGCTACACAGCTGTAAACACCTACCCTTGGTGGCTTGCAGGGCAGCTCAGAGCAGCCTGCAGTGTGCAGCTGCAGTCTCCTTGTCAGTCTTTCTACAGGCCAACATTTGCAAGATGCAGGATTTTACAGGCACCTCAAAGTACTTAATCTCTGTAAAGTGTCGTTTCATTGCCACAAGTGAAACAGAATACCATATTTTACTGGCTGTTTGAAGAAGTAGGCTGCTTTACAATTGGCAGTGGGACAAACAGAGGCATTTTCAGTCTGGTATCAGCTTTAGGCACAAGATGCAGGAGAGTCCACTCATCTGATCAACAGACTCTCCACCACTTTTGTATGAAAAATATATCCAATGTATGCACAGCTCATTCCATCCCTGACAATCTGGGACATTTTCAGCAGAAACAGAGCTTTTAAGATGCTACAGATCAAGACAATTTAAAGGACAGAGGTTGAGAGACAAAGGTAGGCTGGAACAGTAACTTACCATGAGTAAAATATTTAAAATCCACTACAAATTTCACATATTCATACATCAGGGGTTCATTTGGATCTAAGCTGCCTCTTGCTAAATGACAACAAAACTCTATTTGTTTTTCTGCTGAAATGAGAGAAAGAGAGGGAGACACAAACAATGTTACTACAAGTCTGCACTTTAGCTTGCTCACATATTTAATTTATCTACGGAGTGGTACCTGAGCACACCCTGCTGGGAAGCTTCTGATACCCAGAAGTAAATATATAACTACTAGGAGCAATTATCATCTGTTTCTGCTTAAGGAAATGTATTCTCACCCTTTTTTCCTGTCTTTGCAGTCACCCCAGTAAGCTGAGTGTGAAGCCCTGGCTGCACTGGTCAGCAGGATTTTCCCCTGACTTCATAGATGTGGGATTTCATGCAGAGCAGTTACATGGTATTGCAGTACTCTGCTCTGGCACTGCTCAGGGGGACCAAAGGGCACTGAACTCACCCTAAGCCCTTCCATTAACAGGGGAGGGCACTGTGCCAAGCTCTAATCCAGTTTTCTGCCCCAAGTCTGAACTCTATGGATTAGACCACACGGCCTTCAGCCTGAGGGAAACCACCCCCAGGCAGAGCATCACCAGGCTGTTCAGAGCATCACCAGGCTGCTCAGAGCATCATCAGGCTGCTCAGCTCCCACTGGTGCTTATGGGGCAGCAGGGAGGGGAGCCCAGTGCTGCCCAGTGGCCTTGCCAAACCCACTGGGAAAGGGGTGGGGGCTCAGCACAGGCTTCATGATAATAACATAGGTGTTGGGAAGATGCTGCTGCCTGCTCTGGTCCTGGGGACATTTTCTGTGGGGAAGGGACATGGGACAGCAGCCAGCAGTGCAGATCCAGACAGACTGTTCAGACAGGAAGGCTGTTGCTTAAGTTACATTAGGGCTTCTCTTGTGTCCTAAGACATGCAAGCTTCCTAAGGAATAACGGCTCTGCCAAAACTGTTTGGGATTTCTCCAATTTTTTTTCCCTTGAGCCCTCACTCCTTTCTCAGGGTTAGTCTAGCATCCCATCTGGGGAAAAGCATCTACCATCCAAGGGGCAAAGCAGATGGTAAAACAAAGACTGTCCTAATCAAAGAGCAAGTACTGGGAGCACACAGGAACATTAGAAATGTGATGCACTAAAACCCACAAATGCAGCAAAACAGAAGTGGCAGGCAAGAGCCAGCTGGAGAGCTCTGTGCAGACTTCCCTGGGAGCTGTTTACCTTTGGCAAACTTCTCTGACCGACAGACAAGAGCAGAGCTTACCATTTAGAAAATCAGCTGCAACAGGATCTGTCATGAGCACATGTGGAGATAGGAGCTTGTACACCTCGCTCTGCTCCCCCTCAGGCAGAAAGTTTAATATATTTTGGTCCACCAAATCTGACTGATACAAAAGAATGCTTTGTCATGTTCAGCAGTACAGCCTGACACAACCACATGCCTTTTCACCCCTCAGCAGAGCACAGACACTGCTGGTCTGGTGCAGATGCCTAAGACAAGGAAGCCCAATCAATCTGCAGATGGATCTAGGGCAGAATGTAACCCTTAGGCTATTTTACCCCAGGATTACTATCTGTTTGCAAAAGGTTGAATGAGTCCCTGAGGTTGCCCTTCAGATACAGGCTGGAGAAGAAACCCTCGTACCCCAGGAATATAACATGATGAGAACTGAAACACTTTTCTCTGAAAGCATGACACAGAAGGAGAGCTCCTCCCTACATCCTGCATTTGTCTTCTAGGCTGAACATCTGGCAAAATCAGCTTGACCTGCAAGTGATTCAGTGCTCATCAACCCACACATCTTGACTAAAGGAGTTCTACCAAAATGTCAGCACAGATTTGCTCTTTGCACACATGACATTCAGGTAACTGCATGCTCAAATCTGCCCTCATACAGGGCATCCTTGGTGCTTCATGCTTGGCACCAGATAAAATGTTTTTGAGGGGCCAAGCTGAAATTTCTGTACCAGACAACTAACTAGTTTCTAGAAGTTCTCCCAGAAAACTCTGAGGCCACACATTTGTTACTAAAGACTGTGTGCTCAAAGTAGAAAAACCCAATGTCATTCAAAGAGCATAGATTCAGTTCTGAAATAACATTTACATTATCTAAGAAGAGCTCCAGCACTTATTTCACAATCATAAGATTTTCCATTAACCTGGTGGGTCAAACACCTCCCAGACCTTTAGATGGACAGCCAAGTGATGAGCTATGAGCACAGTGATTTTGCATAGTTGGCGTTTTTTTAAGCTAACTCAGAGACCCTGGGAGAGATCTGTTATTCACAGGAACTTGAGAAACTACACAGGAGTTTGTTGGTTGACCTCCCACCCACAGTCAGTTCCCTCTTTGGCTGGAGAAAACCAATCCCCAGCCCTGCATTGACTGATTTACACTAAGGAGGGGAATGAGTCATCGATGTATTGCATGGTCAGAACTTACCGGTAAGTGTCCTAGCAGAGATGAAACACTATCAGATACATAAATAATAATCCCATCAGTGGTAAGAGCAATGAGAAAGCCATCTAGTGCCTAATGATAATAGGCAGAAAAATAAACAAAAAGAAAAAAAACCAAATCAGAATTATGCAATGGAAAAACTTAAAATATTTTAGATTCATTGATTCTTTAGTGATGCTTCTAACAGCTTAAACCTAGCAGAAATTAATCAAAGAAATGACAGTTCAATGTGGAAAAATAAAAATTACACATGCTGTCTAATTCAACATTCTTTTTATATTCTTATTTTCTCATTCTCATTATTATTAAATTGACTTGTATTTTTCACCCAGTGAGTATTTATTTAACATGAAGTGAGACAGTGATGCTTAGAATTTCAACACCCACACAATCCTGCTGACTTCAGTCACTTCATTATGTGTTCTGACTTACACAATAGTTAACAAACTCAGTGCGTAAGGAGATGTCAGATACCATCATGGCAAATCCAGCTTTGTGGATGGATAGATGGATGGATAAGCAGAGACAGAAAAATTACGTATTTTTAGCAGCTTATGGACAATATGAAAAAGATCTAAAGCCTTTTTTATTTTGCTTAAAGCACTAATTTGAAATTAGTGAATTGAAATTTGTAAGGCCAGTGACAAAACAATTTTAAGGCTTGTTTTGTTTTCTCTTTCTCATTTGCAGTGGTTTCTGTCCCAAAGTTAAAGCTCTCTGTCCCTTTTAAGTCACTGCCTGTGCTTTTCCCCTTGGATGTTGTGTTCTCCCTATTCTTTACAATATCTCCTTGTACCATTTACACAGTGTCTGTCCTTATTCTTCTCTAACATCAAGATCTGGGAGGTTTAATAGCTGGTCAGCACTGTGCACAAAGCCAGCTCTTCTAAAGACACTGTGAGGCTGCTCTGCAGCTTAGCTACAGGGAGCCAAAGATGCAGCATCCACCATCTCCCCCACCTCACTGCCAGACTCTGCCTTTGCTCAAATTGAATCCTCTCTGGAAACAACCCACTGATTTTAAGCAAACTGTTCAATGGTCTTCCAGTCTGGGAACCAGCAGTTATTACAGGGCTTGCTCTCCCCCTCCACTTCCAGTCTAAGGGGGGAATTTGTTTTGATTCAGCTGGAACAAGCTAGCTTGTTTGGCAAGAGAGATTCCCAGAAAGAATGAACAGACTTTTCCAGAGAGGTGAGTCATGACATCCTGATGAAAAGGAATAACTAAGACACAGCAGCACCTCCCAGCTCAGCCCAGCATACACCCTTATTTTGGTGGGGCAAAGAGCAGCAGCTGCCCACGCAGGGTAGGAGATGTCCCTGCCAGGGGAGCATGCAGCACAAACCCAGAGCCACATCCTTACCAGGGGAGAAATGTAGGTTTGGGGGATGTTTCTAGATGGGCAAAGCATTTCAGAGGTGGGAGTGTAAGAGCTGTTTTCCTGAATGCACTTAGAGGCAATTCAAGCAGAAGAGGCAGCACTCCCATGGAGAGGACAGCAGCTGCAGAGGCAGCACAGGCAGTGCTGCCTGGCTAATGGGATGTGGGAGGAACAGAGCTGCTCTGCTTTTTTCAGGTCCTTTCAAGTTTTTCCTAAAACTGCCAGCTCTAGCGGCTCCTCTGAGAAGAGGAAATTCTCTTTTTCCTCTCTCACCAGGCCAAATCTGGGCCAAATCAGTCTTGATTCCCACACGAAAAGCCATTTATCTTGAAGGGGAAGCAATCTTACTTTTAATTCTGTGTCTGTAAAGCATTCAGTACAACATTGGTCTCTGTGAGGTTTGTATTGTATGTGCCAGCAGAGTAGAAATCATTAACATTGAGACCTACAGGTGAAAAAGAACTGTATATTCCTGAACTACTCCACTGAACTGATTATTTCTCACTAATCTATTTAATTTCTTCTTACCTCTAACATCAACTGGGTGAACTCCTCGTTGCTAAGAAATGAAGGCTTCCAGTCTTGTCTAATCTGACAGGCTTCTGTCTGTGCTGTGATTTCTTAAAGAGAAAATATCAAAAAAGCAACATGACTCATGCTACTTGGATTTTTTTTCATTTTCAAGTAACACTAGATTTCTTTAAAGAGGCTGTTAGAGGAATCATCCTCATATCATTCTTCACACAAAGCCTTCTTGCATGCAACAGTCATTTTCCATGCTATCATGATACAATGCATTAGAAATCAAGAAAGGGAAATGGAGACATTTTAGGTGGCCTGATGATAACCTTAAAAAATTAAGATCAGTGGGCTAATTTTAGAGTAGTAGAGCATCCCTGTGAGCACATGGTGTCTGCAATTCTGGAGCTGTTTCTTTCAATTCTGGAGCTGTTTCACAAGCTGCCCTTGTGAGTGCCCAGGCAGCAGGACAGGCTTATCATCTCCTAACCCAAGAGACCTGGGAAGATGGCATAGAATACTGTCTCCCCTGACTTTTGTAATGGATGCTGTTCCTCAGCTTTTCTCTCCTCTTGTTCTGTTTGGGAGTGCACAAAGCAGGCCAGGGGACGTGGAGGCCAGTGAGGGTAATGATGTATCCACAGTAAAAGGCCTACAGCACTGCATCTTTTCAAATCTGTGTTAAACTAGTCAGCAGTGCATTCAGCCCTAGCCATCCCCTGCCTTACTCTGCCCCTCACTCAGGCTCATGTCTTCTCTGGGTGGCATCTGAGATGCTTGGGAAAAAGAGTTTGCATTTTCTGAGTGGAAGCTGGCTGCTGGGCAGAGGCAGGGCCAGCACCCTCCAGTACCTTTCTGTTTCTGTAGGAAGTCAATGGTCCTCTGCAGTATTGTGGACTTGTCCATCTTGAGAGGGTGGCCATGGCCCTGCAGCATCGTGCAAAGCTCTTTAATGAGGACATTGAACTGGTCTCTCCTCTTCTTCTCAGATTTGTTGCGTGATGCCCTGGGTGACCAAAACATAAATGCCACTAAGCAGAATGAAGGACCTACAGCACAAACCAGGGTGAGGTGATCTACCCTGCCCCAGCAAAACACTTTAAATACAAGAATCTAAACTTTGCTGGGAATGCTTGTTTAAAATTGGGCTTGCACACAAAGATTTTGCTGGTACTTAGAGCCTTGTAGCAAGACTGAACTCACCAGCAGCAAGGAACACCTGGAGGTAACACTATTTGGGTTCATTTGGGAAAGGTCATATCCTGACATACATTTCATACATTTCAGTTCCCACTGTTTCAAAAGCAGTGATAGAGAAGGTGTTATGGGACAAATTCCTCCAGTAAGAGAAATGTATGTTCATGCATATCCATGTTTTGTTCACTTAATTTTTATGAACTTTTGTTGTGCAGTTAGTATACACATATATAAAGGTCAAAATGTGAAGGATTTCTCTGATTTGCACTTGCAAAAGGAGCTTATCAAAAGACAGCACTGTGCAGAGGCAACTGAACTGCAGAATAAAATCTTGTATGTGGTCTTGAAAATCTACTGCTGTGATGTATGAAATTTGGAATGTTACAGGTCTGGCTGCAGAACTACAACTAGTTTTCGGTCCACAAATCCAGAATATTTATTAGGCTTTCCCCTCCATTAAAATAATAAAGGAGAAAGCAAACCCATTTAATTTCTTCAAAAGTGTTCTTTCCAATGCTCATATCTGAGATAACACTTTTCATACAACCTCTTCCAGTAGTCATTAATTTGCTTTGCAAGTGATGATGATACATACTTCCTCTGATCTAGGCTGAGGGTGGTATGCAGAAAGCATTTCCATTCATATTCAGGTTGGCATTTGGATGTTCTCAGATCCAGCATTCACGTTCACAGCCATCTCTGCTTTGGCACTGGTGTACAATGACTACATAGAACTGAGCCAAGTGCTTCTCTGACAGGAGACTAACTCAGGCCTGTGCTGAAGCAGGACTGCTAAGGGAACTCTACCCACCTAGCAGGTGGGCAGTACTGCTTGATGCCAATAAAATCACAGGTCAGGAATCCTGCTTCAAGATAATAAATAGCCATGGGATAGCATGAGATCCTGAGGGCACAGCAGTGTGATTTAAGGACCACTCAGCCAGATAACCCATTGTAGGGGTGGCCAAACTCTGTGAGAAGCCCGAATGGTGACTTAAATTATGCTGCTTGTGGTCAGCTATACACAGCCTGTAAACTGTGTGGGAGCTTTGCCTCTGACATCAGTGGGGTCAAGTTCATTGTCAAGCACTGGACAACACAGCATTTACAGTTTTCCTCCAGGAGTGCATTCTGTCATACCTCTTTGCCCTGTCCTTCTCATCTTCATCCATCAGTTCGTTTACACAACACAGGGCTCTGCAAGGAAAAGACAGAAGTACTTACTGAGACATATTCCCTGATCTTGCTTAGAATGTCAAAACATGGAGCACAGTGGTTTGTACTTAAAGACCTCCTGGATGTTTCAATCTTCCCTTTCCCAAATTCCACTCTTGGTATGTCTTTCCTTGCTTGTTCAGTCAGCTACTGAGGCATGAGAAGTGAGACTGCTGCTACATTCCCAAACATCCACCTACAAGGACTTGAAAGGGAAAGATCTAAAAGCTAGCAGCCCCTCAGCCTGCCTTTGTCCTGCCCTCTGAGCCAGGGCAGAGAACCCTGCTGAAGCACCCATCTCTGCACAGGAATCAGCATCTTCCTGGCAAATGCAAGAGCAAAAAAGAGAGAAGTCTGACCTGGTGTCTGCAGCAGGCAGCACCCCAGCTGGTCCTGTTCTGGGAAATCAGACAGGTTACTGTTTGGTTTCAATCACTGCCCACCCTGCTTGAAACATATCTGAGATTTCTTTGCCAGTGGAAAGACACAGGAGGAAAAACGTGTGCTAATCCCCTAAAGGATTGGTCTTAGGCAACAGCAGTGTATTATCAGGATATCTAAGAGCTGATATGATAGACAGGTTCATCCAGAGCATCCTGCAGCCAATGACTGCTGCTTGCACTGGTGGACTTCTCCCACATCATCTGAGCTGTGTCCTGGGATTCATACCCAAGGTTTCATCTTAAAATATCCCCACCTGGCACTAACCAGGGAGGGAAAAGAGTTGGCAACAACTCCCACTAAGAGCACAGTACTCTCAAGCCCCACTAAATGATGGAAAATTCAACACCAGGGTAACTTCTTCACTGGTGACTTGCTTTCTGTGACTCAGATGGGCTGAGTCTGAGGGACAGAGAGCCAGGGAGGTGCAGGTAAGGCAGCTGCTGTCACTCCACACCACGTTGCCCAGGTCAGCTCTGCTGGATTGCACCCCTTCCAACACCTCCAAAGAGGAACTCACACCCATCCCCACCATCAGAACCATCTGCCCCCCATCTCCACTGAGCACTTTCCATGCACAACACCCCATGCTGCCCAGAGCTCAAGGAGCTTTTTTCAATAGGTACATCCAAAAGATTTTCTTGTTTAGAGACTACTCCAAGCTCAAACAAGTTGGTAGCTATAAAAATAACACAAAACAGAACCACCCACAACTGTCAGGAAGTCAAGGATGCTGCTCACAGCAACAGCTACAAAATTTTATTCTTCCTTCCCTGCTCCAGGGCAAGGATCTCCCTTCCTGCAGATGACCTGGGCAGAAGATATTGTATGAATTCTTTTGTAATGAATGTGCTCCATAGGGAGGGAGTGGTTCTCACTGCCTGAATCACCAAAAGCTACAAGCCAAATTAGAAATTACCTGTTCTATTCCTCAGATTCATCAGTCCAGACTGACAGAGCAGGATTAGCACTTCTTATCACCATGTAAATAGAGACGGAGAAAAATTAATCCTGGAAGGAAGAGCAAGTCCAGTTAAAACAAAGTTGCAGGTAAGACAGCCTAGACAGCTGCAATCACTTCAAGCTGAGAGAAGTCCATCACCACAAATAGAACCATGCTCAAGTATGACTAATGAAAGCTCAGCAAAGCAATGGGAGTTGGACCAAGTTCTTGGGCTCCTGGCTCTGTGGGCACCCCCTACTACCACAGAAACAGCCTGGGAAGGCCAATGTGACCTCTCATGTCCAAAAAGCTGTGGGACCCAGCAGGGTGGCAGAATGGCCCTACTGGCTTGGAGCCACTGAGGATCAACTGGAGTGGATTCTTCCAAAGTATGGCAGTTACCTGGTGTGCTGTGAAAGCCAGAAGTATGACCTGTACCTCATCTATCAAAGCTTGCAACCAAAACCTCCTTCAAGACAAGCATGATCAGCAAAGTCAGCACAAGCCACAACCACCCACCTGTGAATGGATTCAAGGCCTCCCCTTCATACTTGCTACTGCTGGGACACACAAAATCTTGGGAAAATATCATGTAACTCCTGACATCCTCAGTGAAGCTGCAACTGGAAACAACATCTGCACAGCAAACTTAAACTCAGTGGATCTGCTGTGTCTCTGCTCTCACAGCAGTGCTACTCCAGTCATGCTTTATTCCATTCAAAATGAGCTTGTAATCTTATTTGTTACCCTATTGAGATGAGGCTCTTACCCCTGCTGCTCATCCCTCAGTGCTGTTCTATCAAAATCACTCAGTTGGTTCTTCTCTAGAAGAATGCCCCCTACAGAAGATTTGGTGACTGGGGATAAGTTCAGAGATACACAGGTATCAAGAAGTCTTTTTAAAGCAGTGGGTTAAATTATGAAAAAATGCTTGTGGATACACAGAAAGATCTATAAAATTTTTTTTGGGGAACGTTCTTTGTGTGCAGACTTGACCATGCAAAAGTTCAGCTAATGAAAAGGATTTTTCCCAATCCTGGAGCACAAAGCATTATTCTATAGAAACTGTATTTTATGGAAACTTTGCCCACAGGTTGTCTAACAACTGATAGATCCCAGGAAGCTGGTGGGTTTTCTGCCTCATTAGAATGGTTGGCCTCCCACCCAGCTGGAATAGCAGCAAGTTGAGGGAAGTCTTGGTCACCAAGAGTGTCAACAGTACAGCTAATGCTCACTGAGCCCAAATGAAGGAAGCCTGGATTCTCCAGTCTCCAGGAGGAGCTATCACTCTGCTGCAGTACAGCAGATGTCAGCTGCCAGGGACAGAGGAATGAGGCTTCCTAATGAAAGTGAGCAACGCCCTCAGCCAACACCAGACTTGGAGGAGCTCACAGAATAAATGGCCATAAAAGAATTCACAGGCCCAACCACACAGAGCAGCTTTTTGCATGATGCAGCAGGACAGTGAGCAAGAAAAAGTCTTAGTAGAAGACACCTAAGGACAAAATAATCTTAACTGGATTAAGCACTTCAGGACTGCATTTAGCTAAGTGCTTTTTGTCTTGTTATAAGACAGAGCTAAATATAGTAACCAGAATACTTAAGAATAGTTTCATAAGGGTTGTATACATTCCTCAGCCAGTTAAGACACTTAGCACTTCTGACAGCAGTATGTCTGCAGGTTAAGAGTATTTTAAATAGATCCAGATAGAATCTCTTTGACCTTAACTGCATTAACCAGAGGGATCAAAATTTATTTATTGCCTCCTGAAAATCCCCTTCTGTAACACTTTGAGACAGGAATTCCTGAACTCTGTGGGCAGGTAAAGAGGAAACTTGTCAGTGCTGCTGGCATTGTTTCTCACCCCACCTACAACAGGTGAGGGTCAGCTTTCTCACAAAGCAATGCACATCTGTCACTGCTTAATGCCCTCTGTAAAGGGAAATTATTTTTTCCTTCCTTTGTACAGGGAGTCTCAAAAACCACTCATAGCGTTTTAAGGATACATTATATTTCAGACTTTTCAAATAACACAGTATCTGAAGTTGTTTCCAGGGTTACAGAAAGGGTAATGTAGCCAAATGACAGCCTTAACAAGACAAATGGACTTTGCAGTCAACAACTAATAGTTAAAGCATTATTCCATGATATCTGCTATATTCTGGCACATTTTTTACTGAAGAGAGAATGGCAGAGGGGATTTTCTGTTTTGCAGAACTATCTGACTTCAGGAGCTATCTAAAACTGCAAACCTGTGAGTAAAGAAAATGTTTATTTATTGACTTGCTGTGAACCATCAAAATATAAACATTATCTTAGGATAATTCTTAATGGAACAGTCAGACTTGTGTCCCGAAACCAACGAATGTTTCATTATAGGTTAAATTTTAGTTATTTGGTTATGTCACTCATGGCAAGGCAAAGATATTTCTATGAGAGATGCTGCCCATTTCTTTGTGATCAGCAATGAATAAAGCTTTCATCCATCACCTAAAAGTGTCCCTGAACCCAGATGATTTGATCGCTTTTCCCAGCTATAACAACCCGTCTAATGAAAAACATTCTCTATGCACAGAAGCTTTGTTCTGCCTGTACTTGAGTTTTCATAGAATTTTGCATTGAAGTAACACACAGCAGTTAGGGTGTCTTCAAATCTATACCATAGGAAACACTTTAATTATGGAAATGTGCTGTGCTGATAATTTTCACAGACTTTGCATGCAATGGATTCATCAGAGAGCCCTCAATTACAAGATGCAGCACTTTGTGGCACGAAGCAGTCACAAATAAGAGAGATAACACATTCTCCAGCAATGTGATTTACATGTCAGTATGCCAATGTTTCATTATTCTTGAGCCAACAGGAGGGCATGACTGTGGTTGGCAGCAAAACAGCTGATTTCATTTTTAAAAGGCAGAATTTAACCTCTGCAGTAAAGTGCTGGTTCAACTATAAGATGCTTATGTAGATGGCATTTGAAAAACCAAGCAGTGTGGCTGGATCCCTATGGTTGCTTAGCACAGGAAGGATCAGCATCTCTGCTGATGCCCAGCAGCCCTGAAGTCCTGGCCCCACTGCCAGTGCTGTGCCACTCACCCTGTGCTCCCAGCCATCCTCCTGTCACACAGAGACAGAAGTTTGCCCCCGTGCCACAGTGAGTGGGCAAGAGCAGCTCAGCACAGCTGTGGCATTCCCATCTGCCAGAGCACCCCACAGGGCACAGCCTCCCCACCACTGTGTCACAGCCCAGCATGAAGGCATCACACAGAAGCACAAAGACTAAACCAGGTGTGGCAAAGGAATTGCATATCTGTGTTATTTGATCTGCTTGCTTAATTTCTTCTGCCTTTATTTCACCCTCTCCTTTCCTTGTCATCTTCTGCCTTGCCTTCTGTTGTTCTTCACTCTTTTCTGCCCTTCCCTCACTTGTCCCCTGTACTTAACATCCATTGGATCACAATTCAGAGAATTGGGTCTCTCTTGAATATGGTTTCTCTCCATCTTGTTGTTTCTTATATCACCTGCCTTCATCTTTCCATTGCTTTTTCTTCTCAATGTTCCTCACTCTCTTCTTCTCAAAAGAGAAAAAATGTACAATGATCTCAGTTTTGACAATCACCCAGCCATTTCACTGTGGAGCTTGGCTAGCCCAGGTCTGAGGCACACATGGGTGACAGGTTCTCTTTAGAAACACACTGCCTGAGGCATCAAGCTGGTGGGGATCTGATGGGTTTTGGCTCCAATGACACCTATGTCCAGCTCCAGGAGCACTGGGTCCTGTCCTGCCTGACAGCTCCCAGTCCCAGTTTCAGACCCTCTTTGGAGGAACTGGGATCCCTCAGGTCAGTGGTAGAGCTGTGCAGCTCCAACCTTTGCACAAACACCTCTCTACATCCTCAGCATGGCTGAGGGAAGTGGTCCAGCACAGCACACCCCTCCACAGCAGCAGCACACTCTGCAGCTCTTTGGGGCTACTACGACTGTACCTGTATTTTCACAGCATCTTTGTTTGCTAGAACATGGGTGATGGTGGTCAGCGGGGGAGGGAACCAAATGTTCTGTGTTTCCCCTTTGTCAACTTGCCAGAAGTGAAATTTTTGTGCTGCTATTGTAACTGTTGCATCCCAATGCACTTACTTATCTACAGCATACTCTCCCCCAGTTTACTGAGCTCTAAATTTAGCTTGTTACCTGTGACAGATTTATGACTACATTCATTATAGCAGTAACAGCTTCAGACAGAAATTAAAAAGTGTCCAAAGAAAATGGATTATACAAAACAACTACACCATAAAAAAGGCTGTAATGGAACACTGCGATTCAGCACAGAAGTGAAATGAAAGATACAGGCAGGAACAATGGTGGTGTGTTGGTTTTTTGATGTTGTTTTTTGTTTTGGTTTTGGTTTTTTTGAGGGGGTTTGTTGTTGTTGTTGTTGGTTTTGTTTTGGTTTTTTTGTTTTGTTTTGTTTTTGTTTTTAACCAATATATGGTGCTTCTGTAAAAAGAAAGGCAGAAAATAATTAAAACTAACAGATACTTGAAAAGATGATTACTGGAACATTTTGTTCTGTAGGATTTTTGTCAGATCCTGGAGAAAATAGCTGTCCAAGTTTGCTCTGTTCTAGCAAACTGCTGAACCTTGCAGGATAAAGATACAACATTGTAGAATATTATTCAAAATGTCTCTGGGGTTTCTGTAACAAGAAGAACATGCATCTAATTAATTCTACCAATTTGTCTAATGGCCCCTTAAAATTCCCAAAACATGGCAAAAAGCAGAATGCTGATCCACAATCCTATGAAATACAAAACTGTACTTTTAGCACAAGCAAAATAATATTTCTTCTGCAGTCTTGGGTGGATACCTGTGTTCATTTGTTGCCATTCAACAGTCATTACAGTTCCACTACATGAAAGGTAAATAAATGTGTGTTGTGATATGAAATGATGATATCCAACCTATAAACAATTCTTTACCATACCTGACTCAGACAAAGAGCCAAATAATCCTCAAATAATAACATGACTCTCCCTCACACACGATGAGAACAAAGCTAGTTGTTCACAGTCAATCCTTTTCAGCAGCTGAGATTGTGTATTTTCAGGGAACTACTTCCAGGAAAGGTACATAGAGCTAAAGAGAAGGCAGTGAATATTAAAAGTGAATGGTCTGAAGTCTTTTGAACAGAATGCTCTCCAAAACTTCTAGCTCTTAAAGCTCTGTTTCTGGCTGATCCAGATGATGCAAATGCATGTGTGTGGGGGTGAGCGCATAAACACGAATTTTACTTAAAAGCAATTTGCAAAAAAATAGCGAGAGCAATTTCTACCCAGGAAAGCAGTGGTGACATTCAGGATGACTCCTTCAGGGCTCACCTCCTGATCTTGGGAGTTGAGTAACCATTGCTGCTGGGTGCATGGGAGGGGAGGTGAGCAGAGAACCCTTACTCCTACCTCAGGCCACTTCCTATCATATTCACTTTTCTGGCAAATCACAAAGGAGTGGGGGTGTGGGAAGGTTAGCCCAATAAATTTCAGCAATGAAAACAGTGACTTAACCAGCTAAAATAATTCCTCCTAAAGCTATTGATTCTCCAGCTTAAAAAAATTACACCATCTGATCACAAACCTGGTGTTGAAATTCTGGCTCATTTCAGGATTTCATTCAGAAGAGTTTTAACACTAGCAAAGGTCAGTTGTAAAAGAAGCCAGCACTCTGCTCTGTCAGCAGTGTTATCTTCTGCAGAACTTCCTGTGAAGCTGGTGCTGGGCACCCTGACCCCTCCTGCTCCATTTCCAGGAGTGCCAGCTGGAGCAGGGAGCAGGGATCACCAGCCTCCCTGCGAGGTGCTGTGCATCACTCCCACCAAGAGGACACAGCTCGCATCAACTGCACTGGTGACATAACTGAGGTCCTTGGGTCCTTTTTTGGTTTTGGGTTTTGTTTTGGCAACAAGGTAGGTACAAGGACAAACATGTCAAAGCTGCCTGTTTGGATGCATCACCCTGAAATCCCTCTTGTAATTCCTCTTTTATTTACTACGGGTGAAACTCATCCTAAGCAGAGAGCTACATGAAGTCTATGTGTCATTGAACTGCCTACCTTTGTGCCTGGAGCTCTCCCTGTCCACAGAATAAATGTAATCATTAGACAGCAAAGAAAATCAGTGATCTAATTAAACTAAATACCTTCTCCTCTACTTTTCTGAGTAAGAGAACACTCCCAGCAACTACCAGTTCATTGAAAGAGCCAATAATAGCGTTCATGTCCTTAGCTGTTCCCTTTTCCTCCTCAAAAAATACATTTTTTGCATTGTTTCTTCTTTGCCTTTCTCTATCTTGTATATAAAATGCATTTCAGATGCTCGAGGATGGCACAGATAAGGAGATGAGCACTTGTGCTTTGTGTTTGCTTGTGCTGGAGGTTGAATTCATATTGCAAAAATAAAATGTAAGGCCTGCGGGGCTGCTTGCTCTGCACAGTAAAAGCAGGGGCCTTCAGCTGGGTCAGAAGTGGGTTCTAGGTGGTTTCAGGACCACACTGCAGAAAGTGCTCTGCTCCAGTGGGGCAAAACCACTGTGTATGACTTCACTTCATGATGCACCTACTCCCAGTCTGCAGGACCAGCAGATGGTAGGAGCTATTTGTGGACTGGAGGATTTTCTTTCAAAAGTGTCTTCTGTCTACAAGCATTATTCCCTGGCCATCGCTCTACAAGTGTGCTTCAGCTCCTTTTAAAGCCTGACAGCAGCCACAGTTGACAAGAGTCAGGATGCAGCCATGGAAGTGATGCACTCACCTCCCCTGAAAGCAGAAGAGTCTAGCAGCTCCCAGCCCTGCTCAGGAGAGGAGCTTGATACTACCAGGGCTCTTCCACTGTCTGAGCAGATGTTTAGCAGGACTGCTCCACACCTGCACAACAGGTCTGCCCCTCTCTGGCTGTGTGTGACACAAGTCAGAGTCTGCTAGAAGCACAGCTTGCTACACCTGCATCACCCTGACTGTGATCAGTGCCATGGCTCTGGATCCCCTTTCCAAGAAAGGGCAATTCAGCTGCTCCTCTGCTGCTGCTGGGAACAGGTGGGAAGGCAGCTGGATGGGCTGGATGCTGCACAGTCTGCAGACAGCCAGCAACCTTTGGCCCCATCATTTCTGCACTTCCTTAGATCTGCTTGGTCCTCTGCACAGTCTGGGGAGCCCTTCAGCTGGTGAACTCTTGGAAGTTTGGTTCTTGTTCAGCATCCTTTGATTTCTACTGAACAATGTCTACTTTTCTGACACTTTCCAAGCAGCTTGCTGCCATCCTTTCTCCTGTCTAATGCTTTTACCTCAGGAAGCCTCAGCACACTCTACAAACAAAGTTATCCATCCTTGTTGTACAAATGAGGAAACAGGGGCACACATTTTACTTCTGTCTCCTTTTTACAAGTGTCCCAGTTTTAGGAAGCTGAATTTGAAACAGTGAATGCAGTTACAGCCTAATTTTCAGTAATGCTGAAATCCAGCATAAGCACGTAGAGATACTGAACATTTTGGAAAAACTCGACCTAAATCATTGACCCAAGGTCAGGCAGCAGAGTTAAGAAGTGAATCCAGATGTCCCAATGATTAGCTCTGTCTACTGGCATTCAGTCAAGTCCTCCCTCCTAAAATAAGCTTCCTGAAGCATCTAAGACTATAGTCTTAGAACTCCCCTAAACACCCAGCACTGGTAAGACCTGATTTTCAAATGAAGAAGGGGGGGGGGAAAACCCAGTTCATTATTTTTTTTCTCAAGTGATCACTGAATGACCAATGAAAGGGCAGCTCAGAGTCATTTGATCTCAAACTTCTTCCTATAAATAAAAAAGGGAAGATTCTTCTCCCTTTTCAAACAACATGAAGAAGAAATGTTCTGCCTCAGTAATTCTAGACCTGAGTAATTAAATCTGCTCTCTGTTGCAATCTGTTTCCCATGTGTATCACCAACCTGGAATTTCTGGAACTCAATACATAAGGAAGCTATTCAATAAAAGGAAATACTACAGCAAAAGGATTAGAGATAGGTCTGAACCAGATTGAAAGACTCCCTATACCAGAGAAGAATCCAGTCCCTTATCCAGAGTTCAACTTTTCAATTTTGACCAGTATCTCAAACCAAACACTGCAAAAACAGTGGATCTCCCAGAGCCAGACCACTCCTCACCTCTGGTTCAGAAGCAGAAAAAAAGAGGGAAGAAGTTGAGGAGACCTGTGTTGTATTGCAGCAGAAGTGGAACAGCACTACCTGTCTGTACAGTTCAACTGCTTGGCAGAATAGAATAAAACAGAATATTTCAGTTGGAAGGGACCTACAATGATCAGCTAGTCCATCTGCCTGACCACCTCAGGGCTGACCAAAAGTTTAAATGTGGTATTATGGGCACTGTCAAATGCCTCCTAAATGCTGACAGGCTTGGGAAATTGACAATTGCTCTCTAGGACGCCTGTTTCAGATTTTGACCACCCTCTCCTTAAAGAAAGGCTTCCCAATGTCCAGTTTATGTAAAAGACCTGTGAGAAAAGTACAAAGAGCTTTAGTAGTTAAAATTCAAAGTCTTCCCTGCAAGCTCAGTTATATCTACTTATCCATTAAATGAATATCAAAGGATTCACTGCAGCTGAGCTAACTGACCTCATTTTCCATCTTTGGCTTCATGCATTCAAGTTCAAGCATAAGAAACATCCTTACCCTCTTGGTGTGTTTAATTCTAGAGCATTTCAGGTATAATCTGCACCTAAGTCAAAAGCCATTTAAACAAAGCCCTTAGATTTCAAAATTTGTCTTATCCTCATTTGGCTCCCAGAATTTCAGCTGCTTTCCTTAAATGATCTGCTCACATCTGTGCTCCAGCTGAGCCATGTTCATGCCCCACTGACCCGACCACTGCCAGCTCTGTAATCTTGCAGCTGAGAATAACCAGCAATGCACTCAGTCCCTGTAAGCATCAAGAGCCTTTCAAGAAGGAGGAGGCAGAGAAGAGCCAGCCTTTATATAACAGGGAAAAGTAGGATTTCAGAGAAAAAGCATTGTTCAGCTAAGGTGAGTAATGGGAGCTGGGCGCCTGGAGGCTCCGGTCCAGCTCCCCTGGGCAATGTGGACTGGAGATGTCAGCATCTTGCAGGATTATTCTCTGCAATGGCAGCTGGCAGATATTTTTCTAATAGAGAGCACAGCAACATCGTTCACACTCATTTGATTCTATTTGCTGCTGCTCCCATTCAAACCCGGCTAATCCGATCAAGTTATTTCTTGGCCTGTGCCTTAAAGCTGAGTAAGTAAACACCTTTCATAAGGCCTGAGCCCACTTGTGTCAAGTGCATGATTAAGGGCTAGACTTGAGCATTGTTGTGAGAAAACCTACGATGTAACTCGCAATTCCCAAATCACTCCCAGGTGTCTTGAAGTGGCACTTTCCATCCAGTGTTTTACTCCTTGCATTACAAATATATATGGTCACAAAGGGGCACAAACACCAAATATCCATCTGTGTTTCAGCTGCCCTAGAGAATGGCTCTTTGAGCTGAGAATAGCTCATAATGGCACCACTTTGAGACTATGATGCAAAATATTTTCTGTGGCTACCAGACCTTCTCCACAGATGTCTCTTCTTGTTTACTATGAAGAAGACAGATGATAAATATAGTCAGCAAATGTATTTTGGACAAAGTCATACTCATTTGTAGTATTTGCATGAAGTAACACTAGAAGACTTATGCAACAGAAAAGATGTTGGCCCAACTGTAATTCCATCTCTGGTACACCAGGGATGAACTACTGAAGCTTATAAGTTTTTTCCAAGAAGAATTGTTGCTGCTTATGCTGGTATTGATAATAATATAACTGATCTTGATAATAATATAACTGGGGTATTTTCTCCTTTTTTAAAAACACTCCCACGCACTTCTCTTTCTCTTCTCTAAGGCACTTTTAACTTCACATTCAATATTCTCTTTTGCACTATCTTGCCCACATCACTTCTCAACTATCTCCTCAAAAGATGGATATTTATTTTGAAAGCTTCAGGAATAAAGGAATATTTAAACAATTAACTGCAATCATATTCATCATCCAGCATGGTACCATGGATATGCACTAGAAATATAATGAGAAAGTAAAACTTTCCTTCAGGAAGAAGAAAAGAGAAGATAAACATCCACAGATCTCTCTCTCATTACTTTCTTATCTTTTTTAGACTGCAAATATGTCAGTCACTGGAACACTTTCATACTAGGTCATTATTGTTACACATATTATGCACAAAGACCCAAGGCCTCATTCTGTCATAGATAAGCTATTCACACACATCCTTTTTTTCCCCTTACAGTTTATTTGCATGGCTGGCTGGATAATCAGTCATAATAACAAAATATGACTCAGCATGGCTGAATGTCCAATTCACTTTGGGGATTTTCTTGGAGGTGTTTGGGGTGTTGTTTTTTCTTTAACTATTGAAGACCAGAAAAGATGTGTCCCTCCCAGATAATGTTAATGTAAAAAAGATTTGATTAAACACAGAGGTCAGGGGAAGGGGAATGGATCAACCAGCAACATTTCTACTGTCATGCCCTCAAAGAGGCTCTGGCCTCTTCAGCAGCTCTGACCAGTGCTGCAGGGTGCCTTGTCCCCCACTGCAGCATGGACAGGGGGATTTCTCACCAAATCCCCTCCTCAGGGTGGAGGGAAGATGCAGGACAAAGAACTTGCCACATTCCTCAAGGATGGGCATCCTTGATATTAAGGATATATGTGCTTTTCTGGACATCTAAATTCTGTCTATGGGTTATTACAATTGTGCAAGCACACAGAAAATTTAAAAATATTATTTATTTCACATCTGCAATAGTTCAGTACTAAGAATCCTCCTAGTATCAGTCAAAATCAACACTCCAGTATGACCACTAAATGAAATATGTGGGTCTCTCTCTCTCAAAGGATAACTCTCCTCTACTTTAGTATGTTAATGGCAGTAGCAGGGGGCACTGCCATCCTGCTGAGCAATCCTGGTTGTATGAATCTGACTGACAAAGATGGTGCATCTGAATGTTTGACATCTCTGGTCCCTGGTTTTCAACTAAGAGGCTAGCCCAGCAGAAAAGGCTGCAGTGTGAGAGCATATTTCACCTGGGACAGAGTGAAAACAGCATTTAGAGCTTGGCCCTCCATTCAGACAGATCCATTGGCATATGTCTCTATTTTTAACCATCTGTGTGATTCTTGGGTGAAAGAAGCAGGATGTATTTGTGTTTTCCAGAATTAGGGTAAACATGAGTTTTTTACTCGAGGGTTTTCCTGACTGAAGCACCTTAAATTGCATAATCATATACTAATAATATGTGTTACTATATTTAACAGAACAAAATTAGGCTGGCTGAGAAAATCCACATTAAAATCAGCTGATGAAAGGAATGACTCTGTATTGTACAAGCATAAAAATCACATGGAGTTTATTTCTGTGATAATCTGACTGTGGAAGACCACCCAGGCCAGCAAGATTCCTGACAAACATCTACACAGGAGCATGAAGCCAGCAGCAGAAGGTAAAAATGCCCATGACCTTTAGCTGGCAGTCCCAGTTTCCTCAGAATTCCACACCACGTTTGAGAGGTAAGCATTGTCTGTACTCCCAGCCTCCTTCCTTAGGGCACTGCTTACGTGCACATCTGCTAAAAATCACAAGCAAACTACACAGTAGTTTAACTGAAACTCAAACAGGGAAAACATGCAATTAGGCAGAGAGAAAAGCTAACTTCCTCCTTCCTTTCCTTCCTCTCAGCAGCCTTTCTGCAAGAGTTCAGTAATGAAACTCTTATCTACTTTGAAACTGGTATTACACCCGCCCTGATTAAGTGTCAAAGTTTCTTCCAATTTAATTCTGTTTTTTAACAAGTGAGAAGTGCAAAACAAACAAGAAATTAAGGCTGTATCCTTAATTATTGCTTACGTAGAGCAAGTACTCCAAAGAGCCAGCGGAGATATGAGGCAGCCACTGCCCAAAGGGGCACAGAGCACCCGATCCTGGCTCAGCCACCACACCAGGGCTGTGCTCACAGCTGGGCACCAACTGGGCAGTGCCAAGCCGAGGCAGAGGATGGGTGCTCAGGCTGTCATCTTCCTCTCCAAGCCAGAAGTGACTCTGGTGCCATGAACATGTCCCAGTGGCAGAATCTCCAGCTTTGTGCTCACCCTGCGGACAAGCGCGGCACGCTGTACACCGGGACTGAGCTGGCCGTGCTTTCCAGCGTTAGGGATGTTAAGGAATGTGCTCCCCCCCTCTACTCTGCCCTCATGAGAGCAGTCCTTGAGTTCTGCATCCAGCTCTGGGGTCTTCAGCACAAGAAAGACGTAGACCTGCTGCAGGAAGTCCAGAGAAGGGGCCACAAAAATGATGAGAGGGCTGGGGCACCTCTGCTATGGAGACAGGCTGAGAGAGCTGGGGGTCTTCAGCCTGGAGAAGAGATGCCTTTAGGGAGACCTCACTGTGGCATTCAAAGACTAAAGGGAGCTTATAAAAAAGAGGGAGAGATACTTTTCATATAGGTACATACTTATAGGACAAGGGGGAATGGTTTTAAACTAAATGAGATTACATTTAGATTAGATATTAGGAGGGAATCCTTCACAGTGAGGGTGGTGAAGCCCTGGCACAGTTTGCCCAGAGAGGCTGTGGATACCCATCCCTGGAGTGTTCAAGGCCAGGCTGGGTGTGGCCCTGAACAACCAGGTCTCGTGGAAGATGTCCCTGCCCATGGCAGAGGGGTTGGAACCAGATCATCTTTAAGATCCCTTCCAACTCACACCTTTCAATGATTCTCTTTGGCTGTCTTCAAAGTGAGCCCCTGGTTATGATCAGTGCTGTCACAAAATGTAATCCAAAGTACCTAAACTTATTTCTTCTACATTGAAGTTAAAATGAATAAGAAATCAAGTACAGTGCCACAAAATGCTTCTCTTCAGCCTCAGAAGCTTGTTTACCATTGCTGTAGTAGCTGAACTGCTGAATGAAATATTTACAACTATTCATGCAATCAAACTCATTTTCCTTTGGAAATAACTGATTAGGTGTCTCACATCTGTTCCTGACAATGATTTAAGCCTCTGCTGATCCCTATCTAGACCTGACATGAATGTTAATGTTTCAGAAACCATCATCCTCAATGGGAGGGTGATGACAGACTCTCTGGGTCTGGTGGTGGTGTACTGCAGTGGGGAAGCTCTGCTGCATCTGCAGCTGAAGGGTGACACACACAGCCCACAGTTTTCTCTAACCCTGCAACCCAGAGCTTGAGAAGCCTGGCAAGAGACAGAAGCTAGAGCAGAGCTCGATGCAGAATTATTTTGAGAATTATCTTCCTATCCCTGTCAGAAGTTTTTACTATCTCCCAGAGGCTTGCTTCCTTTATGCAGAGTAGCAATCCTGCTCCTCCACTCTCCAGCACTGCATGTCATCCTTTCACCAATGTTTCCCCATCGGGGCCCTTTGATGGAAGCTGCTGCAAGTGTTGCAAGGTTGTGAGAAAAATCAGCTGCTAATAAAGCTGATTGACATTATACCCTCACAAAGCATGATGTTCGTGTCAGGAAAGACGAAAATTTCAAATTTTTTCTCAAATAAAAGCTGTTTCATGGGTAAAGAGTCAATGCCAACTCCACCATTAGAGAGAGAAATCTAATGTTTAGTTAATTTAATTCATCCAGCAATCCTGTTTTCCACAGGAAATTTATCAAAAGAACTTACCAAAAACAGTAGGATAAAGAAGTATTTATCTCAATATATTCCTTATTTCTGCAAGAGCAAGGGAGAAATCTTCATCCCTCTCAGGTCAACTGCAAAGCTCAGCCACATTGTGCCAAAGACTCCAATGACAGAAGAGTTGGTCTCTATTACTTCTTCTGGTAAGGGTGAAAACTGGGCTTCCTAAGTTCTGACAAGAGCCAGAAGAAAATTTTTGGCAACACTTACCAAGTATTACTTTAAGGTCAAGGGACTAAAAACCAAGTGAAACAAATGAACATTTGCCTGCAGATGACCTTGTAGAGCTGTAATTCAAATAGAAATGAAGTCCATGCAAGTGTCTGAAGAGTAATCTCTAAAGCAGTCAGAAATGCTGCATAAAAGTAGATTTCAAACACAATCCAAAGAAGATTAAACTGGCAATTCATCTCTCTTAGGACTTCTATACATCATAAATAGGCATTATGCCTTCTATGTAAAGCAGCCCATTATCTGATTTATTCACCAATATCTCTTCTTATTCAAACAATTCAAACCAGACTATATTAGAAAATCCCAGAAAAATTTCCTCAGCACTGCAACTTTTGAAATAAGTTGATGATTTATATTTATACAATTTTACTTACTGTACAACTAAATTCATGTTTGTTAATATAATACACTATCTCTAAGGACAATTTCAAAGAAAGATGCTATCCCAGCTGGATCGTTTATTAATATTCACATGCTTTCCTTCAAAAAAAAAAATCACAACACAGACGTTTTTCTTGTTGGCATTAGTCTTTTTTTCATCCCCCAAGTGAAAACAAAAACTCTGCTCTAGTCACAACAGTGTACTACCAACAAACTCATCATTTTAACACTTCAGACTCCATTTGAACACTCCTTGCCCTTTTAACTATGAATATATCCAATATAAGGAATTCAGCTCCAGATTCAAAACATGTGCTCTGGATAAGACAAAACCCTGACTCAGCCTTATTTCAGGTTTACAAATGGCTTAGTGGCAATTTTATTCCATTTTCTTGCAATTATTCTTCTCCCATTTTAGACAATGGATTTTTGCCCTTTCCAGACAATACACCAGGATTATTGCAGAATCATATACACTTTCCTTCTAACAACCTTCTTCTGGGAGCCTCTCCTTCCATACTCTGAATTATTTCCAGAAAAGTTGAAAAACAGAATTGTAGACAATTTTCCCACGCAAAATAATTTTCAGCTTCCTGAGTTGTACAACCTTCCCCAAATAATGGATTCAGCTCCAGTCCCACTAAGACACAGACACCAGGAGGTCTTGCTGTTGAAAGGCCAAGTCCCATGAGATGTGAAGGTGGCTCAGATAAGAAGGTGCTTTCTCAAAGTCCTGCAGCAGAATGAGCAATAAGAATTGTCTGCCCCAGGACTGGCACCAAAGGCCAGTGTAAGCTCCCTGGGCAATTACACAGCCCCACACCACTGCTGAATATGGCAGGTTAACCCCAGAGTTCATGACAGAAAGAAAATACAGCAACTCACTTTTCCTATGTTGACACTAATGAGAGGGCTCAGCCCTCTGCATAAGCAAAATTAAACAGAAAATGTAGGTGTTAAGATTAGCACAAAGAGTTTGTTTTATTAATACTTCCTGCTGTGCCCTTTTCACGGAAAGCCTGCCCCAAATGGAAGCCATTAGAATTATTCAAGAGTAAAAGGCAAACTATTAATGCTCATCTTTAATATATACATCAGTAGCAGAGTCAACCCAAGACCCACCTTTTTGTCTCATGTGAGTCATTTAACACACACACTTAATACATCACTTAATAAAATTTGATTTGAAGCAGTTTGATCAGAGTGAGTGTTTTTAAGTTACTGTAAATTGAACCAGTGTACATTGCACTCAGAGACAGGACAAACAGGTTTATGGTCAAACTTCCTCAGCAAGGGGTGTAACCCTCCCCAGCTATTAGAGCCTCCCTAATTGCTGCCTTTGCTGTGACAAGCCAACAGTGGACCAAACACACAGCATCCTCCTCTATACATAAACACCTATTTGCAGTTTGAGCAGCAGAGCTTTGAACAGCCTAAAACAAGGACTGACTCCTATTTTTCTCTTCAGCTGATACTTTGGGAGAGGTCCCCACAAAGAAGCTGGTGGAAGCTCAACCTTTGTCTTCATCAGGGCCAGGGGTTTATCTCATCCCCTTCAGACAAAGCCTCCACATTGGTTCGAAAATCTTCCTAAAATGCTGCCATATCTATGCAAGATACCTATCAGCAATGGGAGCCCTTATCAGCTCATCTATTGTTCATTAATTACTCCAAAAAATGGTTTACTTAGTATGTTGTTTATGATCATAACTTTATTGTCCGGAAGCAATGCACCGCACTGTGCACTGCATTAAACCAAGATTAAATAGGCTGAGCCCAGAAAAGAACCAACAAACCTTATTAATTTCTTTTAAGCATGTGTGTATGCATGTGTTTGTGGGCTGAACAGATGAAGCAAGAGAGGAGATTAGCATTTTTATAGATATGATTCTTGCCATTGCTACATACTCGAAAATCTTGCCTAGGCTTGGGCACTTTGTAAACAAGAATAAACACACCTACAAATATCTTTGCATTTATCTATTAGTCAATCTGCCTATAACTGACACCCAACAGGGCACCTCACATTTACTTATAGTTGAGGGGGAGCTCCTCGAAGATCCTTCCAACTCAGAACGTTCCACAGTCATGGGGAGACAGAGGCCCAGAGCAGGTCTCTGCTGAGCTGTGATGCTGCTGCTGGATAAAGAGGGGTGAAGCCTCTGCCTGGAGCCAGGGCACAGGGAGCAGTGCAGGTACAAGTGCAGGTACCACACAGCAGCCAGCCAAAAACTTGGTGTAAAACTGAAAACACATTTCTGTTTCACACAACAGGCCCCTGCAGAGCAGCCCTGAAGAACTGAGGTCCCAGAAGCTGATGGAAGGTGATGTGCAGGGTGGCAGAGCCCTGCATGCCATGGGAGAGTGGTGCAGGAAAGACCAAATCCTTTGCTGTCCCTGCCTGCTGTCACACCAGGTGACAGGGATACAGCAGGAGGTTGGTACAGTCACCCCAGTCTGTCAGCTCACCAAAAATCAGGTAGCAAATGTGTTGAAGGCAGCTGTGAGCCAGGTGCCCCTCTCTGATCACAGCCAGAACATGTGTGTGGCCCACAAACCACCCGATGCTCGCCTTCCACCACCTGCAACAGGAGCCCAATTCCAATGCACAGGTGTGTGTATTTGTGTGTGTGTTTGTGTGTGTGCATCAGTCCTCCAAAGTCAGAGCTCCAAGGTCTGGCTCTGCCTCCCTGCCTCTCCCCCAAACAAAGATGTTTTGCAGCACTCTCAGCAGCAATGTTTAGCGAGCCTCGCTGTTACCATAGCGTTATGCACTAAAGGAATGTCGACAAATTAATCAATTGTATAATTGTGTTTGCCTAAGAATACAAGTCACTCAGATGATTCAATGCATTTCAACAGCTCCATGGAGTTTGGTTAACACACTTCCTCTTCTGCCATCTCAGTGTTACCCTCATCAGCGCTGACGTTTTTCAATTTTTCAATATTTCAATTTTCCTTTACAGGCAGATTGGCAGGTAGGCAATCTCTGCTGCAGGCTAAGTTGAGCTGTTTTCCTTCTTCCTTGCCTGCTTCATTTCTGTCTTGTTTTATCTACTTCCTTCTCTCTTCCTTGTAATAAGATGTACATCATACATTCAACTTTATCCTAGCCACACTGTGTTTTTAAAGTTAGTAATTCATCACTAATGGTCAGCAGTCACTTCTTTCTTGTAGATTTTATACTGCATGATTTAGAGAATTTTTCTCTGATCAGCACCAGAGCAGAGCTGATACAAAGTCCAGGTTCCCAACTTGCTTTAGGAATATCAGGTTAAAAGGGAACCCCAACCCAGCACTCCAGTCTTGGAAAACAATGCTGGAAAACAACAACATCTCTTCAACCTGCCAGCAGGCACCAGAAGCCCGAGAACACATCCTCGTGTCATACAATAAACTTATGATTCACATACGAAGCATGTAGGATTAAACTGCTCTGTGACACAGCAAAGGGCAGGTGAAGATCACTGCCAGTATTGCAAGCCCATGGAGCCACACAGAGTTCATTTATGCCAGCAACAGATCCCAGAAAATACACCATGAAGTATAATATGGTTACTGGCAACACAGTCTGAAGGAAAAATATCTCTGGCCCAAAATCAGATGAACAGGTTGAACCAGGGAGCATGCCAGAAAAATCTGAAGGCAATTGTGCCTATCTAATGCCACAAGGAATCTGCACTGTACATTTTCAATGTCTAGTGTTAAGAGGAACTCAGATGTGGGAGAAAAAAGATTCAAACCTGCAGCAACAGAGAATAATATTTCTTGCCTCATCTCCCAAGAAAACAGCAGAAGACTTGATATGTGGGGTTAAAAGTGTAAACAAACAATATCCATTCTCCTTTCAAGCATGCATTAAAAATATGACTACGCTGCAGAGCAAAGAACTAACTCTGCAAATGTAATTTCCTATCTCCAGGAACTCTCTAATTTAATTGTATAACATCTTTCATGAGATTATCAAGATCTATCTCAAAACTACCCTAATTGAAAAACTCTTATGCAACTTCAGTCCTTGGGTAGATACAAGCTTTCTTCTAATTCCCCATCCAAATTTATTCATGACCAATTTAGAGAATTTGACCTAGTGCAGATGCTATCTTTTAGCTTATTTTTTTCTGCCCTCTTGCTATATAGTGCCAACTGTGTGTAAAATACCCCAGTGTAGCCTGTCCCTTCACTGGTTCACCTGGCCAGAGCTAAAGAGATGGTGCTCTTTAACCCCCCTTTGTACAACAGATGGTCTGTTTGTGCAACCACATCTCCTACTGCTGTAATTTAACGTTTTCTTGGCGGGGGTGTGTGGAGCTATGCAAAACATCAGTAAACCACTCCAAAACCATCGTGGAGCTCTTGTATTGACAGCCTGTATGGTGATCTGTGCAATGATCGTTATCACATTTCCCTGCATTTCTCATCTTATTTTCCTTTGGAATCCAAAGATGGCAGTGGTCCCCTTCCCAGCTGCACCTCAATGCTTGCTCCCAGGTATCTTCTGAGCAGCCAGTGCATGCACACCTCTCCCTTCTGCCATGGACTACTGATGAGCTCCTATTTCACACTGGAAATTCTTGTCACTGGTCTCCACACTTATGACTTTACTTTACTTTGCACTCAGCTCTATTAATTGCCATTTTAAGTCTATCACTCCCAATCAACAAAGTCACCTAAATACCTTGCATGTGATAATCTTTTGTGCTTCTGTACTGACAATATCTCCCAAGATTTTGCTATCTCACACAGCTCCTGGATGCACATCCACACCCTGCACACAGGTCAGAGTGGATCCACTCAACAGACTCAATCCTGGTCCCAAGGGAGCAGCACACCAACCTCCATCCATCCTCATGACTTTCTCTGAATACCTCTTTCCATTCAGACTACTTTATTTGCATGCAATGGTTGTATCTTTTCTTGGCCAGGTTCTTTTCTACCTTTCAATTCTTGAACACCATCTTCTTTTAAGCCCTAACATCCTGTGGGGCATGGTATCACATGCTTGGCTTTAGATAAATGACATTCCTACCCTACCCCATCTAAATAATCTGTTATATGAAAAAGATGTTAGATTAGTCTAGCACAATCCATCTTTGATAAAATCTTGTTGTAATTTAGTCTGCTTCCTCATTATTTCCATGCCTAATTATTCTTTCCTACAAAATACGTCATAAGATTCTGGGTACTGCTGTGTTCAAACCAGCTGGCCTAACATTTCGTGCATTGCTTTTTTATTTTCTGACTCTCTAGGGACTCCCTGTAAAGGACACAAATGCTTGCCCTCTTCTGCATCTGAAGAGCCATGGGAGAGCCTTGCTGCAAGCTATGCAAGCCTTGTGCCACTGCTTTCAGTATTCCAGGACTGGGATTTTTGGCACCTCTTCATTTGTCTCATCAAAGATATTTAAGTTTTGCCTGTTTTCCCTGGGTTTTTTCGAAATCTTTGCTATGAATAGCTTTCACTTGCCTGCAGATTTGTCAGTAATTACACTCTGTTCCAGATTCTACAGAAGGTTCTGCTTTCATGAGAAAGTTGTGTCATTATTTAGAGACATCAGTTCCCCTTCCAGTTTAGGCAAGTCTAATTTCAGTTCTGTGCAAATTGACTAAGTGCAGGTTTTGGTTGAACCCAAATAAGCTCATTTGAACCAAAATAAGAATGTCCTTACAGAAGGTCACATCAGGTTAATCAAATCACTTTAAAAACAGACTTAAACTAAATTGGTGTAATTTCCCCATGTAGACAAGGCCAAAGACAATAAAGGAATATGAAATAGGTCAAAGTCTCTCATTAATTGCACATACCTTTGTGGTTTGACTGAATCTGGTGATTCTGAGGCAGATGTGCAGCCAGCAAGCCTAGCTGTGCACAGAGCTTTTGTTTGGGCCTGCCACCACCTCAGCCTCCCTTGAATCTGGGCTTAGGTGAGACTGGAGGAACAATAAATAAGGCTGTGCAGGACTTTTCTACAGGGACATTGCTCCTTCAGCTTATGGGCCACAGAGCATATAGGCCACATACTTTTGGCCACACCAAAGCAGCAGTGAAAGAAGGCAAAAAACCAGAGTGGCCTCAGCCTGGGCTGAGGATGGGACAGAGCTGGTGGAGCCACAGCCAGGAAAGCTGATCACCAGGGCCATTCTGGTGGGCACAGAGCTGCTGCTGCAGCACAGCACGGCCTCAGCTGAGCCAGGACTCACTCAAAAGAAGGGTGTCATCCAGGTCCTAACAAATAAATACAATTGCTGTACCTGCCTGACTTCCCTGACAGAGATTGCAACTGAAGTGATAGAGAGGTCCATCATTTCATTAATACCTGAAAGCACTGCTTCATACTATTTTGGTTTTTGTAAGTTTTACTGTTCTGTTTAAAGCCATATTATTTCACCAGGATCTGTAACTGTTCCAGTACAAGCCTGAATTCAGTTATTCTGATATAGGCACATAGCTTATCTCTCCAGTCTGGAAAGAATGATCTATGTTGGCATTAAAACCTTTGTACCATTACATGTGAATCTTGGGAGGTTGAGTAATTTAGGACAAAACAAAGCAACTTCTGTTCACAGACAAGCCCTGGCTCCATACTGTAAAGACATGCTACCAATATTTTGATACTACTAATGAACAGAAGTTGGATTTGACATCAGTATCTCCGCAATGTAATGCCACTTCCTCTATCATGAGACTTTAATTATGAACTACTTATTTGCTAATTTTAATCTTTAACTCAGAGCTATTTTTGTGTACTTGATGTATGTCTTAAACCAGAAAAATAATTTAATACAGACATAGTCTCAGAGGCTAAAACCCAGCAACCATCACATATCTTACTGAAGTTTGCAGTTTATAAACACATTTCAAACCAATTTTACTTTTTCCTCTAAATCAAGTAACTGTAATCCACAGCTTGGAACAATCAGGATAAGTGAGCAGCAAGCAACTACTCCTAAAGCCATTTTTCATTTTTCCTATTACCTCTTCCAGAAAAATTCTAAAGATTTGGTACTACACATGTTCAGCCCAAGAGATACAAACGCCTCCTTTCCACACAAATTTCAACTTTTGGCTTTCTCTGGAGCTTCCTGTCCTCATTAGTGCCTGCTGCATTTGTCAGGGCTCCATCAGCCACAGAGTCCCGAGTGCAGTTGTTCTGGTCCTCCCTGGTGCAGCACTGACACGCTGGCTTACTCTGATTAGCACATTACAGGAGAATGATCTCTCTTTTTTTTTTTTTTTTTNTTTTTTTTTTTTAAATACAGTTTCTAAAAACCCAAAATCCAAATGTATTGTTCTGACTGACTAACTATGGTGAGAGATAGCAGCCTAGAAAGTTTATAAAAATCACACAAATTCCCCACCAAAACACCACATTGTCAGACATTCAGTACCAGGGCTGCACACTGCGTGCTCTTGAAAGTGTCTGCTGCTTCAAACAACATCCGTTAGATCTGCGAGGGCTGTGAAGCCTACATATCAACCCCATGAAGAGCTAGCTGTCTCTTTAAGCCAAATTCGCATTTCCAGAGCTAGGGATTAGCCAGCAGTGATCCAGAAAATAAGGACAGAGGAGCACCGGCATTCTGCTCAAAAATGAAGGAAGTGACTCCTAAGATTTTCTCGTGTATACACCAGAACGTCTAATCCCTCTAGTGAAATCAGCACCACAGCCTTCACTGCACACAGCAAAATAAACTTCAGCTAATAAATAACCCTACCCTCCCCAGGCAGGTAAGGCATGGGGCATTTTAACAGCTTTGATTACAGGGGCATTATTTCCAGAGTCAATCCCCTGCTGAAGGGGACAACTTCATCCACGGATCAGGGGTACTTGGCACTTGGGTGCCAGTTCTGTCCCCAAAAAGGGACTGATGTGCTGGACTTCTCCAAAATCCACTTAGCAGGGACCTGCCTCCTGCCTTCGGGGACTGTGGCACTTCACAAAGGACTACAGCTCTCCAAACCGCGTGTGACACCTCACTGATGAATCACACGGGGCTCAGCTCCGACCTGTGCTTCCAGTGCAATCACTTCACAATTTCTACCTAGAGCAATCACTTCACAATTTCTGCCACTAAGGAACAAGGCATGGAGTTATCGTTCACAAATCTATGGCTAAAACATGTGAGGGACTTTCAAAGCCTTCTTAATTCCCCACTTATAATGTAAACATTCTGTAAAATCAAATGACACAACAATCCTGATGGGAAGAATGACTTTTCAACCCGGATTTTAGATGCTATCTTTAGGTGCAAGACCCATTGCGGAGGTTTTTCTCCACACTATTTCAGTCAAGTACATTCCATGAACGACGAACTCCCAGACAGAACGAGAAGCCTGCGATCAGACCCATTTCGGTCTCCTGAAAATCGGCTTCCCTCAATCCCAAATCACCGCAGCTCTCAGTTGCGCTCAGCCCGAGGTCTGCGGGCGCTGAGGGACGGGGATGGCGGTGCCCGGCTTCGGGATGCGCCGCGCTCCTGCATCCCGGTCCCGGAGTCCCCTTCCCGCCTGCCCTCTACAGCCAGAGCCCCCCCGGCACCCCGGGCTGCGTCCTGTGCCCGTCTTGACGGTACACGGATTTTTTAAGGAAAGAAACCAGAGGACTTGCGGCTGTCAGTTTTCCTTTTCAGAACTTACCTGGGACCGTCCTGGCAGTGTCCGACGAAGGTAGGGCGGAGCGGCGAGTGCCGCGTACCGGCCCTGCAGGGGGGCTTTTCCCGGGCTGCCCCCGCTCCCCACGGGCTGCAGGTGCGGGGACCCTCCGTCCCTCCGACCCTCCCGCACGCCTCACCCGGCAGGGATCGCGGCCGTACGTACCGTCTAGCAAGATGCGCGTCCCGGAGTCGCTCTCAGTGCCATGCCCAGCCCCGGCGCGGTGCCCCCCCGGCGACAGGGGTTACCGCTGGCCGCGGGGTCCCGCTGCCCGGCGGTGACATGGCATGGGCGCGGGCAGGGCGGGGGCAGGGCCGGCGATGCGCGGCGCGGGGTGGGCGCAC
>VZRH01004994.1:2235677-2274718 GCA_013397555.1 Urocynchramus pylzowi | reverse complement strand
TTTTTTTTAATTCCCTTTCGCCAATGTAACTGTTTACCCTCCTCTCCAAAGACAGCGGGCAGCTCCTTTCCCTGCCCGCCACTCCAGCCGTGCGCAGCTGCGGGCGCGGAGCCGCAGCCGGCGGCAGGAGCCGCGGGGTCCCGCCTCAGCTGCCACGGTGCCGCCGGACACCCGGGCTGTGTGGTCCTGCCCATCGCCAGAGTTCGGTTTATGCTGCTCTTGATCCAGGAAGCAGTAGGTACCCAAGCTGGGGCATTAAGGCTGTTCTGAAGTCTCTTCCTCTCTCTTCTCAAGGCACTGCCGGGTGGGGACCAGCGCTGCGGTGGGAAACCACTGGTTGACGCCACAGTAGAGACGACTTGGGAGAACATCGCTGGGTCCCTGACTCCGGCCCCGGGCTACTCCAAGCAGCTTGCAAAACTGAGTACACTCCCTTACAAGCATGTTAATTTTTGGGGTCCTTTTTTTCCCCTCTCCACTTCAGCTCCTCTTGGAAAGCTGCTCCTTCACCTATGCAATGCTGGGGGATCTGCTCCCTCTGGGAGCACGTTACTGCCTAGTAGCCCTTTCCCACAGCTGGCATTCTCACCGCTGGCTTTCTTTGCTCAGCCAAAATTCCTGTTCCTCTCCCAGCCCTTGTTCTGCAGGAGGAAAGGGGCAGGCACGCAGGCAGCCTGCACGGCCCCATCCCCACACGTGCCAGTGCCCCAAAGCACAGCACGGGGGACAAAAGCAGAACCACAAACGGGGCAGTGGACAAAAGACTTTCCTATGAGGCTATGAGTATGAACCTGATGCCAGTGAGGAAAGGGAAGTGATGTTACAGCAATAACCCTGAGGAACATCAGCTGTTATTGATGAGAACAAGTAAAAGGGCACCTTTGCATGCAGTTAATATTTCTTATTTACTTTCCTATCGGAGGCAAAGAAAATAGCTTGGTTGTGCTGCCTGCCCCAAGTGGCAAATCTCTTTTTCTCACTTAGAGTGGGTTTTTGAGGCACGCGGCCTCGTCATGCGAAACACAGCAACCCTTCCCTCATTCATGTGGTGAAAATCCTTCCTGCTCACTTTCAGCCAAGGTACAAACGGGTATCCAATGCAGGGTTTCTCTCCACTTCTGCTTGGGGTAAGGTGTGCCTCTGCAGCCTGCAGTGCAGCCCTGGCACAGCAGTGACCATTGGGATGGATGTCCCTGCAGGGGCATGCAGACACACATTTGGGGAAGTCGATGAGGAATGATGGGACCATCGAACTCTGTGACTGAGGCACTTTGAGATTAAGCACCCACAGACGGATGGGTGGGAAGCACAGGCAGGCAGGATGTGGCCCCAAAGAGGCTGTGGTGGGTTTCCCCTCAAGGTACAAGTGCCACAGCCATTGCCCTGAGCTGTGCTAGCAGCTGGCCAGGGGTGCTGGCACTGCTGGGACACTTCCTTGGCCACCCCCTATCCCACAAGTCTGACAGGCACAGGAAACAGCATCAATGCTGCCTTCTAATAAAGCAAACTGTTCAGAAGTACCACTTTACCTCATAAAAAAACCATTATTTGCTGACCAGAAATCATGTCTTATTTGAAGTGTTCCAATCAACTCCCCTGCAGCCCCTGGCAGGTAGAGCTAGCAGGCTGGGCAAATACAGGGGCCCCTCCTACAGCAATGGTGAAGGACTCTTCATATCAATTACTTTAATTATCTCATTTAGAATAACACACTTTCTGCCAAGATTTTTCCAAAAATTAAGAAAGAACAGGGAAACAGACATTTCTGCCACTGCAAAATTCACACATTTTTCAGCAAGTTGTGGCGTTGGGCAGCTTTGGCTGTGCTCAGTGATGGTTGGCATAGCCTCAAATTTGTTTATATTGTTAGTTTTTGACAGTGCTGCATTGCAAAGACATGCCAGCAGCAATAAAACCAAGAGAGAGCTGGTTTTGGCCAGAAAATGAGAACATCAAAGAAAAAAATTATCTTTGTTGTTCTTATAAATATTTTTGCATATGTTTTTATATATGCTCTTGTGTGTGAATAGAAGTGTGTGTGTGTGTATATATATATAGTATCTATGTATATATATACATATGTACATACATGTATATACATATTATATATAGGTATATAAAACCCAGCCTGCCCCTGCTGCATTCGCCCAGTGGACTGGGAGCTCCTGCAGCCTGACAGGCACCATTAAGGAGCGACATAATTAAATGAAGAACTAGAAGGATACCTTGAGCTGTATTTTGGAAGATCACACTCCCATTCACCATCTATCATCCCAAGCAAAGGGCTGTCCAAACTAGCTTGTAAATTATACGCTGCAAAAATTCCTCGCCAGGAAACGCTTGCATTCCTCAGTGCTCAGTCAACAAGCAGCCCCGGTTCAGGATCGGGCACCTCAGCCTTGTCTCCCTCCAGAGCGTGCCCAGAAATTCAGCGTGATGTTTCCCTTTTCACACGGTAGAAACCGTGAGGCTTGGGATCACGCGAACGAAAAGGAAAGAGAGGAACAGAGGTGACAAAGAGGAAGAAGCACCCTTGCCTTGCTCCGGAGTGGCTGTTGAGCGCAGGTCCCGCGGCGGCTCCGGGCTGCGGCGGGAGCGGGATCTGGGATCTGGGATCTGGGATCTGGGATCTGGGATCTGGGATCTGCAGCGGCAGCGCCCACCCAGCGCTCGCCATGGGCGGCTGCGGGCGAGGCCGGCGGGAACCCCGGTCCCAGCTCTGCCCAAGGCAGGGACACAGAGTTAATTGTGTCAGTGCTATTGCACAACACTGTTGCCTTGACACTGTGTCGTGTAAAGATTTTAAACTGCCTCTTTATTAGTCATCCTCTATTCATTTTAATTGTGCCTGATAAGCAGGGCCATTTCACCTTTGTGTTTTCTGTACCAGCTTATCGTGCGTGCGTGTTTATGTCGCCCAAGAGACTTTCAGTCTCTTCCTGTAGCGCCGGTAGATGCAGAGGAATGAGGAGGCATTGCCATCTCAGCCTGCTGGGTTCTCACCTGTTTGCTTGCTACCTTTCCAGAGCCCTGCTCTCCCAGCGTGGGCATCTCCTCAGGTCCTTCATCCTGGCACCAAAAATGCTCTGACAGAGGCTCAGGTTAATGCATGGGAACCAGTAAGAAGGGATAGGCTGATTGAAACATGCACCTAATTTTTTTTTCAGGATCAAGTGCTGTAGGTGTGTGCTTAACACCACGGGACTCACTTTGATCTTCTCCCAGGACAGAATTTTCTAGGGATTAAATTCTTGCCTCTGAATTAGGGTATTGGTTATTTAACAAAATCAAAGCTGGGAGATGAATAACTAATTATTTGATTTAATGCAAAGAATACAGTGAAAGTTTATGGAATATTTTAGTCTCACTTACTTGCAATATAAAAATACACTGCCTGAGAGTTTACCCGTGTGAACTCTGTCCCTGAAATTCCTTATCTAGCCTTATCTTTGTCAAGACTGAAGTTTCACTGAAAGCTCCTGGAAATAGTGCATTTTCCCTTCTGTGGCATTATGACCTTCTCCTCACCTCAAGCATCCCCTGTGTTTCAGTGGAGGAGGAAGGGCCCTTTGGCCAGGGACAGCTCTGCCCACCTGCAGGAGCAGTGCAGTGACACAGCTGCTTCCCCAGTACCTGGAGCACTGCTGGCACTGCAGGCACTGCTTGCTTAGAGCACACCTCTGCTTCAGGAAGGTTATCAGAGTCCTTCTCCACCTGGAGATGGATCTGTTTGCTGGGTTTATGTAGCTTCACCTTAATTTTCCCCATTTAAAAAGGCTAAAAGCTGGAATTCGGGTTTGAGCCAGCATCATGTGAGGACATGGGTAAAATCCCATTCTCAATTAAGTTCAGAAAAAGGAACAGAAATGCCATTAAAGGCAGAACAAAAACCACATTTACTCCAGTGTGAACAGGATTTCCCCCTAGCATAAGATCTTGCATTCCTGTGGGCTGAAATGAGCTACTACTCACTGTCCTACACAGCACCTTTGAGGGCCACTTGGAATATTTATGCAACTGCTTAAAAGGATTATGAACATACATGAATGAGTTAATCACCATTTAGGACAACATTCCACCTAAGCTTTTGAGAACCAACTGGAATATTTTCATTTCCATCATCCAGGACCTTATTTTGTAGAAAATCGTTTGAGATGGTTCTTATAGAGGCACAGTAGTACCCAAATTTTGTGTGTATTTAAGGCCCTGTATCCTTATGTGCTGGAATAATACCTTGGCCAGATAAATGAATGTATTTATTTGAAAAGCTGAGAAGTGCCCATGCCATATTTTTGGCCCAGAAAAAGATTAAAGAACACTTTTCATGTGGCTGATCATACTTCCAAAAATAATTATTATTTTTGTAAAGGAATAAAGTGTTCTGTCTTAACTGCAGTAAAATATTCTCTGATAAGTATTCTTGTGATCTGTTATTCTGCCTAACTCAAAGAAGGGAGGGGGGAAACTTGCACAAATAAGAGCATGTCTGCCTTCTCCTGCCCATATCCTTACATGAGAGCATACAAGCTAAAGCTAAAGCTCTTTGACCACATTTTAGCTTGATCCCACAGGATAATGTACCTATGAATTAATTTTCTTTGATGCTTGGTTCATATCTTCTGGAGACTGTGCTGAAGACAAATTCAGACTTCTGCATTTAAATATGGGTTAAGTCACCTCTGATTAATATAATCAGCTACCAAGGAGCCTCTTGAACAGGGTCATAAAATAGAAACTTAATAATAATTATGTTAAAGGCACAAAGCCCACTGAATTCAGCAGGCAGAGGACAAATGAGCAGAGGGAGCACCAGGCAACAGCAGCAGCTGCAGTATTGCCCTTGGATGAAGCACAGAAGAAGAACAGACAAATCAGAGTAGAATTACTGTCCATCATCTGCAAGTGCACCCTTCCTAATAAATCATAGTGGTTACTGCTTAGCACATTAAATCCACATTGATAAACATGGATATTTCCTATTAATGCTTATGCTGAAATTTGTTCATATGAGGTGGCAACGCTTTAAAGAGTCTCTCTGATACTTGTCCATTCTTAGTTACTTGATCCCACACACAGCAGTTGGGAATTGTATAGGTCAACTATTCCTTGCACTGAAGGTTTCCACTTTCCCTCTTGGGCCTTTACTCAGGGCACAAGCAAAGGTAACATTATAATCTTACAGTTTTCAACATATTGGATTAGAGCAGCAACTGCTGACTCCAAGATAAAACCCAATGGCCTTCTGGCCAAACATGCCAGATGGAAAGTTCCCCATGTCACCTGGACTTCCTACTACAACCCAGGGTCTGACCAGACACCCAGGTTGTACCTGTGGGTGACAAAGGACACCCTTGTTGGGAAGGCTCTGCTGGTACAGGAGCTGCCTCTGTCCATACCTGCCCATCTTTCTCACAGCTACTGTCATTCTCCTCCTCTGTTCTGTCTGGACTGGGCTATGGCCAGAGGGCTCCCAGCTATACCCTAATCTCCTCCCCAAACTGGGTAACTGGGTCAGAAAGTGGCATTAGGGTGGCTGTGCCTTGCAGGCAGTTCCAGAGGCCCTGCCTGCCCGCTGTGCAGCCTTGCTGGTGGGAAAACCTTCCCTCTGCAGAACCACCTGCAATGGGTGCTGAGAGAAGCTACTGCTGATTTCACTTCATGAGGAAAGCAAAGTCTTCCTTTTCATGACTAAGTGACCTGTGTGGCCCTTTCCCAGCTCTGTACAAGAAGACATTAAAATCAAGATTATTTAAGATGAATAAGGATGCAGCAGAAAGCAGACAGAGCATTTGAGTGGGGTTGACACTTCTACCACACCCTGACTGGAAAACTGAAAAAACCAATACCAGTATATCTGTGTATATCTGTGTACGTACCTGATACCATGCAAACTCACTCACCTCAAACAACCACTATGGAAAGGCCAGGCATAGTTTGACAGTTGGATTATAAATGTCAAGCAGTGGCTTTTTAGGCACAAACTGTGCCAGTGGTTCTTAAGAAGAACTAAGCAGCCTGATGGTATCGAGGGACCACTGACAACACAACCCAGACACTGGAAAGGACAGAAGCCTGAAGCACAAGCCCCAGGGCAGAGCTCTCCAAACACCTTCCTTAATGGTCTTTTAGGATACACAGAAAAGAAAATATGTGTCCTTTATCCCTGCACCAGAGTCAACAGGGTTCTTGGGTAATTTCCACTGTTTTCCTTCTGTCTTTCTTTAAAAACACTGAAACTTTCTAAATAATTTCCTGAATACATAAAACAGGTGGACTGATATTCAGCAGAGATTTTGTCCAGAGAGCAGGATGGATTGAGTGCCTCATGTGTTGCTGAGGCTGTGCCACTCTGCTCATACCTAAACAAAAGCAAGTTAAATTGCAAGTCTATGAGATTTTATCACTGTTTTACCACAAAATGATACTGAAATGTGCCAAAAAATATTCAGAACTGCGTGGGATGTTACTGCACTCTCTACTCACAGAAAAGCACATGTTTTTTTTGGGCACAGGGGTGGTGCTGAACATCATCAGTGAATTGATTATGGTACTGAAAACTAGTATTATGTGACAGATTTTGTCTACAAGCAGTGTTGCAAAAAGTCATCCCTAATAAGAGGAAATGAACCTCTGGCTCTGATTTTCCCTGGGGAAATCAGGTTCATTATGCAGCTCTAAGTAATGGCATTTTTGTGTGTCTTTAGAAAATTACTATATGAGACAGTTGTTGGAATTTCCTCATCTAAATGAGAATATCAAGATCAGTTTTGGTCAGGGCTTGTGAATGGAGAGGGGAGCTATCTAGGGAGCATGTTTTCATGAAACTCAGGAAGTGTTTTGCAGAAGTGAGACTCGTGAAAAATGGATTGCATTTTTGGTCTTTGGACTTGGCTCTCTACTTGGCCCAGATATGGAGGTGATCATGAGGGCAGTTATGTACTGCCACACTTCTCACCCTGACCCCAAACCTTCACTGCACCCCTGACTGTCTTAGAAACAGTTTCAGGTTCTCTCCTCATTAAGAAACCCCCTCTCACTTCTTATTCCAGGAGAGCATCCATCTTGTCTGGCAAGCCAAGCAGCACCTTCCCAGCACATTTGCAGGCAGCCAGATGAGCCTGATGAGGTTTATGGTGTGGATCTGGTTTTTTCAGATTTTTTTTAAAATTTATTTGTTTTGGTTTTGTTTGTTTGTTTGTTGGTTGTTTTTTTGGGGAGGTTTTTTGCAAGGTTTGGTTTTTTTAAATTTCAGCACAGTATACAAACAATATAGTTCTGCAGAACAGAGCCTGAAGGTTCTCAGAGCTCTGGAAACCACTTTTAGGAAAATGCTAGCTTACGACAAACTTCATTTAAATAAAGCAAAAGGCTGTCCTTCTTTGGACCATCATTGCTGTCATAGTGACATCTAGTTTCCCTGAGTTTTCATCCTTCCCATGTCCATTTAACACATATGCCTGCCCTTAACCCTGGTGGTGGTGCTAGCTTGCAGAATAAGTCATTTCAGCTGAGGAAAAACATGGGCAAGAGACTCCAAAAATAAATTTTTTAAAGATGCATTGTTTCTTCTGGAGCCTCAGTCCTTTGAGTGGCAGCACTTCAGGTGAGCTGCATGAGACAGCACTCGCACAGAGCTCTACAAAAGCAGCACTCACTGTGGGTTTGCTGCCCTGTCATCATCTCCTCCCGTGAATCCAGACACCATGCAGCACCACATACCCAGCAGAGATAGTGTCACTAGCACAGCAACTGGTGGCTGAATCATAATGAAACTATGAAGAGGAAACCTGTCACAAGCCGAAGGAAACACTTGATTTCAGTGGAGTGTTTCATCTCCATACAAGGGCTGACGTTAAGGATGCTGGTGAGAGAATTAACTTGTGCCCTGGTCACTAAATGTAGCTTTTTATGCAGTTATTTACTGCATAAAAAGTTGATGGTTCTGTTGCCATGGGAAATAGGAATACTTGCCATGACAACTGCAGCAGAATGTGGCACATAATCCACTTCACACAGAGCATCTTCCAAAGCAACCGCTCCCATTCATACATCCCACAAAATTCTGTGTCCTTGAGAACAATTCAGTGTGTGTTTTTCAGGCACAGTGGTTAATCTGCACTTTACCATGGCATATTTCCTTGTGTCTAATACTATTTATTACTTTGTTCTTACATATCCCTTTCAGTAATACATCTGAAAGCACTTAGCAAAGGTAATCTCTACAAAAACATCTCTGTTTATTTTACAGATGAGCAATTCAGGCAAAAAATTTCTCATGAGCCCCCACAGAACATCAGGATCAGGACTGGTGTTTGTACCCACATCACTTGGGCCAGTAGTAGGAGCATGACTCTCATTGCAAAGAGGGTGGGATGAACTCTGCAGCCAAAATCTGCATCATCAGGGCAGAACAGCTGCTGGAGAAAACTTCAGTGAGCCCAGTGCATCTGTGCCTCTGATCAGACAGGAACTGAATGCCACAGAGATCAATCTCCTTGACCCCTGGTTTGGGGTGCACCTGGGTGGCTGCATGACTGCTGGACACTGTAGGCAGTTTGGGCATGGAGGGCACTCCCTGTGCCAGCCAGACCACTGCAGAGAACAAAATGCTACCACTGTAGCATTTTGTTCCAGAAGGTGCTTCTGAAAACAGCTTTCCCCATCCACACAGTGGAGCTGTGCATGCTGCTGCTGATCAGAGCTGTGCACACTAAAATAAAGCACACAGTGTCTTTGCTGAGCTCATCCTGGTCAACCTGCAGCTCCAAGCACCCTGCAAACCTGCACTGCCCTTTGGCAATGGGCTTCCTCATGCCAAACCTTGTGCTGCTCCCCAACAGGCACAGCCGGTGACACAGGGCGAGCCAACGCCACCAGTCTGGGTGGCCAGGCTGCACTTACTTTATCCTAAGAGCTCATTGAAGCCCTGCCATGCCTGGTCCACCAGTGCAGCATGGAGTTTTCTAAAATTATTTGCCTTAAAGTCATTTCTGGAGGGAAAAAAAAAAAAAAAAAAAAGAGAAAAAACAACAAATTGTGATCAAGAGTTATGAGTAGCCTGGAACATCAAGAATGTGCTTGGAGTAAATATGTGACTGAGAAAACTATTACCAACCCAGACGATAATTATTCTGGCTATTTACCTCTTAACCTTGCCAGACACGTTCAAAAGTGCACAATAAGTGACATCTCTCCTTTATCACAAGATTTAGCCTAGAGGAAAACTCTCTCTCTTTGAGTTACCGATGTTAACGATGTAGCTTTTGGCTTTGGATCCATTTCCCTACTTTAAAAAACAGCACTGACAACTTTTTTCCACCGTTTAATTTGTGTAGTCACAGTAATTAAATATGAATCTTCAAATATTGCTTGACATGTTGCAGATTTATCATCAGTGAAACAGTCTTCTGCCCATTTTCATAATTATTGCTGTTCAGATCAAAATGGTTAAGTGCTGAAAGACTGACGATTTTCTCCTTTTAGTTCAGTTCTCAGTTGTTTGCCCTTTTGGCAGTGCTGCTTAGAAGTTATGTTTCATAATTAAATTAATTTCCATTCGCATACGGAGGCAATAGTTTCCTTTCCAATTTATTTTTTTTTGTACTTTACTTTAAATTGTTTCTTAAGGTAGGGACTTCAATATGTACTGCAAGGAGCCAGCATATCCTTTAACAGCATCTCAGGCAACACTGCTCATGTGCAGCCCTGAAAGAGTAACAGGACCATAAAAATCACCTGGACGTTTCTGTTGGTTATGGTGGCCTTGATGGCCAAGGAAGTTTTGCCTGATTGGTGTCTTTAACCCTCCCTGCTCACATGGGAGGTAAATTTTGCAAAGAATTAACAGTGACTTCAGGCCTTTGCTCAGATTGAAGGGTTGGGTTTTTTCCATCTCCACATGGAGCACTTTTACATAATGGCTGCCACCAGCTCCTCGTGTTTTCTCCACCTTGTATTCTCTGGACAGACCAGCTTTGCACTAAAGAGGAAAGATGACAGGAGAAGTACTTTTGGGCACCCATAAACCCTGGCAGGAGCAGCCTGTGTGATTTCCATGCCTCAGAAAGTGCTAGGTGAAGTGTTCTCCATCCCAGCTCCCCAAGCAGGTGGCTGACTAAATGTTACCTGTCTGTCAGTCATGCTGTTACACAAGCTGTTTTCAGAGTCTCTGCCTAACTGTTCACGCATTTGTGTCTGCTCAGAACCCTTCTGGCTGTCTTCTCCTCAATAAATAAATATGTATTTTTTTGTGCAAAAAGTCTTATCAGATTGAAGAAGCTTCTTAAGAATCATTGAGGTATGAGAACTAGTACAAAAAAAGCTGCAGACAAGTTGAAATACTTAAAGTGGTAAGAAGCCCCAATGATTTTTTTCACTAAAAATCAGTATTTCATTCTAGGGGCCAGATTACATTTTCATCTATAAAGGTGAGAAAGGAACAGGCTGTTCCTGTTGCATGTGTCTTTCATAAACCCTCAGCAAGCACACTCTGTCTCACCACCCCACTGGTTCTGGGGGCTCTCAGGTGGGGTGCTGCATGGGCTCTGCTGTAGCTGCTCAATGCTCCTGGTGACAGTGCTGAGAGCTCAGGGGCCTCTGTGATGGCACCAAAGGAGAAGAGAGATTAAAAACATGACCTTTATGTTAGGAGGGAACAAGGAGTTTTTCACAGCCATGATTAAGCCCAAGCTTTTTAGTTCCTGCCTGTGTATGCCTGGGACTCACTGCTGGTGCCTGGACAGGAGCAAAAGCTCTCCTGATTCATCCAGGCCTGCAGCTCCTGCCCTCCTGGTGGGAAGATGCAATACATGGTCTCATGCAGCTCCTGAACTTCTCATCACATGTCTCAGGGTTTCATCACAGCCCCTAAGAGCTAGGAGAGCATTTCTTCATTTCACAGAAGTCAGATCAGTCCTTTTTGAAAAGCAGCTTTCATCACAGATTAGTGACTGTGAGACTACAGCTTTGGATGGTTTTTTTAATCTTCATACCCAGTACAGGTTAGAGTTACAGCTGCTGGTGAAGATGGGCAAATCTCAATTATTCAACAGGTTTCCTCTAAAAGAAGGACTTACATTTTGAGATGCTGAACCAATTGACTTTGTAATTTCCTGCTAGTCACAGGCAAAACCCATTGTCCACATGAACATCAGGTGCTTTGCTATCACTGATCAATACACACAGGGGCCAGGGAGCAGTGAAATGATCTCTGAGGAACTTCTCCTCCTCCTCCTCCCTCCATGAGGGCCTGGAGATGTGCATGGCCAACATTCAGCTGCATGTTTCTATTTCAGGTCTCTGCTGCTGGAGCTGGCTGGAGCAGCTGATCGGCTTACCTACTGCCTTGTCAGGATCAGGGCCTGAATGAGGGCAAGCTGGCTGTGACCCAACCCAGATAAGTCTAGGGCTGTGCTGACAGGTTGGGGAAGAGAGGGAGCTGGGAGAACTTCTGCTCTCTATGACAATAGCTTGCTTTTTATTGTTCAGATTTCCACAGCCAGAGACCTTAGTGTACTGGCTTCTGCCCATCAATTAATTATAAGAAGAATGAAAAATTATCTGTTTGCTTTTTGTTGGGCTGCTTTTCTGGACCAGAAGGTGGAGCCCATTCTTTTGAACATGGGTCTTTCCAAGTCATCTAGAGAGTGGATTTTAGAAGCTGCCTCTTTACCAGGAGCAATGCAAGCTTTCCTCAGCCCAGGCCAAAGCAGGGTTTGATGTGCAGCTCCCCCTGCCCACAGTGGCTGCAGCATTGACACCCTGCACAGTGAACAGAAGGAAGATGAAAAAGCATTTGCATCCTGTGTAGTGAGTGCTGGAAATGTGGGTATCCACAGGACAGATTCTTCATCTTGAGACTGGCTGGCAGAGCTGAGGCATCCCAGATAGTGCTTATTTGTCATCCTTGGAAGAATAATTCCTCCTTGATGTAGCTTTTCTGCTGTTCCCAGCTACAAAGGGATGGCCCTTTTAGCAGGGCCTGTTGTGATGGAACAAGGTATAAGGGCTTCAAACTAAAAAATGTTGATTTAGATTACAATTCTTTTACCAAAAGGGTGGTGAAATGCTGACAGGTTTCCCAGAGAGGTGGTGGATGCCCTGCCCCCAGGAACATTCAAGGTCAGGTTAGACAGGGCTCTGAGCAAACTAATCTAGTTGGAGATGTCCCTGCTCAGTACAGGGGAGTTGGACCAGATGACCTTTAAAAGTCTTCTCCAACCCAAACTATTCCATGATCCAATGATCCTATGACTTAATGTCTCTGTATCGTGACCTTTCCTCATTCAGGTGAGTGTAAGCAAACGAGCATTTTGCTCGACCTAACAAACAAAAGCCCAGACTCAAATGCTAGAAACAAATGTGGAATTTTTCACAGAACAAAAAAAACCTGCCTGGCTGGGACTAAGCCTGGTCATGGTGGCTCATTTCAGCATGACCTCTAAAGCTGAAAAGAGTTGCCTTGGAGAGTGTTTTGGACTAATATGCACTGTGGCCCAGTAAAGATGAACTTTGCATAAGTCTGACACTTGTAAAAATAAGGCTGAACAACCAGGCAGAATTTTTTACTACAAAAATTGTATTGCTTACACTTCCCAGAGGGTGAGGTGTCTCTTCTTTCATGAAGTCTGGTGGGGAGAGAACTTAATCACATTTCTTAAAATCCTCTCAGAATGGTAATAGGAGGGACCTTTGCTTCTGTATCCTCATAAAACATATAATGGGCAAAATTTTAAAGGGAAATAAGCATTTGTGAATATCAATTCTCTTCTGGGAGAGATAACTGTGAAGGACAGTCTCTCTCTCAGGCTGCCCTACATGTAGGAGCACTGGATTTTATTTTTCGGGACTGCAAGGCCTGAGCTGTATTTTAAGATTAGCTTGGAAGGTATAACCAAGGTTTTCAGCCAGGTAGGTGTATGACTGCATTTTATGTGCAATTTAAAATGGGAGCAAGTAGAGCTATATCCTCTGACTGAACAAAGACAAGAGAAATCTTCAGGCAGAATTCTCTTCTTACATCTACCTATGCTGCACACAGTGATGGCAAAGAACAGCATCTTGGGTGCCACTTGCAGGGAGAATGCAGCTTGAAAACAGATGCCCAAAGCACATATCTTAGATGAATATATTTAGCCTAGAAGTGTTTCAGACTGAGAAGTGATCATGCAAAATACATTTTCCTTGCCAGTATTATTTTAGTAAATAAGGAAAAAAAAATATCCTACTTACTATCATAGATAATCTGGTTAAAGTGGGGATGAAGGTGTAGCTTTGAGTGTGCATTCATAGGAAGTGCTGTGACATGTAGTGTACTCTAACATTTAGATCTTAATTTCTGGCTCAATGGTTAATAAATCAAGCAGAGCTTTCAGTGCTAACCCTTTTGTGGGGAAAGGAACAGCTAAACTCCAGGACTTCAAAACTTCTTCAGTTAGTTAATCAGGTAGAATTTTCAGTGAAAATTATCAGGTGCTAATTTTCAGTGAAAGGTGACACAACAAACTTCAGAGGGCTGATTGTTTCGTTTGAAGGAAGTAGGCAAGTGTGTGAAAAATTGCACACAAAAGAGAGAGATCTCTGGAGATTTTAGCAGACCCATCCCAAGGAGGGAAGGGAGAGGCCCCCAAGGCTCATACCAGCAGATACACTCATGCAGAGTGTTGCCATCAGTGCTGCCAGGACATTGGTGTGTGCCCATCAACTCCTTACATTGCTTCCCATGTACCACACCACTGCTGCCTGCTGTGGTAGGCACAGCACCTACCACAGGTGCCAAAGGGAAGGCTTTTCTTAAGAACACACTTCCAGGTGTTGCTACAGCACCACAAGATTGCAAAGTATGTAGATCATTGCTAATGCAGTGTCGGAATCCAAGACATTCCTCTCCGTGCCCCAAACCCTGGACAGGGGGTCTGGGCGGCCCTGGCAGGAAGCCAAAAACACTTGGGGCTTTGATTTCAGCCCATGGAACAAATTACCAAGCTTATATGAGGAATCACAAGTCACAAAAGTTTAGACAACACAGTAGCAGTAGTTAGAGGGTGAAAGGAGAAAATTTGGGATTTGGTACAGGGGGATCTAAAACCCTAAGATGGAGGGATTGGGGCGTGCCCTGTCCTTCTTCCTTCTTCTTCCTAACATCCATCTTTTAGGTGATGCTGGCATTTTTAGATTGGTTGAGAGTAGAAAGTCACTGTCTAACACAGGTGTTAGGGATTGGTACACAATTGTAAATATCTAATACATAGTTCATGATATAAAAGACAGCACCAGCCCCTTGGGACTGACCTGCTGGCCAGAGCTCAGCAGGTCAGACAGAAAATATTTTAGATAAGAAACAATAAATATCATTGAGAACACGAGCAGAAGACTCCTGACTCCTTCTTGCACAGCTGGGTTGGGAAAAGCGGCTTCCACCAACATCATCCATGGTCATCTCCAGCAGAGAAGATCCTAACAATGCAGGAACATATTTCAGGCACCATCAAAACTAATCAATATCCTTCAATACGGGACACAACTGGCCTGCTTTGAGAAGTCTAATGTAAACAGCCTTGAGCAGCCTGTCCCTAGCCTTCTTCAAAAGGACAAGTTGAGTCCTAGATTTGTCTGATGAAAATGACAAAGTGCAGAGGATACTAGAGCAGAGTAATCACAGAATCATGGAATGGCTGGGGAGGAAGGGACCTTTGGAGATCACAGAGTCCAACTCCCCTGCTAAAGCAGGTTCACCCAGAGCAGTTTGCACAGGGTTGCATCCAGAAGGGCTTTGAATATCACCGGGAAGGAGACTCCACAACCTCTCTGGGCAGCAGAGCACATATTCAGAACAGAACACATATTTTCTAGTTACTTGGTAACTCCATTACAGAATAAAATTAATAGACCCAACACAAAAATGCCATGGAGCAGGCAGTGCTATGGCAAATCAGAACTGTAGGATCTGGCAGAGAATAAGCACCACTGATGATTTAAAAACTAAGCAAGTGAACCTCCTTTCCTCTGGTAATGGAGAATAGGGTGAGGTTTGGCCTGATAAAATGGGCTGGCTTGGTTTGGCTAGCTCTTTATCTAAATATATTATTATGCCCAAGGGAGCTGGCAACTATATTTTCATCACTCATTACATGCGTTGCTCAGAATTTGCTCCCTTCAGTCACTGGGTGCCATCCCAGGGGATACTCCACCAGACCCAGCTCAGGAGCTTCTGCTGCTTAACATCCCTTCTCCAAAGCCAGGAGCCCACCTGCAAAACCAGACCTCTTTCATGCCAAGAGGACTGGAGCTGCATTTCCTTTCCCCTTTCCAGGGCTCCGGGGGTCTTCATCTCCCTGTGCCTGATGAGTCAAACGTGCTCCCCAGTTCCACAGAGAAAAATGATTATGCTGCATGGGGAAGTCCTGCCTCCCTGGGCATCCCTGCTCAAGCCCTGCCTCTGCCACAGGCAGGTGTCCCTGCCAGGGGTGGCACTGAAGGAGCTCCATAGCCTGAGCTATGAGCCAGGTTCCCAAACCTGGCTCGCTGCAGCTGCCACCTGAAGCCTGTGGCACAGCATCTGCTGTTTGCAGAGTGCCAAGGAGGGAAAGGGTTTGCTTCATGCCAGAAAGCCACTCGTTTTTGCAGGCATTTAAGGCATGGTGTGCAGATGGGGTTTGCAGGGCTTCACCTGTGCCACAAGGCAGTTGAAAATTTTGTGTTTGGACAGATCTATATCTGCACAGAAGACATCATGATGAAACAGCAGGGTGAGGGACTGTGGACAAACCACCACATGAGCCATAAGCAAGTGGCTGCCAGCTTTACATATTACTATTTATCACTTACTGACAGGCAAAACTTCCCTCCCAGGCCCAGTTATTTATTCTCTAGGATAAAGCCCTGTCCTCCATGAGGATTCTGAAACACTTCCTGGGTGGGGAAGCAGACATCAGGAGGACAACGATGACACAATATAATGAAAACAATTTAGGGATTGCTTAGCACAGAGTGAAGGACATAAGAAATCAGCAAGTTTGAAACACTACTGTAATGACAAAGAACACAATTCAGAGGAGCCTTTTCCTTGTGGTATCACCACAAAAAAGCTTCCTGTCTCTCAGATGGCTCTGTTTTGCACTGGGAATAGCCACTGGCAGGAGACTTTGCTCCTTAATCTTATTGGCACATTTAGTTGGCCAGGGTTTAATTAATACTAGATCTATCTATAGCTGCAATCATTAAGGATGTGAAAGTTTTAAGAATGACTTGCAAAGTCTAGATCCATAAGATTTCCTCTCATTTTTTGCTGTCTAAAATTTCTTCTGGAGCCTTCAAATACCTTTGAGATATTTGGCAGAAATTTGGAGGTAGGAGGGCTCCATAAATGCATTGGGAAATCATACCTAGCAATGGACAAACCTGAATCAAGGCATTCTCTCAGCTCCTTTGGGATGTGGGTTAGCCAGCAGAGCCAGAAGTTGTGCAATCCCTGGCTTGCCTGGCTGCAGCACTGCCCAAGTCCAGCATGCAGGGAGGTGGCTGTTTGTGCCTGTGTAATGGGGGAAGTGTCCATTCTGAATCAAATTTAAAAACCCTTTTTCAGCTTTTTCCTTTCAACTCCTGGGACACACATGATGATGACTGTGTCTGATGGCTCAGCTTGGGGAGCAGGTGGGACAAGCCCAGGAAGGAACTGACCCACAAGAAGCCTTGCAGCATGTGCATCCTGGTGTCTGACAGCAGCTGTTTTTGCAATAATAAAGTGCATGCAAATAGCCTGCTGAAGGTGGATGGGACTAATGGGGGCCCAAGTACACTAGCCCTATGCACAGAAAAAACTGAAGCTGGTTCTACCAAGCAGCAGAGGTTACAGTCTGAATAATTCATGTAACTACAGTGCAACTCTACTTTGACATGGATTTCAAGCCAAAAGTAAGTGATGTTTTGAAGGGCCTTAATGACAGGGGAGCTTGAGTTCTCTCTGTAAATCACAAGAGGCTGCATCCTTCAGAGGGCAGGGTTGTACATGCTTCTGAAGAAAGAAAATTGTTGTTTTTTGGAAATGTCACACATTACTTTCACTTTTTCAAGCACACTGAGATACAGCCAGAGAAAGTACTAGCTAGAAGGAAAATTATGACTCTGTTGAATAACTGGCCAACAGGATCTCCATAAACAGTTATACAGATATGCCCTGTTCACAACTATCACCAACTAATTGCAACATGACTATAAGATCACCAGGGCTGTATTGACATGTGAGGAAGTGATTATGAACACAGAGCTTCCTCAGAAGCAAGGACTGTCCCACTTTTCACAATGATGTTGGAGAACAGAAATCTCTGTGGAGCTCTAATGGGCTACAGGGGTGAGCTGACAATAAGCACTCTTTAATTAAGCTCTTTGAGAAAGTCAGGCTCCCACTGGGCTTGTTGTGAGAGCAGCAAAGCTCCTGATTTATAGCAATTCAATGCCCAAGCTTCCTAATACTGATGTAGGACACCAAATCACCAAGACTTCTTCAGTGTAATTAAAGGCAGGATGTGCTCCTGGCTGGCATATCCCAGATCTGAATGGGAATGCAGTCAGGGGTATTCCTGGAGTTTGTCCTGTAGCTTACATGGTCTATGCTATACAGTAGGAAGCACTGGTGATGGTCAAAGCTCATTCAATTAGAAAGGGGGGAAAAAGTAGTGATGGGGTGATAATTCAGGATCTTCCAAGTTCTGATCACAAACTTGCTGCAAAGTTTTGAGAAGTCCAAAGTTTCTCTTTTCCTCTTTTAAATTAAGTGGAAAAAAATAATTAAGCGCAAATGGCTTGCAGGGGTTAATTATTTATGGCTCAATTTTCAGAAATGCTAAGGAAATTTCAACTCATTCTTGGCACTCTTTATCTTTGAAAAGTGAGGCCAAAGAGTGTTATATTTTTTGCTGCATTTCTTTATAAAGAGACTATTGCCCTTACAAGCTAAATCTACCTTGGCCATCTCATCAGGGCTCTAGGCATTGCTGTAGCACATACAATGTCTGCAGTAACTCCTCCCTGAACTGGTGCTTGAGCACACACAGAGCATGAGATGTGCTTGTGTGGCCCCTGGCTGCTGACACTCATGGTCCTTATGTGGAGGAACCCGAGGAGGGGCTGCCAGTGTCTCTGGCTGCAGCACATTTGGGCTGGCCACCAGCACATTCAAAAGTCTGTCTGCACTTGGAACTGCCCTGCATGGGAGGATCTGATCTCTGATGAGCCACAATGATCTGTGCAGATTGAATTGAGAACTCCAGCTGCCGGATGCTGACTCTCATAATGCCCTTATGTGCTAAATAGGAGGATTCCCTACTCAGAAATGTTCCTTGTAGGGAATATCAGCACTTTCTAGACTGCAGTCAAATCAGCCCTAAGCCTTTTCTTTGGCAAGTGCAGCTGGGGGAACTTGTGGACACTTTACCAGTTTATGCATTTTCCATTCCCTCTGTCACTCTTGCTCCTCTGCAGACTTTCATCATCCTTCTTGAATTAAAGGCTTGTATGAACAGAAGTAATATCACTTAATGTCCCTGACTGTAGTCCTTCTAACTAATGCACTGTGACTATTTAACTGTGACTCTTAAAGTCTCATCCAGAGTCATTACTTTCAATTCTGTGAGTTTGCCTTCCCATCTGTGTCTTTTGATGCATGATTCTCTATCAGCCTGCACCCACATGCTTGCCATAGGCAGCTATTCCCTATGTATTACCTTACAGGGCTAAATAAAAACAGGAAAAAAATAACTATACATTTTGAATCACCATTACACTTGATTTCTCACCAGAAAAAAAAATTGTCAACATTAAAAAAAAAAAAAAAAAAAAATCTGCTTTGGTGCAAAAAAATACCATAGGAAAGAAAATGCCAACAAGAAAACTGAGGTACAATTACAACCCTCAAGGTCACAACAGTACTGTGGCCAGTGGGACTCTTGTGGGTGCAGTTACTCCCAGTGCAGAGGCCAATCTGAGGCCTTGGTCACAAAAATTCTTCAAAAATAGGTTCTCGGCAGCAGCTAGGTTGCTCTTTTACTCAGGATTGAATTTCAGTCTGTGTGCATATCAGATGAGTAAGATTTGGTTCAATGAAAGAGTCTGAAGGGAAATTTTTTTCAAGCTGTGTGATGTGCAAAAACACTCAACCCATCAAGAAGAAAGACATGAAAAAAACAATAGATACCAGAAGCATAAAGGAGGAATAAAGACATCCTTTGGGATGAGGCAATGGAACATGTGTGGGTGGAAAAGCACACAGGAGAAATATGGGAAGTATTCAAAGAGAAATTACTGTATACCAAATGGTTATGTGTGCCATTGAGCTATAAATACTTCAGGACTGGAGACAAGGGTAAAATTTATACAAGAAAGTGGAAAAAATCATCTGATGTAAGGTAAAGCTCTCTAAAAGCATAGGGAAATTGAAAAAATTGAGGTGGAAAATGGAAAGAAAGACCAGTTAACGATGTGAAGAGAGCAGGACCAAAACCACGTTTGGTTCTTACATGTATGGGTGTGTGTTTACTAAAACCTTACTGTTTGCAACCCTGCTGTCACTGTGAAAGAGTATTTCAAAAGCAGCTGCATCACAAAAGCACAAACACCCTTCAGAGCCACCCTGGCAACACCTCCTGGTCATCCTGCTCACCTCCCCTTGCTTTCTGGATCCACGCTGCCCCCAGCACCATCCTGCACTGACACTGCTGTGGGTCCTGGCTGCTGCTCTCTTCTGTGTTTGCTCAGCATCACAAGGGCTTCCATGTGCCTTAGACAGAGCTACAAATCACACCCCCAGTGCCAAGGCTGGGTCTTAGAATCATCATTGCTGACTGCACACATTTCTGTTTGCCCAGCAGCAAATACCTGTCTATTGACCCTTATAAGCAGGAATTTCATGTCCCCAGGTGATGGATGTGAGTATACAAATAAAAAGTTGCAAGCCCTGTAACTGTCACAACACACTGAGAACCAGGTACAAGACCTATGCCCAGAGGTGTGAACAACTTCCAGCAAGGGTAATCATGCATTACCTCAAGGAATTCAGGCTCCCCAGGGCAGGAATCATCTCCACCAAACTGAATTATTTAAGAACTCAATGCTTACCCCCAGTTAATTGTGCTGACTTGTTTCTAGAAACAGTGGAGGGAGAAAGGCTTTGACTCAGAGGCATGAACCTTGCATGCAAGTTCTCTTGCCATAGCAGTTTGTTGGGCAAGGTGTGGGAGGCTGCCTGTCGACTTCAACTTCATTGCAGGAAATCCTGTTTTCTGCAAATGGTTGTGCTGTTATAATATTTTGGGGAGGTGTGTCAAGAGCTGAGAAGGAGTATTTTACAGAAGGGGTTGAAATGTACCTTCAAAACCCCTTGAACCTACCACAAGCAGCTGTACACTCAGGCCCTGTGAAAGTTCATCCCAAAAAGACACACTTTGCCATCACTGTCCCTCCACCTGGGGCAAGTACATCCACTCTCTGTTTAGCCATGCAGATCTCTGGGTGAGATCAGCCCCCCTGGAGAGGAACACCAGCCACACGTGCAGTTGTGCCTTGCCCTGAGCAGCAGGCAGGCAAAAGCTGAGCTTGGCTGCCTGCTCTCTCCTCTGTCCTACTTGCTTTGCTGTGATTACATAAGCAGCATTTGCCTGGCTCCTACTTTCTCGTTTCCTTTGCTTGTTTTCTGATTTTTAGGACACTCTTTTGCTCGAGTTACACTGACCTCTTTTGTGAGAGAGGGTACGATATTTTCTGACTAAAGCCTCTTATCTTTAATAACCCGGCACATTTACTGTCCAAGTCGATAGTTAGACTTGGGAATTCTTTTAATTAGAAAAGCAACCACTCCAATCAATAGTGGAATCTGAAAGCCCCATGTAACAGAAAAGGAGCTGTGCAGAAATCTGAACCATCCGCAAGCAAGACAGACACCCACGACAAGCATCACATTCATTTTCTCCTTTTCATTCAGCAGTGGAAAATATGTGAACATATTGCAGGGCACCCAAATGACCCTAAACAGAGTAATGTGTGAGAAGTTCTGCTTTAGTTATAGTGAAATAAAAAAATGACCACATCATTAAAAAAACTGGGTACCAATTAATAACTTCCACAATTCTCCCTCGACTCTGGCCACTGCAGTTAAACAATGCAGCTGTGGGAGACTGTCAGCAGCATAGTGGCTTATCTGCCTTGGCTGGGAGCTTATCAAACACAAGGTGAGGGTTTCCCTCTCAGATGTGTGGCACAGGTAGCAGCTGAGGCAATGGCATGGATAGCCAAACTCCCAGCCCAACCAGCTGGCATGGAGATGGATTTCCTCTTTAAGTCATGACATGTCCAGGTTAATTCAAAAGATATTTTATCCAGGATATAAAAAAAACTTGTAGTGTGGAGGGCAGGGTAATGTGAACAAGGAGGCAGAAGACACATAGTGGGGGGACACAGGAGAGAAATGGGTTAAACCAGAAGGTAACAAAATGTACAAGGCACAGCTGGGTCCAGGGGTCCCCTCCTCACCCTGCACAGGGACACAGCACGTGAGGGCACACGGGTTGCTCTCTGTGCATATCCTAGTTACATGTTAGGATACCAGAGGATTGCTGTAAAATCTACTTGCCATAGGCTCCTATGGAAAAAAAATCTGTTCCCCCAACTTTAAGCTAAGCAGCTGCCAGGCTCCTGACTGGCAAGGCTGAACACTAACCCTGGGGATTTTGCTTGCAAGCCCTTACAGAGGACAGCACTGGTTAGTGAGTGCTGAGACCTTTCTGCATCTAGCCCAGCACGACGGTGCTTCTCTGCTCAAACGGAATGGAAGATTAATCAGATGTTAAAAATTACTATTCAAAACATATTCTGTGACATAAATACCCAGACTGACAGCAGAGCATTCAGCAATATGTCCGAACCACTTTCCTCTTCAGGAGAGGAACAGAAACCGCTTCTCAAACAAATGAGAAAAAGACTTTTGTTTTGCTTTGTAGCAAAGAAGAATCAACTGATAATAGCAGACATTTAAAAAACAACCCCATGCTTAATTATAATCTTTCTGGAGCAACCAGGATGACTTCAGATTATTTTACATAACTGTGTTAAATCCCTCCTGAGAATTATGCGCCTCCTACACTCCAGGGTGCCTGAGCTTAAAAGATGGCCAGTTATTTAACAGGCTTGTCAGTAGCTTAAAAAATGTACCAGCACTTGCTGCAAAACAACAATTGCAAGTGGGTTTATTTCATTATCTTCACAGACCCTCCACAATGGGCAGGAAATTGTTCTTTGATGGTGCACTTTATTTTGAAATCTGTATTGCACTTTTGTATTTAAATGGTAATGAACATAAAACATATATATATATAATATATGTGTGTATATATATATACATNACCCTTTTCGAGCAGTAGCAGCCTTGCAAAACTTTACTAGTCAGCTTGCATAAAGGCAGCATGTTTTTCTTCTGTAATTTGGAAAAGAAAGAGGCATCTTATTTTCCTGCATTGCTTTCCTAGAAAAAGAGAAGCCATCTGACTAATGAATAGCCTAGTATTTTGTTGGTGACTTAAAAATACAACTGGGAAAGGGAAAGGGGATATGATTCAGCCCTAGTTGAATGCTGTGATCTTTTCTTCTTGGGTTAAATTTATTTGATTTTTGGTGTTTAAGATATGTTCATAACCACAATTCTCTATGTTCATACAACATAAATTATGAAGTGAGGAAAATATAACACAAATAACAAAGTGAAAAAAGAGCTGAATTCCTGTTTGTGAACTTTCAAGCCTAGTAATTTCAAAGGAGTTTGCATGCAGACCTTTGTACCTCTCAAAGGTACAAAGAGGACAAGACTGTTGCTGGGCTTCAGCAGGCAGAAGGACAATTTGTGTCTCTCTTCTGGGCTGTCTTTTCAGAGTGGAGACAGGTCTTCAGGCAGGTAGGCAAAAGAATTAAGCAGTGTGTGGGCTTTAGCATAGCCCAGGTACTGACTGTCATAGAGACAAGAAATGAGTACACTGGTAATATCTTAATTCTTCCCTCTAATGGTCTGGCAGCAAAGTATGTCTTCTGTTAATCAAATTCTCAGTGAGTTATACAGGGAAAAAAGTGCATATTAGCTGCAACCATGAAGATGAAAGAGGTCTCAAGAGAGATTCAGCAGATTTTTCTCAGCTGCTGATAGTAACAACCAACCCAAATGTCTCATGGAGTTGTAAATGGGAGCAGAAACCATTCCTGAGCATCCCTGTCTCACCTCCAGCACCCTTGGGACTGCACCTGTGAAGGCTCTAGAGGCCTTTTCTATTATTATTTTTGATGGTTAATCCATCTGAGGGCTGGATGAGTGGCATCATGCTGACAGCAGGCAGCCAGCCCCGAGAGCAGCCTTTGGAGGGACACCCAAACTCTGCCAGCATTGACTCCAAGGTCAGGAGCCTTTTAATCATAACCATAACTCTGACTTCCTCCAGCAATGGGAGAGCTGTAAGGACTGGAGTTACTTCACTGCTGGGCTCAGGGCTAAATCTCATGCTGGGAAACTCAGAGGATTGTCCCCCTGTGCCTCATGGATCCAGTCCCTTCTGCCAGCCACTTGCACCCAGTAAATCCTATCGATCCTGCTCTTGCCCAGAGTAGCTGGGACAGGTCAGGGAATGGGAGGAGGATACACTTTGTGGATTCAGAGTTATCACCACTTCTGTGCCCTGGCACTGCATTCTCTGTGTTCATGGCAGGGCAGAAGGGAAAAGACAGCCCTGAGCCTGATGACTGTAATTCTTATAACCAAGGACCCATGTGAAACCTTCAGCACTGAAACCAAAACCAAACAATAAGCTGGTCACTAAGCAAAAAAACAACCTTCTGCAAAGTGCCAGAAGGGAGTGCTGATCTCAGGGACCAGTTACAAACCAACTGAGACAGAAGTTCATCATGTCTCAGGCAAGCCTGGACTACACACAGTCAGCATTCCCCACAGCAGACAGTCTCCAGTGCTTAGCAGAAGGGGTTTTGAACAGTTGATGCAAACCCATCAAGCTGTATGGAAACCTGCAGGGTCACGGCTGCTGCCTCCAGTCCCTCAGCTCTGCCTCCCTTCATGCTTGGTCAAAGCTGCTCAAGAGGATGTGCCAAAACATGGATCTCCAAGCACAGAAGGGAAAGGGTACAAGCAGAGTTCAAGCTGACAGAGACTATGCCACAACAGCTGAGATGAGCACCAGGACATGGTGATGGAAGATGGGATGGAGCCAGAGCAGCCCTGCAGTGGCCAGAGGAGCAGGCAGTGGCTAAAACACAGCTGGTTTCTCATGAAACCTCTCTGCAGAGCTGGAGATGGCAGCAGTGGGCAGGACTCTGCTGGCTTACTGGGATGAGCAGCACAAAGGGACTGATCAAGCCAGCACTGGGATTTCCACGGTGACCTTGGGCCATGCCAGCATCCAGTCCCCATATCTCTCTGCATCCTGACCCATCCCATGCACTGTGGGCTGTGTCTGACTCTGGGCCCCCACTTGCTCAGTCTCTTGGGGTTATGAGGTAGGAAAGAGGAACTCTCCTTCCCTCTCTCTCTTCTTCTGTATTTGTAAAACATTTCTTCTGAAATAATGTAAATAACCTCATCTAGAAACAAGAAACTCAAGTTTTCCGAGAACAGTTAGGAGAGACTGATTTTGTGTTTCTGAGGGTGTAAATGTGGGCTTTGTGGCTTCAGCAGAACTATTTGAATTTTCCCCATATAATGAAGCTGGCCATTTTGAATACAAATAGAAAATACAACATTTGATATTAAATGCCTTCAATCTCATTTTAATGAGCTCTGTATTTCAGAGCTGGAATAAGTGCCCTCACTCTCTACAGTTAGTATAAAAGCTACATGACTACCCACTATTATTATGTGTCAAAACTGACACGAAGGTACAAAACTTCATCATAATTGGTGTAAAGAAAGTTACAAGTATATAGCTGATGAACTTATCTCCTTCAGCCTCTGGGTTTGCCACTTATTCTATTCATGGGAATAAACATACACAAATTACACTTGTAAGTGCATTATGTCCTTACTTCCCCATAAGTCAGTCCCAGTAGGGAGCACTGCAATTGAGCTGCCAAAAAGAAAACTTTGGAAAAAGTCAAAACAGACGATTTCAAAGCTTGAACATATTAAAAACCGACATTGTCAGTGTGACAGATTTGTGTTTTATAAATCAGGCCTCTAACCAGCTTTTTAAAATATAATGGAACAGTCCCAATTGCCAGTAGCAGCTCAGTGAGCAGGGCTGGGAGGGTACCACACCAGAGCACTGTGAAGAACAGCCCTGAGCAGCTGCCCCCTGCAAGAACAATGTCACTGCCACAGCACCTGCCTCACCCACCACAGGGAGAAACCTGCAACCAGGCAAGTGATAAAGTGCCTGAGGAAATTTAAGCTCTGTTCAGTAAGTTCTCACAAGGAGTTTCAGCAGCATTCCCAAAACTGGGTCCATCTCTGGAACTGCCCCAGCTGGTGAGCAGCATGTGGCCAGGCCATGTCTTGGGTTTGAAATGGAGGAGACAATCCATCCCTCAGGGGGAAGGTATTAGTGGATGAGTTGTCTCCTCTTTTGTCTGTGGTCACCTGGCAGGGATGACCCAGGGAAGCCTGCAAAGGGATCCTCCCTGGGGCACTGGCCCAGATCCCAGAGTGTGGAGAGGCTTTGGGCATCTGCTGTGCCAAGCCTGAGAGGATCATCAGCCCAGGGCTGCATCCTTTTACTTCCCTGCTCAGTAACAAAGACACAAAATCCACTCAAAGCACATAGTATATATGCTAATTTAGGTGTTCACCTATAGATCACAGGTACCCAAAGTGACTGGACATTGACTGGACATTAAAAGACTGAAAGACAAAATCTGCAGCAGGAGCTGACATTCATCTCTGGTGGCATGAAGGCTGTTTAAATAAGTGCCAAGGAGAAAGGACTTTCAAAGGATCTCCTAAAATTATCCTCAGGGGAACCAGCTGAGATGAACCAAGCAGCCTGAGGTGATTTCCATAGCAGAGAAGGAGCACCATCCCTTCCTCAGCACAACCAACTGCACACATGAAAATAAAGTTCTTGAGGACTAGGCAAGTAGTTAGGGTTAGGCTAGGGAGGGTTAGGCTAAGCAGGGTGAACTTTCCATTGAAAATAATATACTTAATATTTATGTAACTTTAACTTTGCTCCTGTTCAATGGCCTGTAGAAATTAAAGAGTAGAAAAACCCCAAAACTAAACCTTCATCAAGCCATCTACACCTCCTCTGTTCATCATAGGGTAGAGTCTTAACGAAGAAAGATTCACGTGTGGAAATGGAAAAACCATGTACAGAAAAATGCAAATAAGCAAATGATCTGCTGAGCCAGATCAGGGGCTGAACTGTAACACTGAGACAAATGGATAGGGCAGCTTTTTCTTGGATTGTCAGTAACCAACCTGTGTGTCAACTAAACTTTTCCAGCTGTGAGTAAAAAAATAAGAAAAGACAGAGAGGGAGGGAACCTGACAGGCTGCAAACATCTCAGGGCTGGGTTATGGCAAGTGCTAGGAAGCATGCAGAGGAAATACAGCACCTTCCAGCAGGCATACAAGAGAGCTGAAAAGGAACTTTTGAAAAGGGCATGGAGTGACTGGGCAAGGGGGAATGGCTTTAAACTGAAAAAGAGCAGGGTTAGATTGGATATTGGAAGAATTTCTTCCCTGTGAGGGTGGTAAGGCACTGGAACAAGATGCCCAGAAAAGCTGTGGCTGCCCCATCCCTCGTGGTACTCAAGGCCAGGTTGGATGAGACCCTGAGCAGCCTGGTCTAGTGGAATGTGGCCCTGTCCATGGCTGGGGGTTGGAACAAAGTGATCTTTAAGGTGTCTTAGAACCCAAACCACTCAGTGATTCTATGAAAGTGTCAGTGAAACAACAGGGAAATGAAAAACTTCCCTGCTCGGGGCCTGAACCTCAAGGAAAGGCAAAAGGAACAAATGACCCACAGGCACAGTGGGGCTGCAGGGTGCTCAGAACAGCCCCTCACCAGTGTGGAGCAGAAGGGCCCATGGGAATCACACCCCCTGCAGAGCTCTTTCTCCCTGCATCATCCATGCATTCCTCCTTGTATTAACCATCCAAGGGAAGCCTCTTTATCCACCCTTGAAGAACCTCTCCTTATTCACGGGGCAAATAACAAAAGAACATTTTGCTTGAAACTTCAGGTTGAACTCTATGAAACCTTTAGGTGCATTTCTCACTGAAAAGTAATAAGTCCATTTGCAAATGGCACTGCTGCTCAGTTTAATTTATCCCCTTTCCCAGGGGAGTTCTGACCTCAAAAATCCCTGAGGCTTTTGGAATCGATCAGGATCTGTATTTTCCAGGAGAATGCCTTATTTAAAAAGCATCTGAAAAGCTGACTCCCAGCTAATCCCTTCACAACAAAAAGGCACCTTCTTTCCACCTTTTCGTCTCTCTGCTATTTTTCCTATCTCCCTGCCATTTTCTACACTTTAATGTATATCCAAATTTTCCTCTCTGTCCCCTTCTCTGTGGTCAGTTAAAGGATAAGTAAAAGACATGTATTTTTATACTCCTTGGGAAAGAGCAGATCACAGGAAAGAAAGAGCTGGGCGAGCCATGTACCCTCTCTCCATCACCAAGCATTTGAACAGGATGGCACCTCTGATCTCAGAGTACAGAAATACCCTGTCTGGAAAAAGTGAATTTTCCTAAATGCCTGGGCAAACCAAAGGTTTGGAGCTGTTATTAGTAGACTGGAATAGCTGGAAGAAAGCTCCCTGTATACACTAATGAAAATGTGCCTAAGTACTGCGGGGCTGTGAATTTCTATTTTGAGAGGATGTGGGTAGTTAAGTAACCCCTGCCTGCTTGTATCAGAGCACAAGTGGCAAGTGCCCTGCCTGCAAAAAGCTCCAAGCCACAGAGGAATGAAACAAAGTCCTAAAAGACTGAAACAGAGCCTTTCATCTGAGGGAGACCCAGAGAGCAATGAAAAATCCAGATGGATGGACAACCACTCATCCCTAGGGTAAGCCCAGCCAAGCCTGGAGCAAAAGGCAGCAGGGAAGTAGCAGAAGTGCAGGACACACTGACCTAGGGCAGGAGGTGCAGGAGAGCCCACCAAAATCACAGGGGGCTCTACAGGTGGGTACTGTGCAGTTAATCCTATTGGGATTCAGACGTGGAGCTGGAATTAGTGCCCCTTCCTCAGCCATCAAATCCCACAAGCAGTCAGAGATCCCTGAGCTGCTGCCCACCAGCTCAGCTGTGGCTCCAAAGCAGCCCTCAGAGCTAGGCAGCCCCCCCTGGACATACCCCCTGCAGTGCCAGCCCCATTTCAAACCTTGTTATCAGGTAACACAAAGTTGAAAGGCATGAGAACTGAAAATAGAAATGAAAATAATTTATGAAATTTCCAGTGAAATACAGATAAAACCAATTTTTGCTGCCACACAGCCCAGGGAAGAGGCTGTTCAGGGCTCACTGTGTTCACTACTCCTTCACTGTGGTCTTTGGCAAATGTTGGGGCTGCAACCATGCCCAAACTCTCCCTGAAAATGGCTGATTTTCCCAGTTTCCAGTCAGCCTACCTAACGTGGTGCTTCATGGGGGGCAATTAAATAGCCAGAAGCAACAGGCATGAAGATAGCCTGCTGTGAGCTCTTAAGACTTTTCTATGAGTCTAGTATTTACAAGGTTAATTACTCCCTGTGGTGGCCAAAAAAATGCAAAAAAAGCCTACTCTAGCATTAATTTGCCTTGATCAGTTCCTATTCATAACAAAAAATGAAAACACAAACCCACCATATTTTGCTGCAATTAAGAAAACGTGGCTAATGCTCAAGCTTGATTTTGTCCACTTAATTCACCTGGAGTAGCACCACTGAGCATCTGGGAAGCTGCTGAGAAGTGAGCATGTCAAGAGCTGATCTGAGGATTTGATCTGTATCACAGCCTTCTTTGACCTTCAAAAGAGCTGAACATTTTATTAAGGGTGTTCAAGAGGATGCTTGTGATCCTGCTGTGTACAGTACATGTGCTTATCTGAATGGCATCTCTGTCCATCATCAGCTCAGACTGTTCAATGCAAAAAGGGAAAAAACACAAGAACAGTCTAAGAAGAGTATGGATTCATCTGTATGGATGGGTGGATAGCAAACCCACAAAGGAAGAAAATTCAAATCTCTCGTTCATTCAAGTGGAGATTCTCCTTTTCTTCTCCTTTGGCAAGTTCCAAAATCTGAAACAAAAATATTCAGTGAGGAATTCTCTCTGCAGATACATTAATCATATCCTGATGTAAACTCTGCAAACCACCTCCCATGTCACAGACAGGTATTCCTGGTGTTAGCTGACTTGCATTTCAAACACCAGAGAGGGAATGGACATAGTGGGACTACTGACACCCCTGGGCTCTGAGTAAGGAGGTCCATCAGCACCATTCCTGTCTGCAGGAGCATCACTCAGCATCACCTCAGGGTCTGGGACTGGCCATGCCACGGTGATGGAGGCAACAGAACTGGGGTCTACCTGAGATATTTGGGTGAGGTTCAACTTAGCTTCTTTAAGGAGTTTAGCTACACCAAATGCAGAGTCCTGGGGAACAAACAGAGAGGTGGAACAGGACCAGGGAGTGGGTGCAGTGCAGAGGTAAGGGGGGCACTGGGCAGAGAAGCAGCACAGATTTGGTATGGCTACCATTGAGCTTGGTAAGCAAGGCTGGATCTAATCCTGATTTCTGCAAAAGTTTGCAAGTGAGCCCATGATTGCCTCTGGGAGTCTAATGTAGGGCAGGGTTTCTTCACGTGAGAACAGCTCTCATAGCTCCAGCAGTCACCGTGCTCTGCTCATGAGCTAATCCTTCCACCTGGATCTGGGAGCTCAGGCAGGTGTACCAGGTCAGAACTTACATAAAGAGATGACCTGAAGGAATTTGTTACAAACTGCCTTCTACAAGCTTAGGGAGATTGTACTGCCAGCCTTCTCTTGGTATAACAGGGGTCCTCCTTACTAAAACAGAAAGAAAACACTTGCCTTGCCTATTTTTGGAACATTACAATGCATTATAAATGCATGGGAATGGGAGAAGTCCCCAGTTCTCCTGCTTGGTTTTCATGAAACTAAAGGTTCTGGGCCAAAAGTTTAGATCCTGGATGACTACTCAAACCCCAGCTGGAAGTCACAAACCTGGGTTCAGCTCACAGAGAATTTGAATACTGTGCTTGGCCAGCCATTGTAACAATGGTCTTTCCTGCTATAAAACTCTCTCAAACACAAACACCTGTGTATGAACATTAGCATGGCCTTGTTTTGAGGACAGAAAAAGAAAATACCTCCTTTCCCACAACACTTGTTACAATGAATGGTAACTATGGAATCTTTCACGCTCATTGGTTTTCAGATGGGAAAAAAAATCTTAGCAGGTATAAATAAATGGGAAAGATATAAATATATAATATAAAGTCTCACCACAAATTAATGGAATACAAGCATGTCTGTGTCTGAATGAAAATGCAGCAATAAAAAAAGGTTTTCATCTTTCTTTTCCATTTTTCAAATACTCTTGAAAATAAATATTTGGGTTATTTTTCATATAGACAGAAAGAGAGGAAACACATGAATCTTACTTTATGAGCTATTATTTTTATATGTCTAAATAGCTGCTGCATTAAGATGTCAAGAAAAAGCAACTGTGTATTTAGTCCCAAAACAAACTCAGTATGAGTAGAGCCAGTGCTGGCTGCCTTCCCAAGGGTCTTGGTCTAACATACTTCAGCTTTGGTTTGGGAAACCATCTTTAGGGAGGGAAAACACCACAGCCCCATGTCTGCCTGGCTGCTTGCCTGCCTACAAACAGCTGCTCATGGTGCTAAAGAAGGCAGGGATGGGATTGAAAAAGACACTTTCCTCCCTTCAAAAGAAAAAAAAGAAAAGAGAGAAAAAAATCCAGCAATCTAAAACCTGCAGAGTTTATGCACTGACTGCTGAGCTGAAGCTCCTTTTGCACAGGTCACTGGACAGATATCAGATGGTAAAACCTTTTAATTGCTAATGGCCTGGTCTGGATTTCAACACATGAAACAGAGATAAAGGACTCTGTATCCTATTACGAGTCTCCTGAGCAACTGTTACATCTTGTTAAGTGTAACTATATATTCACAGATCAGAATCCCCTACATGGAGAGTATCATGGTACCACAGAACAGTTTGGGTTGGAAGGAACCTTAAAGATCATCTAGTTCCATCAGATCTTTCACTGGAAGCAGAGCATTTGACTAGGGCATTCCATTGCTGTAATAATGGTTTGTGAGTTCCAAAGCAGAAGCCCAATATCAGGCTTTATTTTTCCTTTAATGATTCAGCTGTTGAAGTGACAAAGCTGGGCTGGAAAGCTATTTGTGCAGCAGGGAATGAAGAGCAGACACAGATTTCTGGTCGTTTGTGTCACTTTACACCCCCCAAAGGAAAAAAAAAAAAAAAAAAAGGGGATCGGTAAAAGCATTCCGATGGTGCTGCCGTCATTGTTTTCCAGAGAGAGAAATCAAGGCCAGGCACAGCTACAGGCTTTGCATCAGATCCACCCCAAAGCAGTGCAAGGGCAGAAGCAGAAGGGAGCACATGGGATATGGCAGCTCTCTCTAACCAAGAGACCATCACTTCCTTTGCTAACCCTGCACCAGGGAGGGAAAGGCAGGATTGAGCTGTGCAGTGCCTGCAAACCCATCAAAGATGGCACACCAGAGAAAGATGTGGATTGTCACACAGGTCAGCTTCCAGGACAATTTAATGTCAACACAATCCCCTAAGAAACAAGGCCAGCAAGAAATAAATTTGTGTTTTAAATGCATGCCTCTCATTAAACCTTTAGCTTCTAAACAAACACCTGGCCAAATTCTGCCCCAGCACACATCAGCACAGCTCCACTAAAGGCAACAAAGCCATGTCTACTTTTATCAGCTAAGAATCTGATCCAGCCTTCCAAGAAGAGGGGGCACACAGTGGGTGAGATGTTCACCCTGCCTCTTGTAATGCTTCCCACACCAAACACTTGGCACCTCACAGGACTGGGGTCTTTGGGGTGAGGCTGAACATCTATTCTCTGGTAGTGGCTGAACTGATTGCCAGCAGAGAGGGAACTGTAAGTCAGCAGTGATAACCAGGGCCCTGCTGAGCTGTCACCAGTGGGGATCCTTTGCAGCTCTGAGAGGCTGATAGTCTCATAAATAACAGGTCATCTATGAGATACTGCAGTTTGACTGCATTTCATTAAAAAGTAAGGAGATGAGTTGATCCTTGCTTTAAAATATGGAGATTTGTGTGTTTATTAGCTGCATTACCACCTCACCCATCTTTGAGCACCAGCTTTCCTCGATATTGCAGATATTTTCAAGTGGTGGACAAGGAACACAAAGAGGTATGTGCAAACCAGAGTGCTGAGGATGGCTTTTGGAGGCTGCACAACCCATTTTCTGGGAGTGCTGCTGATGCACAGTGATTAGATGCCATTTTAACTCAGCAATGAGCATTAATCAATGCTGTTCTTTCTCTGTCCTGCTACGTCTAGTCTGGCAGCAGAAAGCTCTCTGTGATTTAAGACAGACTTTGTGAGGTGCAATCTCTCTTTGAATCCTCCTTTTTTTTTTTAACTTTAATTTCTTCTAGATGAGTTTTCAGAAGCACTGAAAGCTTGATGAATCCCTTGACTGAATGGCCCACATAGTTTCCTCTTAAGTCAGCTTTGGCAGTGAGCCATTGAACACATTTTGAGGCTTTGCTTTGAGTAATATTTTCACTGGTGGGATTATTCAAATATTTCAAGCCAGGCCACCCATTTCTTGTGTACCTCACTCTTTGCACTTAACCAGGGGGAGGAGAGCTGCAGTATCATGCTCTAGAAATATGGGCACAAAGGCACTGAGCAAGAGGAAAACTTGCCTCCAACCCAAAGGAATTTCCCTTTGGATATAACATTGTGTGTCCAGCTGCAAGACTGGGGCAGTGCAGCTGTGTGCAGCTGGTGTTAATGGCAGCTGGATGTGACCAGGACCAGAAAGGGCTCATGCCAGTCCTGCAAATGAAGGAACCACTGCTGGTGCCTTCATGCTCCACTCATGGAGTGATGGAGCTTATGGCAGCAGTGGGATGAGTGATTGCTCCAGGCTGCCATCACCCAGCACAGGAGGGGCTGTGGGGTCCAGTGCTTGGGACAGGTACACACCCACATGCAGCCTGAGTCAGCTTCCCCTTGGTAGTCACAGAAATACAAAATCATAGCAGTGTTTAGGATGCTGCTCCAGACCTTCAGACTGCTAAGATCACCGAGTCCAACCATTATCCTCCTGCCCCTGTGCTCTGTCTGGGAAGGAGGCTGAATCCTCTGTCAGGTTTCCCACCTCAGCCTGGCACTCCACTCCCTTGCAGAGACTCCTGGCAGCAGCTGCCCTCCATCCCCATGCCCTGCAACAGGTCTTGAGCTCTGGCTTTGTGGAGGCTTAAAAGGACAGAACACAGAGGAGGGTGGAGATGAGGAGTGGGGTGTGAGGAAGGGAGCAACCAGTTTTGGACAAAGCAGTGCAAACACCTAAAAGTATTTCAAACTGATCACAACTGGAAAGNAGGGGGGGTGAGAAAGGGAGCAACCAGTTTTGGACAAAGCAGTGCTAAAAGTATTTCAAACTGATAACAACTGGAAACAAAACTCAGTTATCCTAAGATTCAATGTTGTGAGCTAGATTCAAATTTTCAAGATGTCCCAAGGGATTGTCTCTGACACAATCCTGGATCTGGGAGAGTAAATTCTCCTAGTACTGAATTTATGAGCCCACATCTCTTCACTCCTCAATGAGTTTTGAAAGTTTTTTGGCTTCAATCTAATCATTTAAAAATGATTGTCTTTTTTCCTAGCCACTGGATTCCAATTAGCTTTACTCTTCTCTTCAAAGAGGGAGCCCCCAGACAGCAAGCATCCTGCAGACTGATAATCGGATGCAGGTATAGAAGCACGAGCTCAATCAAACCCATCTCGCCGGTCTGGAGCACTGCTCCTGTTCATTTTAGACTCATTTCAGCGTGGCAGGTCACAGCAGTATAAACATCACAGGAAAAAAAAAAAGGGCCGAGCTGGCAAACAGTCAGAACTTGCTGTTCCTGACCCAGTAACCTACTTTTTGAGCACCACGTAACATGAAAGCCATCCCTGGCTCAGACTGCGACGTCACCTCTTACTTAACTTCTTAGAGGCAAACAGTGGGTCTGGTTGGAAACAGTGAGATGAGACGTGGTCATCGTTTACTTCATGCTGACCACAAAGATCTGTTTAGTTTAGACAGGAAGACACAGAGTGAGTGGTTTCTAACCTCAAGTGATTCACAGCCACCACCTGAACACACATGTTCCATGCAGCAGTTTGGGCCCTGGAGTCCATCATGCTGGCACACAGAGCAACCTTAAATTCTGTCTACAGCACTAGTGCCACCATCAGCTTCACAGTCATAGGCAAAGAAACTGTCCAAGGGAACCCTTCATGAAAGACCCCTGTTTTACCTCTGCAGTGCTGCTTTAGCTGTTTTCATTCCAATTCCCTCAGTCTGACTGATGAGAGCAAAGTCAGCACACAGCTTAGTTCTTAAAGGCAGGAAAGACTTGAGGACCCCTGCAAACAGCCCAAACTGCTCTCTGTACCTTTTCTCCCTTCAACAGGGCAACAACAGCAGCCATCAACACCCACCACCTCTGGGATGGCATCTGTCTTCCCCTTCCCAGATTTCTCCCCCAGTCACAGTCTTTCCTTCAATCAGCAAAGCTGACTCCATGCTCACATACTTTTTTACCTCTGATGAGGTTAGTAAAGGATTTTGGGGAATGCTAAATATGGCAGAAAAAGATAAGTTCTCAAGGATGTGCAGTAACCCTTTTCTCCAGGACAACTCATGGGCTACTAGGGATTTTCTCCTGCAACTTATACACAGTTTATCTTCTTTCTTTTTTAATGACAAGAATGGCATCACTGGTTGAAATGCACTTGGACAGTGCTGCCATCCTGCAGAGAAGAAACCTGTGGCACCTGTCATCCTCAGACAGTCCCTACTTAAGAAACAGTTAAGCTTAAGAGTTAAGCTCAACAGTTTCTTAAGTTCAGCAAAACATCTGCATCTTCAAAGCACTGTGTTTGCCTAAAGCCATCAGGAGTTTTCCCATCCAAACACAAATGGAAATGGACTAGGAATAAAGTTTTCAGGCAGTTTTCTACTACAAAGAAAAAAAGCACAGAAACTGAAATCATACTCATCCAGTATTCTTTTCAACTCTATCTGCCCCTGTGAACGTCCTTAGATATCAGTGTTTATTTTAACACTTGGCATTAAGAAGTAAAACATAAACTAAGACTAAACTTAGGCTTAACATTTGAAAGGATTAATATTTTACTGCACACCAGGGAAAAGAAATAAGAGTGGTAAGACAGAGTGAGAGACATTACAAAGGGAGCTCTTTAGGGAAATGATGGGAAATGATTCTTTACCAAAATATGTCCATTTTTGCAGGCAATTGCTTCCACTGCATCTCTCAGCTGAAACACACACACACAAAATAGGAAGAGGTAGAAATGAAATTACTTTTGATTGAATGTTTCAGTTGCATGCAAAAAAGAAGTGGTTGAAATAATCAGAATGAAGTGTCTTGAAGTTATTCCACCTTCCAGCTGGCTCAAAATTACTATGATTTTATTTCTATTGACACTTGGACTTCCCATTGCAGACCTGGAGGGGATAGGGCACTGCAGTATCTTAAAAATTCTAACTACATTTTCTTGCATCATCACAATCCATTTTCCCACCATCTCTTCTACCAGCAGTTTTAAGTTAAGATTAAAAACATGGAACTATTTTACTCTGGCTGGCATAAGCACAACACAAACGTAAATGTTCTAATAGACATAAGAAGCAATTTTTCTTTACTACAATGTCTAATTTAGATCTCTGAAATTGTAAAATTAAAATCTATTCTAACCCATACTTACACAGAAAAGACATTTCTAGCAAATTATAGTATCTAACTGCTTATTACACAAAAATCTCAGAATGACTGTATTGTAAAAAAAATAATTGCTTAATTATGAAATCCTGATGATAAAGACACCATTGTCATGAAAACATCTGGACTGCCAGCCCCCCAGAATACATGAAATTTCAATAGGCAGGGCAAAATTAGGAGGCAGATGAAAGAAGAGTTTTAAAGAGGTCCAGAGAAAAAACCATCACCCACTGCAATTTCTCTATCAAAGTGCAGGGGTTGGCTACAAACAAACCAACCTAGTCACAGTGGCAGAGCAATAAACATGTATGGGGAGATGAGGGGCAATTAACAAACACTGTGCCTATTCTTGCACAACCTTGGAAAAAATATACTTCTCTACTCTTCTACAATGTTAACCTGGACAAAAAGTCATTGCCTCAGGGTGTTCTTAACCTGTTTATCAATCTGATGCCTTAGAATAACAGAGTGGACAAATCTGAACAAAAGAGCAATCAATAGTGTTTCTACAGAATTCAACTTACATCAAACATCATTTAAATGATATTTGAAGAACAAAACAGGAAGAGGAATGAAGCAGGGGGAAAGGTCAGTTACACACTAATAGAAGTATTGAGAAAAGTAAGAGAAGTTTGACTGTTGTGTTCAGTTCAGCCAAAAAGGGCTGACCATGAACAAGAAATCTGTTCCTTGTCAAGCCTGTTGTAAATGTTATGTTAATAGTGAAGTTAGTGCCCATGCACATTTTAGCTGCTTATGAAATGATGAAAGTTGTCTTGGAAAAAAGTTCAAAGACATCATCATGCCAGATGTGAGATGTTACACCAAAAGGACCAGAAGAAGCATGAGACATTTCCAGTGGACTGGGGGATGCAGTCTTGTAAGAGACCTTGTGTGTGAGCCCAGGATATAATGATGTTGGAGAGAACTCTCCCAGGACAGGACTTTTCTCCTTTCCAGCTGAGCCCAAGTCCTGAGCATGCAGGCAATTCCAGGGAATCTAATGAGGGTTCCCTGGTCAGATAGCTAAAAGTCCACAGAGCAGCATTCACAGGGCTGACAGCTACAGTGAGTGTGATTTCTTACTTCTAACTAGAGCTCCCATTGCTGGCAGTGACTTTTCACCACTCATCAGCCTGTACCTTGGAATCCCAATGGAAACCTCCCATGCAAATAATCTGCAAGGCCCCAGAACCAGACAATGGAGGAGACATCAGAGAATGATGTATCACTTATGGGACAGGACACATTGGTTATGGGGGAGATTACAGGGCAGATGGCATCAAAAGCACAGTAACCTTCTCACATGGTTGTCATCTGTGGTTCTCTGCTAAAAGTTATATCAGGACTCTATTGTAAAATGTTGCTGGATTTATAATTCAGTGGACAGCCAAGTTCTCAGCCAAGAAGTCCTTCCAAATGAAAATAGCTCAGTTGTGGGGATTCTGCTCAGGCTGGATATTTTTGATCACTAACATGATAAAATCTGCAAAGTAGCATCAGCCTGTGCATCTGATATGTTTTCCATAAGCAGCTCTGCACAACAGCCAAACTGATGGAGTTGATAATCTTCTTCATTCTCAGGTCTCACTGCTTGTTTGCATGGTGTTCATATAGTGGGATAAAACTCATTCCCTGTGCAAAGGCTGACTGTGAGATCTGTACAGCATTTTAGTCTCCCCTAAGCCTGGCAAACAGGGGATTTAAAAAGTGTGTGCACTGAGGAATGGCCTGCATGGTGCCGGTGAACAGAGTTGCAGGCACTAGGAAAAGCTTTTATAACTTTCTCTAAAGAAGCATTACTCTTCTGCCAAGTAAATGTGCCTGTTGTTTACTTTCCAGCACATATTGCAAAGCTCATGTTAATTAAACTTCTAAAACACACAACAGAATAAATCTTTATTGACGTAATGGCAACAAATTGTATACGAACTCTCCCCCGCTGTTTACTTAGTAAATATTTGCTTGGAAAGAATAATTTGCACTATCCTAGACAAAGGACAAGCCAGTTAGGGCACTGGAGCTAAGAGCATCCTTTCTGCTCTCCTGGACTCCAGAGGTGAAACTCCAGGATCCTCTGAGTCAACTTACACAGAGTTCAAACATCAGGCAAACACACCAGGAAGGAGACAGCTGGGATAAAACCCACAAGTCTTAGGCCATGCTCTGTGGCAGCAGAGAACTTTGGTACAATAAAGACCTCATGCTTTTCCCTAGGTGATTTATAGGTTGTAGCACAGGGGTATGTCAGTGGTTGAAAGGATGTTCCAAATACAGAACCATCTCCAAAGCTCTATGTACATCACAGCAAAAAATCCTCTTTTCTTTGGAGATGCCAGCCCTTTAAAAGACTGCAGCTCTCAAAATCCAGGCACAGGAAACCTAGGAATATCAGGTCTGTTACTCATCTATCCGTAGGTGAATTTCTAAAGTACTCCACATGTGGATAGATTTCTAAAATTTAGTTTCCAAACCCTAATAACTAACAAAATAATGCACAAGGAACCCCCAGCCAAACGTTGTATGACATTTACAGAATGCCTTTAGATAACTCTAGTCTATAAAGGCAATTGCACTGTTAGACTATGCAGAGACCAAACACACTTGTTTATGGCAAAGCTGCCTCTGACTTTAGCAGACAGAGGTTCATCCCTAAAATCCCATGAAACGTCAATCTGTTAGTATCCCTCTCATTATTAATACACATATATTATCTTTAAAGCAGATGGACTGATTGCACAAGGTTGAAAGTTGTCCAAAAGAGAAGTGTCTTCTAGTGGAAAACAGCCTATGAAGCACAAACATTCCCAAAATATATGACTCATGCTGCCAGGCTGTCACAGCACTTTTCTGCATTTGAACCAACACAATCTGAGATCCTTTTCTCTCTGGCCAGTTCAGATACATTTTAAGAAAATTGCAGCTATACTAGCTAAGCCTCTTAACCTTCACATCATCTCCCTACTGAAGCACACGCAGAACATACCAG
>VZRH01004994.1:2209857-2235637 GCA_013397555.1 Urocynchramus pylzowi | reverse complement strand
TAATTTCAAGCATCATCTTAAACTGCCAGGTTATTCACTGTCATACCTGTCTTTCAAATACAGACTTGATAGCATTACCATCCTGGATTAGAGGACCTGGGACTCTGTTAAAGTTTCCAAGTAACAGTCATGGGGAATTGCTTTTAAGTGGTTTCCTTATTCCGTGATCCACAGGGATAATGGACATGTAATGCTACTTATCTATACTCCATACCTACATCTGAAAGACAGAGGCATTACCATTGCTTCCTCTATAAAAATAAATGTATAAGAAGGCATATTTACATAAGTTTTGATTACTCATGCAACAGATAAAGAAGACTTAACGCACATTTTTCTTCTCCTACACACTGCTGCGTGCTCAGTTCTTTGTCTGAAGCTATTTCACAGAAGAATGTCTTAATAGCCTATTTTTTCCTCCATACAAGAGCTGTTTCCAAACACCAATGGTAGCTTCTGTTCCAACAGCACTGCCACCCAGTGCACTGTTACTGCAAAGCAGATCCATCACAACCACCAAATTTCAGCTTTGTTAATGCAAAGTGAATTTTTCCTCTTGACATTGTAGTGCAATGGGCTTGTGTGTTTGAGAGGTTTAGCCTTGAATTTTCTACATAGCTGAAGGCAGTTCTGGCACCAGCTACTACTTGATTTTATTTACTACTTGATTTTATTAGACCCTTATTCAGCAAGTGCTGTAGTGAAACTAAACTCATGCTTAGATTCATCCCTGTTCAACAAAGTGCTGCTGCACAACTGAAAAATTCAATCACAGGTTTTGTGTTTCAGTAGTTATCCCTCACCAGAAGCAAGACTGCAAATAGTACCTGTGTTATTTCTAACATGGCTCAGTTTCCTTGGTTAGTACCTTTAGGAAGAAGCCTTAACCCAAGTGTCCAGCTCAAAAAGATCAAACCCACCCCAGATCTCCTCCCCAAAACCAACCAAACAAAACCACCACAAATAAATTTAACAGCTTTAGCTTGACACAGAGGATGTCAGATTGCCAGAACTGCAGAAATACCCTCTGGTAGAGTCCATTGAGAACTCAGGTTAGTGAGCAGGACGAAGCCAGGCTGCAGAACTGTCCCCATAACGTGCCAGGGGGAGCACCTACCTTTCTACCTTCCAGGGAAAAAAATCCTGACTTGTGTAAAACAGCCATGCCTGTGAGAGCCAGCAATGACACGCATGCAGAGTGAGATACCTTCTAGCAATGATAAAGATCTAGACAGGGGAAATGTTATTTAAAACTAAATTCCTCAAAAAACCCCCAACACCCACGACCAGATGAACTTGAGATAAATACTATTAAACTTCCGACAAGTGGCTCAGGACATCCAAACTGAAATGCCTGAAAAGGGTCCAGTTTCCAAGAAATCACTTGTTTGGGGTACTCTCCAGCACTTTTCACGGGTTCCCCAACAATGCCTTCAAGGTGGAACCCCTGTCTGGTAGGTGGGCTAATGTGGGGAGTGTTTTTTCAGGCATAAATGCCTTATTGGATCTTTCCAGTGGCAGTGCAGCATTCTCATCCTCATAGGCCTCATACCAAAATATCATCTAAAGAGTGTTCAAAACCTTAGACTTTCCATCACCTCCTAAGCAATTGTTAAAACCATCCAAAACCCCTCCCCCAGTTCCATGGTGGTGAAGACTGCAGAGAACACACACACCAAATGTATAACCCTACCAGAAAACATTTTTCTATCCTCAAAACAGTTACATAGATACAGTACTCATAGATAGCATTCCAGCTAGAAACATCTTCATCTTTGGGAACTAAAGCTTCATTTCAACAAATACTTCCTCTTGAATGTAAAATTAAATCAAAGTACTGTGATGGTAACTAAGCTGTGCTTTTCAACAGCTTCTATATTACATCTGATTAAGGCTACAGTGACTTGCTCTCCAGTGAGGCACAACAAACTTTTTGACATTCAGTAGAATGATACTGCAGCTCCAGCTTTGCTATGTTTAGCAGCTGGTAACCAAAACACATGCCCAGGTGAGCAGCAGAGGAGCCAGGCATGTGCCTTCCCAGGGCTCTGCTCTGTGACCCCGTTTCCCTGATGCTATCACTCCATCCTCATTATAACACTTCAAGAGGAACATAAATATCTTGTACATCAAAATGCTCTTGACTTTTACAAGCGACCTGATTCAGCAGCCCTCAGGGTGCAGTTTCATGACCAGCTCAAGCAAAACTCACCCTTGAAAAGGCACTTCTGCTACTCCCAAACTCCTCTGTGTGAAAAAATCAGGCTTGCATGGTTGAAAGCTAATGCTTGGAGAGACATTTTATAAAGATCAGCTTTCAACTACTCTGCCACTACTGTGCCAACGCAGCAGAGATTGCAGGAAGCAGAAGACGGAACTGCCTTCTTTAGTCTTAAACCAGCTACTCATGAATTTGTCTCAGTTTGAGACAAGTTAGGAGGAAATGTCCTGAAATTAACAACTCCTCTAAAAAAGGGCAGGGTTTGGCACTCATTCCCACAAACAAAGGAATTTCTTGGAGGAAAGCAAAAAACCCTATTTATTTAACACACAGAGTGCACACAGGCATAGGAAAATGAATGAATAATGTTAGGTTTTAAAACCTTCTCGCTTCAGAGAAAGCTGATGGACATTGGAGTCCTGCTGGGCTTCTCCCAAGGTGTGGGATGCGGAGCCCCTGTGCCTCCCCATCAGGACCCTGGTGAAGCTCTGGTGTTTTGGACCAGAGCTAAGTTGAACAGTTCCAGAAGAAGCCACAGAAATTACTGGAGCAGCTGTGTGCAGTCCCCGGAAACGCCTTGCCTCAGCTGACAAAGAAGAGGCCAGCTGAAAGCAAAGCATACGCTGCCTCCCTGCAGAGCTGAGTATGGGGAGCTGTGTGAAATCGTGCCAAAAGAAGGGGCTGCCCCCCTGCCCCAGCTTAAAGTTACAGGAGCATAAAACAGGTGACAGGGGATACAGTATCATACAGTCACCCCAAGACAATTGTTTTCCTTGGCGGCACAAATTACTGCCTGTGACAGCCATCAATGAGTCTCACATGCTCCCTGGTACCTGCAGGAAATGGAGGGATCTCAGTACCTTGGAGGCTTGTGATTATTGTTAGGATTGGTGGTCTGACAGCCAGAAATTCTACACTGAACCTAGAGCCCTGCCACTGAATGATTTTAATAAGCCATTTAGTTTATCTCCCATCTCCTTTTTTTGTTAGCATTTAAACCGACTTTCCTGTCTTGTTTTCCTAAGCTGTAATTTCTTAAACTGTAAGTCATGCAGGCACCTCTCTACCTCTGACTATTGTGGATCCCCTTGTGGGGAGTCACAAAGTTGGGGATCTGCTGAAGCTCACTGCAAGCATATTTTGTACAGCCTCATCATTGCAAAATGCATATTGTAATTGACAGCCTTCAAATCCTATGCATGATCTACTGTCCCAGATTAATAGAGTATTCCAATCTCATGCGGAACATCTCATGCAACCACAAGAAAGACAATAATACCAGCAAACACCTTCTGCCTGTGGAGCACTGCATAGGTGACAGGACAATTTTAAGGGAACAAAGATATTCTTAAGAACTACTAAATGCCATGGAGGAACAGTTGTTAAAAGAGGATATAAAGGCCTGTGAAGAGGAAACAATTCCCAGTGTTTAGCATTGAGCTTTATTGCCCCATAAAATTCAGCCCTGTGCCCCATATGCTGCAGTGTTATCTGAAGAAACTGCATCTACAATTTAATGTTTACACGTATAAATACTTTTGTAGCACAAAGGTTGCCAAAGATCAAGGACCTGATCCAGCAACAGACTTAGTTTAATATTAAGCAGCACCTCCATCAACATGATTATTTATCTACTCAAATTCAAGGAACTGCTACGCACTTTGGCCAAATGAGGCCAAAATGGGGGATTGTTTCTGAAAAACATGTTGTGCATGGGTGAAGTCTCACTTGTAAAAAGAGAGAGAGAAACCTAGGAGAAATACACTGCTATCCTACACAGAGGCACGAAGAGAGAGTCATGTCTAATGCAGCAACAGGGAAGAACAACCTGGGGCTGAACATCAGCGGGAGGTAGTGCAGGAAGGTGTTCGCAGAAGTGGGAGCCCGCAGCTCCTTCCTGCCTCTGCAAGCCCACCACAGAGCCCATGGACTGCACTCACTGCTGCAGATGAGCTCCCAATGGCATCTCTAGGGTAGGAATTGGCATCTGGCTGCACTGGAAATACAAAGAGATAACCAAGAGCATCTTTGTGTGCTACTTCCACAGCTCCCACCCAAGAAAGCTTTGCTGAGTCCAGTACTGTTGACCAAGTCTCATTCCCCTTTTCTACAGAAGAAAATCCTCAGATTTGCTTCCAAACCTGTGCTGCATTTTTAAGCAGTGTGCAAGGACATATTTTCTGACAAATTCCGTGTCACTTCTGTTCCTCAGAAGTCCTATTTTATCATTGCTCAGGAATGAGTTTAGAAGACCTGGAGCAGACACACAGATGGAGTTTATTCAGCTAAACTGATGCCTGTTTAGGTTTTTAGCTTTGCCTGTGCTTCTGAGACAACAGTTTCCAAGGGATAACTGTGCTCTTGAGAAAAGCAGACTCCAAATTTCACTTTGGGTAGAGCCCTAAGGTGGATTAGCCTGTCTTTCTGCCCACCTTCACTGCATGCTGTAAGCAGATTACTTGCAATATGACAGATTTAGCAAAAGTGACAGTTGCTTGCTGTCCAATATCATTAGCCTGCCTGCCACAAGAGCTCAGACATGGTGCTCCATTCTCTAACAAAATCAGCTTATTAATAACCATACAGCCAAGCACAGTATTTTCCATACAGCTGAAACAGGGCTTTGAGCAGGGGGTTCCCAATTCACACACCTACAGAGATTCAAAAATCGAATTCTGACTAAGATGAGGTCCAAACAGCAAATGGGTTCAATGGACTGGCATGTCAGAGGAACTGGGATAGATAAGCATCTGTGCTTGCCTTTATTACTCATCCTTCATTACCTTTATTACTCTGGTCCCTGAGTCTGTGAAGGGAATGGTAATCTAATAAAAAGGTTACCTGAGTCAATGAAAACAATGCAATTCATTGGTGTGCCTTGGGCTCAGCTCCCCAAGGAATCAGTATCTCCTTTTCCCTGGCAGGGCTCAGCACCTTCCCCAAGGTGCTCTGTGGCAGCAAGCAAGGGCCACACTGCTCTTCCAGGTAGACAGAAGAGGATGCAAACAGAGGAAGACCTCTGCTTCCTATGTACAGGTGTTTGTGTTACAATGTTAAAACAAGTTTGGAAGTAATTCTCTGTTGATTCCTGCAATAAAATACTTTAGCTAGAAAAAAAACCCTGGCATAGTCCATGAGGTTGTTGCAAGCCATACTATTTGTAGTAAGCCCTCCCTTTTTATGTTAAAAAGTTAAAGAACAAAACTAATTTCACTGATGAAAAAGAGCCCCTACAATTTCCCATTTAAAGCCAGGCAGGCAAGATCATGTTCTGATCCTCTGCCTCCCCTGCTATACAAACCAGGGACCTGCAAGGCGGCAGCACTTCCCACGAAGCACAGCCCAGGTGAATGATTTCCCAAAGCTCCCCACAGTAATCCCAAGACCAGGTAATTCTGTAATAATTCCAAGTGAAATGTTTTTGTTTTAACATACACCTGTGGGAAAAGAACATCCCACTATTTTACAATGAGCTCTTTAAAGACATCCTGGGAAATCTTCCAAGAGCTATACTGAAATAGAAGAACATTTAGATATTTACTTTAGGGGCTTATTAGAATGTTTGAAATAATTCTTGTCCTCTCCTCTCCACAGAATAAAAGCCTTTATTTTCCTTGTCAATTTGAGAAACGTGGCTCTGATCCTGCTGCTGAGGTTTGCATGTGGAGACTATCACTGGCTGAAGCTTGGAGCTAAACTCTCAGGGCTCAGCCTGCACCAAAGGGAGCAGGGGGACAGGATTGGGAGAGGGCAGGCATCCATCACCCCAAGGAACTTACACTGCAAGCAGTGACTGAGTTGCCAGTCAAACCCAGCTCTGGGCCAGCTCCAAGCTAAAGCAAGAAACACAATAGGGTTTAAGGCCATTTTAATACCCTGAAAGGTTTATAAACACCAGAGAGTCATTTCACTGTAAAGTGCATTGAAAGGCTTTACCTTGATAAGGTGGGATCAGCACCCATTCTCAGAACAGGTACCAGCATCAGGGAGGAGTCAGTGCAGTCCTAATGACCCTCGTCTACATCAAAATGACTCTCCTTCAAGAAGGAAGTTATTCCTTGGGCAAAGCATGCCTAGCACTGCTCCTGCTGAGCCACCCAGCTGGTAGGAGTTTTAACCAGGCAGAATTTCCACCACAGGAAAGACTTAGGAGAGGTGCTGACACTAACATATCCTGGCAAGTCAGGGTCAAACACAAGAAGCCACATCAGCCTGCTTAGAGAGCAGCTCACAGAAGGCAACAACTGTCCAGTGTTCAGACAAACAGGGCAACAACTGTCCAGTGTTCAGATAAACTTGGAGTGGTTTTGCCAGCAGGAAGCTTGCAGTTAGATTGCAAACCCCAGCCCCATACCACGATGTAATGACATTTTAGATTTTTTTATTACCACTTCATAATGGTAATTAAACACAGGCATGTGCACAGGGAAGTCTGCTTGATATATAGGGCAAGGCTTACCATCTGTAGGCAGCAACAGGGACCTTTCAGGCTCAGCTATGGGGCTGCAAAAGTTACAAAGCCACCAGCACCTCAGTGATCATGTATGAAAAACTATGCAGCTATGTGATATTTCTCTACCTATGATCACTTATGGCAATCTACCTATCTTCAGTGATGTACACAATGCTTGGGAGCTCGCAGCGTTGGCTGGCCGAACCTCATCGCTGCCTCTGCCACGCTGGGGGAGCCACTGACCTTCTCCCAGGTGACAGGGTGCTCTGCAGCACAGAGAAGCCACGTCCCCTGGTGCAAAGGTGGTTATATGCCACACCTGCCACCAAGATGAGATTTCTTCAGCTCATTTTCCCTCCTGGGGCCTGAGTCCTGGTCACGGTGGCCGACAGCCCCAGCCGCACCCTCCCAGGTGCCTGGGTGGGGGTGCAAAACATCAGGGAGCTGCTCCCTGCAAAACATCAGGGAGCTGCTCCCTGCAAAATTTAGCAACACACCAGAAGCCCTAGAAATGGGGAGATGCAAAAGAAGTCATATCTACCCATGACCCCCGAGGTCCAGCATGGCAACCAGTCCTTGTGCAGCTCCCTTGAGGCTGGAGTGATAGACTGCCCTCAGGTTAAGCTCCTCTGTTTGCACTCATCTCCTCACACCAAGGCCACACAACCAGTCAGGCACCAGAGAGATCTATGGGACCACTGGACACAAGCATAGCAAGAGAAAGAGAACAAAGATGAAATAGGATATAGGATGTGGGCCCTGGCAGGCTGCTATTCTAGCTGAATATTGCAAGGAACAAATACAAAAGCCAAAGTGACAGGAATTGTGACATCAAGTGCCTTTTAGACGGTAACAAAAAGAGTCTAAAAATTGAGTACAGGAGATTCTCAGTCCCAGGAGAATACAAGCCTGTATCTCATACCAACCGATTTTTCTGTTGCACAGTTCATTTTAGGACAACTCTCACCCTCACAATGCCAGTCCCATGGCCTGAGGCTGCTCTGGATTCAGACACCTGACTGTTCAGGAACAAGCATTTCTGTTTGTGAATAATTCAGATCCCTTGCTTATTTAGGTTCATTTGGGCTCCGTTTCTTGCTGTTGGAATCTTTTGAGTGCACAGCTGCCTGTGCTGTGGATGCACAGCCCCTCCTCACAGCCCTTCTGTCTCTGTAAGAGAACCAGTTCCCCCAGTAACTCTCAGGTACTTGAAGCACATACAGTACTTACAGTGCAAACACAGCTTCCACAATATAACCCTGAAAAGCTCAGGCATTCCTTTTGTTCATGTTGTTGCAAACCAAGATTACTTTCTGCTCTGAGACGCAATTTGACAGTAGCTCCATGAGAGTGCTGTGCGTATGAGTAACTCTTCCGTGACAGTGGCAAGCACATCCAGACCTACAGTCCCAGTCTTAAAACAGACACAGGCATCCAGCACTCATGGACACAATTATCCAGCATGCACTCATCAGTTAACATGGACATCTCCACTCGGACAAGTAAACGCAGCAACTGTGCTACAAACAGGTACAAGTCTGCAAGTGCAAGAAACAATAGCAAGTGCAAAGAACAACAGCAAAGCCCCAGCAAGTTACATTCTGAATAGGAACAGCAGCCTGGATCATTTGATATAAAGCATTTTGCTGCCTGAGCATAGCCTTCTCTCACAAAATATTATTGCCACTGTTAAAGGAAAGGCATTATGGCTTAAGCATAGCTTATTTTTAATTGTGTTTGAGACATGTTAGACAAAAACAGACAAACAGCACAGACAAATTACAGAGCTGTTTCACAAAGTAGCAATACCCTAAAATGATCTATTTCAGGTAAGGTGCTGAGTGGCTGTGTTTGCTTAAGGTACCATTGCCTGCACCAACATCTGAGTCACTAATGCTGCAGCCCCTGTTCAGCACTGACACCTGCGTGTGCACCCCAACACACAGCCCCCCTGAGGAACACGTCCCTGACTTACCCTTCAGCCAGCCAGCAGCCCCAAACCCTCTGAAAGCTCCTGCAGAAGAGTTGACAGAGTTTCACCTCGTTACCCAGCGAGGGCGTTACATAACCAGCACCATTTCTGCAGGCAGCGAGGATGCACCCCGCGCTCATCCCTCTCCTTCCCATCCCACACGGACACATCTCCTCACAACAGCTGTGCCACAGCCAGCCAGGGGGCAAGGTGGGCTACGGGGTACTTGTGCAAAGCAAAACTAACGGCTTCAAAGAAAGTTCAAAAGGTGCCTGATGTTTATTAAGAGGCATTGCTACTATGAAAGGAAGTGGTGCAATGGTATAATGTTCCTTAGCCCACTGAAAGCAGCTTGGCCTAGATTTTCCTGTACCGTTTGATGTGACCATTCATGCAAACAGGAGTAAAACTTTCTCTTTGCTTTTAATTAAGCAACAACAACACAACAACAAAAAAGAATGAAAAAGTGACATATACAAAGCACCTTTTTTTGCTGCCATCTGGGTCTTCTGGGCTACTGTCAGACAGAGAATATGCAGGAATGAGCCCCATTGATTAAACTATTATTAGCAGCAAACAAACAGATGTGTTCAGCCAAAGACAGGACAAACCCCATGCCCTGTACTTTGGGACTACAGACAGAAAAAACCCCATTATTTTACCGAAGGCTTATTTGGTTTTTTTAACAAAGAATTCTCCAGCACAATGTGCAGAAGCAAAGTATACAGCACTTTAACATGCAGGAATTAATATAAAGAAATACAACATTATTGCCTCTGCTCTCTTCCCACACACTAAACCTCATTAGCTTCCATAAGACTGGGACCAAGTCCTTTATCTGTAATAATCCTAAACAAAATGTGGCTCACAGTCATTCAGAACTTTCTGGTGTCCATGAATCACTGGCAGACACCCTACATAGTGGACAAATGCATAGGAGCTGTAGCTTTAGGACAGACATAAAACTCTTATGTAAGCCATAATCCTCTCACAGACTCCTTATTCAGTGATTTCAAGAACGGCGCCGTAGAAGCCTGCTGGCATTCCAGTGGCTTTTAAGCAATTTGAGAATGGGGAGATCCTGTCCCACCCCCTCCCTGACAGCAGTGCTGCTGCCAGCACCCAGACCTACCTTGCAGGGTTTGGGGGCACAGAGCATTGCTGTTCACCAATATTTTGGTCCTCCGCAGAGCTGCTGCTGCTGCTCTCTGTGCTGAGTGAATCACTGGGATTAATCTCCTGCAGAGTTCACTGAGGCTAATGATAATCAAGTTAAATTTACACTATATGATCAGAGTTTAATTAGGTGCTGTTATACAAGTCCTATTAATTACAGCGGTAATACCCTTACGAAATGCAGATGAGAGGGTGGGGCTGTGGTCAGAGGGGGCTTGGCTTCAGATGAATTCAGGAAAAAGCCCCATTAAAATGCTCTGTTTGTCCATTCAGTTATCTACTTGCCTCTGTCAGTGCTCAGGATGAAACAAAATGCTTTAAAAAAATTATAATCCTACAAAATGTAATAAATCTAGAAGATTATAAAGACCTCCTACATGCTACACTATCACTTCCTATTTACACTGAGAAGCAAGAATTCCATTTTAAACCCCAAAGAGACTCAGTCATTATTAGCTTGCTCTGCTCAGAATCCTACACAGAGAAGTCCCAGGTGACAGAAGTCATCTATTTCTCATGGAGATAAAGATAGGTAGGTCTTCCTAATATTAAAAAAGTAAGTTTCTCTTTTCCTTCCCTAGTTTCCTCCTCTGGATGACCTGTTGGGTCAGAGCAGATGCCAGCTTGTGCTTGGCATTTGCTTTGTACAATCACAGCCTCCCCTGGGACACAGAACCTTATGCCCAGGTCCTCCTCTCCATGTCCCTGCAGCACTTGCAGGGCATCAGAAGGGTGTGGGGAGAGGCAGCTGATCTGAACCTCTCCATGAGCTACATCACCTGGAAACTGGGATGACTCTGCCAACAAGGTGCAGCCAGGGAAGCTCTGGATCTCAAGTGCAGGAGCAGACTCCAGGTTTCAGCAGGCAGTAGTAGCTCCATTAGGAGACATTGCACAGTGTGACATTCCAAGCCCTAGGACAGGTCTTTGCTTCTGCTAAATCTTCTCTGAGGCATTCCATAGAAAGAGCAAAGCTTGTGCCACATGGCTTCCATTAGCATTTGCTACATATGCTGTTGGATAGCTTTAGTGAAACCTGCCAGAGACCATGTGCTGTTCCTACTACTCATGTGGAAACACCAAATCCTTGCACCACATAGTCACAGACACAGGTGAAGGTCTTTTCTCCATTAAGTAAATCAGGAACACAGGGTGAGGCTTGTTAGCCAGAAAAGATGCTGTTCTTGAACACAGACACCTGTGTGAGCCTCCTGTGCCCAGGTTCCCTCTCTGCAAAGTGCTTGCTCAGTCGCAGGAGAAGCCCTGGCACCTTGCCATTTTGCCACTGCAGTTAATTTAATTAAAACCCCCAAAAATGGGAAGTACATTTCCTTCTTCCTGTAGGATTTGTCACCCTCTCCCTGTCAGACAGCAGCAAACGAGCACGCCTCAGACTCCCACTTTGCACAAAACACATGTAAAGCAGCAGTATGTTACAGCAGGTTGTACTAGACATTAATTACCAAGCCCTGCCAGCTATAATTATCTTGTTACATTTTGGCTATAGACACTATATTGGCCTTTTACAAAAAAGCCTGGAGGATACAGCCACACAGGATCCAGGAGGAGAGTCCTTTTCTGGAGTGTACTCTAGGTCCCACCCCACCACTGCAGACAGCCAAACTGTACATGGAGTTGTTTTGACAAAATGGCAATTTCAAAGCAGCCTGCATGGTCCTGTGTGGGTATTCAAATCCCCCTCTCTGTCCCTTGATGGACAGCTCTTCTGGGGATACGCAGGAACCGAGGCAGGAGAGGGAGATGATGGTTTCTTGACAGTTCCTTGCTCTGAAGGCAGACTGACATAGGCTCCTGGTCCATACGTTTCCCTCACAGTCCAGATGTGTATCCTTTAGAAGACCTTTAGTCTCACCCACACCTGGGAGTCTGGCCAAGACTATGAAAGGACCTCTGGAAGGACAGGGCTGGCAGAACACCTCAGATCCCTTGCTGGGACTTTTGCTTGATTTAGGCACAAAGGACTTGCTAATCCCCCTCATTCCTTGTGCATTCCTGGCTACAAAGTAGGTCCCAGGTAGCTGGGACCAGGACATCCCCCTAAAGCCATACCTAGAGGACCTCCAGATTCTCGTTTCAGTATAGCAGTGCTCTGAGGAGAGAGGCACCAGGCTTTGGCCAAAGCCTTCAGCCTTTTTTCCACAGTTGTGACACTTTTTGGTCCCTCGGTGCTGAGAATGGCGTTTGTGACACACTCACTAATGGGAGCACAGCAGTGCTCCTGCAGCAAGGCTTTGATTTAGGAAGCAGAGCTGCTCAGCCCACTCTGCTCTTGCTGATGTAGTGACCTGGTTTTGTCAAGACTGTTTTTCTCCTTTTGTCTTTGATGTCATTTTGGAAGGCAAGTCATGAGAATTTCATGGAAGCATTGACTCAAAAGTTGGACTAAAACAAAGCCAATCACAATACCATTATAAATGAATGAGGTGCAATTTCCCCTTAGAGGATTATTACACTATTTAGGGTTCTAACACATTTATTTCCACAGTTTAGTAATCACTTTCATGCTTCTCATCGAAATAGAATCCATTTGTATTTTAATGTAACAAGTTACAAGGATTATCAGCTCATAATAAATATACTCATCCCCTAAAGCATTTAAACAGCCCCTACGCTTTCTGAAGAAGGTCTTAATGAACAGACACCTACAAATGAACAAGGAAACTAATACTATGTTGTATGGAAACCATCAAACTGCAAAATATATGCTGCTTAAATTACTTTTCTGTGAAATTAAATATTTTTCAGCACAGAGATTTTTACTTTGAAATTACTTTTATCATAAGAAGGCTTTGGAAGTCTTTGAGACTGCCTTTTGCATTGGGAATTTGTTTACCTTGCAGTCTTAAATTTGGAATATTACATGCAGCTCATGCATAGGACAATGTCAAATCAACACATCACTCGTGAAAATCAAATTAAGGAAAGCTGTCAATAACAGCCAAGAGAAATCCACCCAAAAGAAAACCCTGCCTGACTTGCACTTAAGTCAGTCCTAGTGCTGAAGTGCCCATGAAACCATGTCCATTGAAGCCAACTGAAATCCATTCTGTCAGAGAAATGTAAAAATCTCTCTTGGCCTACTGGCCTGCAGTGAGTCACAGTAGTTTCTCTTGCAGTTGTCTGGAGATGGGATGGGAGAAAGTAAACATTACCTGTCTGACTAAAGACATTCCCTGCCTATCATAGAGCTGCCCAACATATTTCTGGCAGAATTCTCATGTAAGCTTCTGGTGCTCACTGCCCTTGCAACCATAATTCAGATGGAGTTGTAAGGCAGGAGTATGAATTACTCTCTGGAGCCTTCAATCTCTGAGCTTCAACACATAGTTCAACTTCCCAATTCTGCCAGCGGTGGTGTTTTTCTTCTTCCCTCCACATGCTGTATCTGCTCAAAGTGTTTTTCTCCATAAGAAAATGTGAAATTAATGGTCTAGGTTGCTTTCATCTTTCAATTTTGCAGATGTATGTTTTCTTAACCCTTTGCTGTACAGATCAGAGTCACTTGCACTTCTGCAGGCTCACCTATCAAGAACTCCATTCACAGAAGCACACTTGCTTTGGAGAATTCCAGGAAACAGAAGAGCTGCAAAATCTCAAAAACCCTTTTAACAGGAATCCATAGATAGCCTGGCCTTAGGGTTATACAGAAAGAGGCTTTTAGCTCTGGCTGGCAAAGAGAATAGACATGTCTATTGTGCAGCCTCTGCAAATACAGGCCATCCCTAGGGAAAGGTGAAGGGAGAAGATAATTATGTGTGAAGTTTTTATTGTTCCTAGAAAATCAATCTCATGAGTCTTTTCTTAGTTAAGTACCAGTTATCCCAATATCTGCAAGGCAGTGTTTTGTGAACAGTGTTCAAACAGGAACAAGTTGATGTACAGAATATAAACTTTCTGGCAAGCTTCCTTTGCAATCCGCTCCAGATTTCACCAAAAAGAAGTACTTGGATGTCCAGAAGACTTTGCTCATTTAAAAAAGCCCAAAGCAAAATCCACAGCTTTGCAGAGAAATTCACTATTTTTCATGCAGTGAACTGTACTGATCAGGGTCTATTTCCTCCCAGCTAAACCCCCGTGGTCCACCCACACCGTGGAGTTGTAAGCCCATACCTCATTTTAGCTTTAAACAAGCTTCTCTGCATTAATGTGGAGTCAGCTCCAGCCAAGGGTGTCTCCTCACCACATGGGCCTTCAGCAGATACACTGACTACAAATACCTGCACCCATCCTTCACACTCCCTTCTTAGTTAGACCAGCACCATTTGCAGGACTGTTTCAGAAAAAACAAGAGGGTGTTTATATCCTAGATCAGTGTAGAATCTTATTCATCCTGATGCTCTGCATCTGCAGGATTAACAGGCCCAAAGATAAAGCATTACAGGTCTCTGCCTTCTGTAGTCTCTTCATGTATCAGAACCACAAACCTTCTGGCGTCACGGTGAAGTGCACACCAGACTAGGATCACTGTGAGTGTGAGCAATGAATTAAATCTAATGCTGTTTTCTTCACTTAAGAAGCAAACTTTGCAAAGCTCTTTAATGCCCAGTGAAGCAGTTTTACTGTGGCAAGGAATTTTCCTCTTGTGAACTCCATGTTCAAACAAGCTCCCTGGTGAGGTATGCACAGGCTGTCTTTTAATACAGACACAAAACTCACATTTAACTTATTAGTTGGGGGAGGAATACAGATGAGGGTTGGATGAATCTCATGAGTCATTGTTTCTGTAGGATAAAAAGCAAGCTTGTCTCAAACAAAATAAATTCGTTTCTATTGTGCATTGCAGATAGAAGTGCTTAAATAATAGAAAGATTAATAGAAACACTTCAACCACTTGTTCTAGAAAAATGAAAAATAGCTTTTGCATTATGAAAGAATATTCTTTAAATATGGAGAAATGAAACATTTCAAATGAAACAATGTTTTGGGAGAGGGAGACAAATGCAGATTAGTCATGCTTGAATGTACTTTCCCAAACAATGCACTGCTTAGAGCTAAGACTAAGACATGCACATACCCCAAGGCATACATGATAAAATAGGGAATGTATATTAGTTTAATTCCTTTATCATTTGCTCACTGCTGTATTTTCCCATCTCATTCTAAGCCTTACCCTGGATAGCACCATATGCATATTCTGCATCCTGACCACTGAACTCATTCCCAGCTGAACCTTGTGGAAAAATGAAGGGACATGCTCTTGAAGTGTGAAGCAGGACAAAAGCCCAGCACCAACACCATTAAAAAGATAATGGAATGGCACCATTCAAGTGCAGCACTATCCTCCAGCGGTGTGCAAATTTCAACAAGCCTTTTTTTATTACTTTAAGTTTTTAGATGTGGGAGGAAATGAGACAGGGAAAATGTATATCTGAAGGAAACCCAGAAAAGTCTAAAGACAGCTGAACAAAGGCAAAAAAGTATTGAAACAGGGTTTAATGGAATATTCAGAAGAACTGACAAGAAAGGAAAGCATGGGCTACAACGTCTGCAGACCTTGAAGACAGTGTCAAGCTATGCAAAATTAGGTGAAAGTCCAGGTATCCACTGATTCAAGTTCTCACCAGAAAAAATCCCTAGAATATCCCTGTGGATGGGTGTTAGTGAATAGCAGATATTGCTGCAGTGGGTAAAAAATTCAAGTTCCAGTCCCTTTCCCCACCTGCCCTCCAGTTCTGACCCTGTGATCAGCTACAGCCAGCAAAGTTAATCTCTTTATCTCTCCAAGGGTAGATGTGCCATAGCTCCAAGGCCAGGTCCAATCACTCCTGGAGTTATCCTGTGCTAACTGCACTAAACACTTCCACCTGGACACATTTGCTGTGTTTGTTGGCAATCCCTTTAGCCAGACTGATCTTGCTGTATGGTGACTTCTTTGGGACAGAGACCAGCTCTCCCTGTGCACTCATACAGATGGAGTGCAGCTGGATCCTACCTTGTTCTTTGGAAACAGCTGCAAGAAGAGCAGGCAGCACATGCAAGGACACTGTACAATGTGCCAGATATAGTATTCTGTGATATTCACCTTTGTTTTTAGCACAAAAGGAATATGCAGTGTATTCTGGAGAGGAAATTCATCAACAACACCACCAGTTTTATCCAAAAGCTCTTTTTTTTGCTAAAGCAGCTTAAATTTTTACCAAGTCTCAAAAGCCCAGTTTAAAGCAGAATTTTTTCCTGAGGAAATATTACAGACAGATTGTGTTTTTCAAAGACTGTTAAGAGTAAATTATGGCTTTATGCTGATTTCCCAGTGCTAGGAATGCAAATGAGAAAAAGAAGAGTCAGTTGACATCCTGCTACTGATGTAACTGTTATTGACCCACCCAAACCACACAGCAGTCCTGGTACAGTTACCTCCAATACCTCATTTTCTGCATTTCAATTATCATCTGATTCAGGACCAGTCCTTGTTAATTCTCCAAAAGCCAGGATTGCAGGCAAGGGGACTTCCCTTACGATGCAAAGCCTCACCTGCTCTTCACAGAAATCTGGAGCACACTGGCTTCTACAAACACAGCAATTCCTCTTACTGGTCAATCAGCCTGTACTTGAATCTCTAAGATGAGCAAACTGCCGAGTTTGAACTGAAGGAAAACTGTCTTGTCACAAACTGAGGAGACAACAGAAAATAAATTACTCTTGTGTGCTTTACTGGTCAATCAGTTCATGTATTATATCCACACACAGATACGATCAACTGAGCTCATGCTTATGTAATCAGACACATTACTCCATTGCTTCATCTCTAACTGACTAGAACTGCAGCAAATTAGTTCTGGTGCTCTGCAGAATTACCTGCTGAGATTAATTACCTGTTCACTTTTTGAACAAAGTCCATAAAAAGCACACAAAAATCATTTATCCCATCAAATAGCAATTTGGACCATGCAGTTAGAGCACAGCTGAGCTGAGGTAGAAAGTTCACAAGCCACTCAGCTCTCCTTCCAAATTAATCCCTTGCATAAGCTTGATTTAAAGCAAACACAGCATTTTGGCACGGGCGGGCATCTTGAAGAGCTGCATCCATCACATATTCCTGAGGGGATCTCTAAGATTTCCTGACCTAAAGGCTCAATGTAGTTTTCTTTTAGGGCTAGAGAAATAAAAGCAGCCTGGATCACACTGCCAATGCTACTCAGTGTACTTACATGTTCTTGAGTCCTGTAATATGCTAAAATATAAACACTTTTTGACCACTGTTCTGAATCCAGTAAGTATCTGACAACACAGAAACATGCTGCTGTTTTGGTGTTGTTAACTACTCCTCCCAAAGGCCCATGACAAATAGATAATTGTCTATAAAACTGGAATTTTTTTTCCTCTGAAATCACTGTTTTCATGCCTTAAGTATCAGAGCTGATAGAGCAAACAATTCTGAAAATACACGGGTAGGAAAGCAATATACCTACCAAGTGTTATAAAAGCCTCATCTTGCCCTACAAAGTTCAACATTATCTTAACTAGGGATCGTGAGATATCTCACTACAGGCGATACTTGCTTCCACGGAAAGCACTTACTAAGGAAAGGTGAAGAGGGAGAAGGACTAAAAGGAGTGACTTGCTGCTGCTTGCAGAACTGTAACAGGTTGGAAATAAATGCTAGATAGTAATAAAAGAACTGGCTTAATGATCAGTCAGTCATTATCATATAGAAAGAGGCCACTATAATTCAAATATAAAACCCAAGGCCCAGTTTTCATTAAGTAGAACTGGGAGCTGGGTTGAAGCCCCTAAGCATTAAGGCCAGCAGAGGAATCTCTATTAAACACAGGATTTGGTGTCCACCCAAGTCTCAAGGACACTGGGCAAAACCTGCAGATGATGAGCTACAGCAACTCCACATTTGAAAAGGTAGCTGCACCTAACACAGATAGCCATCAAAATAGTTCCAACACCCAGATCATCAAAATCACTAGTGGTTTGAATTTTTTGGTGAGGGCATACTGGACTCTGAAGAAAAAAGCATTGCATTCAGACATAGCACAAGTTTGTAAAGGAAACTCTAGGCTCTATCATAATGCTTCACATTAAGAATCACCCAACTCTTGCTAATTCTGTAGGAATTATTCTAGGAATGGGCTCAAAGTGTGACATGGCTTGAGAGCGAACTGGGTTCTGTCTTCTCAGTACCACCTACACATCAAAGACTCATTCCCCTGAAATGAGCAGCATTCCAGCTGTGAAGCCAAACTTCCAGTTGATCTCTAACATCAGCAGAGCCACATTAATGACTTAAGCATGGTAAGAAAAACTGCATCTTGAGGATGAAGAACTGCAAAGGTATTAAACATCTCCATGGTGCCTGCAGCATAGGCCCACACCCACTAAGTGTTTGTTCTTAATCTCTGACTGCTATTACTCTCACTCATAAATCCTTCTTCATATACAAACAGTTTTAATTAATAACATGCCCCCTGTGCCTGTGCCCTGGGCCATTTCCACTTAAACTATTAAACCACAGTGTCTCATGTGGCAACTAAAAGCAGCAACAGCTTATTTTGCAGGCCTGTGAGCAGTTTGTACTGTGTTAAGAGCACAGCTGCAGTAAGCACCTGATCACCCCTCCAAACAGTGGGCTGACAGGGGAATCATCTCAGCAAGAACCATCCAAAGCTGGTAGGACAAAAGGGTTGTGAAGCATGACAGCAAACCTGCACTAAAAAAAATCTCCATCCCAGGCATTCAGCCAGCCAGTCACCAAATTAACTACTCAACTTTCCTAGCTCTTCACCCTGGGCATCCTTCCCCACGAAACTTCCCAGTCTGTATCCCTGCCTTTTGAAACAGGATCCCAATTGGCTCTGTCTCATGGTTTCAGAACTGGGAGATCAGCACCTAAAAAAGCTGCTTTCTACAGGAATCCACATGCATTTTCTCCAGCCCTTTTCTTACTGCCTTAGGTTCAAACACAGCTCGCTAAGTCCAAAGAGTTTACCTCCATTTCCTCTTTTACAACTACAGCTCAGCATTGTTACACAACACTGTGTTTCTCCTAACAAAGAGAATCAAGCTCTGTGCCAGCAGCTCAGAAATTCAGACACTGGTGTATTTTCAGATACGAGAATGACTGTGGGGGCCCTGAATCACACAGCAATTTCTTCTTGGAAGACCCATTCAAGCACATGAGGGCCTCCTCTTACAGGGACACAACAAGCTCTGCTTTCTGTCACCTTCAAACAAGCAGCTTCTGTATTACTCTTAAGCTGACAGTTGATTGGAGCTAATGAAACATTAGAGTGGCAGTTGCTCTTTGGTATTTTAAAGAAATGTTGACACTCCAAGGGCTTGACCATGCCCTATGAGATGACTCAGAGCCAGTAACAATGCTGGTTTGTACAAGGCAAAGTAAATAAATGTGTCTCAGATCTCACACAGCAAATCTGTCAACCTATGAACAACTTTAGTTGGAAGTTTCAAATGGAATTAGCTTACTATTTTGTATTATTTATATTTAATATTTCAGACCAATGGTTCTGCATAATCCCTTGAAAAACAGTGGAATAAACACTTCCAAAATAAACCTATGGTGCCTCTGCCATCATATATCAAGCCATGCTAGCACATTCCAGCCCTCACCCAATCTCCCCAAGTCACTTCTTTGCTTCACAGGACCCTTTCTCCTCTTGCCCCATGGGCTGCACCCTACCTACATCTGTCATACCCAAAATACAGTATTTTGGAATACCACAATGTATGGCTCAGTTGGTATTTAAGGGCTCTTTGCTTTCTCATCTCTTACTCACCTGAACTAGTACCAACCACACCCCTGCCTGATGTTCTCAGTACACCCTGTCCAGCTGCAAGGGCTGTCAGAAGCCTAAGCACATTTTGTTTAACTACAGCAGTCACAGCAGGCTAAAACCCACCAAACTTGCAGTAACATCAAACATTTTATTGTTCACCAAGGCACTAGGTGAGAACATAATTTCTCAGCAAGCACCTCACCTTCCCCATGCCCATCAGAGTGATCAGGTAGCACAGCCTGCCCTCTGCCTGAGGGTGAAAATAGCACAGGAGCTTGGGCCTTCTGGAGAGTAGGGTTGTTGTTTTTGTGTTTGGGGTTTTGTTTTTTTAATGTTGATTGTTATTACTAGGACCTTTCTTACAATAGGTAAAAAACAGGTAGGCAGTGTTTTATTTTGTTTTAAATGTACTATAAAGACTGTTTCAAGTTCATATACCTTAATCAATGATAATTCCTGTTAGCAGCATGATCACCATCATCACCATTTGCTCTGGAGACTTCTTACTCAGTGCTGGCAGTTAATAGTGAGTTTAGTCAGGCATCCCTAAGCACAAACCAAAGCTGTTCACTCACCTGCATATTGTCACAGGCTAGGTACCTACCACCACAGTGTCCTGCAGGCATTTGAAAAAACAGAGATATTAAGTACACAAGACAAAAACTAATGAAAAGTCACTCATTTCCCACTTCCCAATTCCTTCACTGTCTATTCACTTTTGGAAAATGTTCTGGAAAATTTCTGCTACAATCTGTCTCAAGGCATTTGCTCACTGTGAGATACAATTGCTTGCTTTAGCTAAACTAATAGTCAACCTCTGCAAACACATGATAGACCATTAAGTGAGAGGCAACTGTGAAGTACAGAAGGACTTATGCAGACAGTTTTCCCAGTTGTCTTTTTGAGAGTTGTCTCAAATCCATTCCTAGTAGTACAATTAACAAGCTTATGGTACCACTTTAGAATACCACACTGTTAAAAAGTTTACATCACCATTCTATAGAAAATAAAAAAAAATCAAACCAACAAGAATTCTGATCTCTCTACAAGTTTTATCAGTTTAAATGTGGTGGGCTTGATCTTGGCTGGACACCAAATGCCCATCAAAATTGTGTTAACACTCCCCTTCCTAGCTGGATGGGGAAAGAAAATGTAACAAAAGGCTCCTGGGTTGAGAAAAACACAGGGAAGTAATTTACTAATTACAACCATGGGAAAAACAGACCCAGTTTGAGGAAATTAATTTATCACCCATCAAATCAGAGTAAGGTGATGTGAAATAAAACACCTTCCCCCCAGCACTCCCTTCTTCCCAGGTTCAACTTTACTCCCAAGCTCTCTACCTGCCCCGCAGCAGCACAGGGGGCAGGGAATGGTGCTGTGGTCAGTTCACACATTGTTCCTGCCCTCCTTCCTCCCCAGGAGAGTCCCTCATGAACTGCTCTAGCACGGGTTTCTTCCACAGGGTGCAGTCCTTCAGGAACTGACTGTTCCAGTGTGGCTCCCCACTGCTGGCAAGGAGGGAGGAAAGAGAATGCTGGCTGTGCACCTCCCTGGGCTCCACGGGGACACCCTTCACAGGCTGTTTTCACTGCAGCCTTTACCTGAGGGATTGTTCCCCCTCAGAAGCACAGGCAGCACCAAACCAGCACCTGGCTCTGGCTTGCAGACTCAGGCACTGCCTCTTTTCTCACAGTGCATGTTGCTGTGGATCAAAGCATTACCTTCAAAGATCTTCCAATGGATGAATTAATGCTCAGCTCATTACCCCCAGCTGCTGAGGCATTACAGCACCTACATGCACAGCAGACGCCAGATTTTTTAACTAAACAGTTGTAATAAGGAATTATTTTCCTGTTATTCCTAGGAAATTAACTTTGTGTCTAGGGATTCTGCTACATGAAACATAGAAATAGATATGGCACAGGACCCAGCTAATAGAGCAATAGCAGGTGTGCTCCCCTGGAAGTCAACATCTTATACTTCTGTAACATTTATTTTTTCTGCCACTGTCTTCTAGTACCAAATAAACTTCTTTATTTAATAACAGTAACACTTCATTTATTCTCCACTGTGAATAAATTAAAAAAAAAAAAGTTAAGCTACTGAGCAGTGCTATATATTTGCTTTAAGCTGTACTCTACGTGTGGAATATTAAAGACATTATTCAAAAAGTGTTCAGCACATATTGTTTACTGGATCTTGTACTGCAGGGTAGGTCTTTATTAAAAGGCAGGATATGTTCCACAACGTACACTTCAGACACTGGAGACCAGGAAGCCAGTATGCCCATGTACAACCTAACTTTGCACTTCAAGTACTCTGAGAAGATTCTCCAGTTTGCCAGCAGAAACCTGACAAGGGGGCTCTGGATGAGAAAAGGTAACATGGCAGAAACAAAGTGTAAAAACTGCTTTGCATTAGTGTGCCATGGTGCATATGCTTGTGCACACCTGGGATTGGGGTGGACAAGACAGGAATGAGGCTTGGGGACATAATTCTCAAGCCACTGGGCACAGATAACCATTTTTTGCCTCATTTATAAGTTTTACTACAGACACATGCAGCACCAAAACCACACCAAACCCCGTATTAAGCAAAAAACTTCCAAGAAAGGCTAAACTAATACAATAAACTGTAAAATTCAAATTAACAGAATGACCTCAAGCACAACAGCTTAACAGCCATTATCAGGGTTAAGAAATTTTGCCTTGCTGGAACTTTAGGAAAAATGTTTTAGCCAGAGATTAAAAAGCTTGCTAACAACAGCTCAACAGTGGAATGAAATTCATGTTATCTTACAGCACAAAAATCGCACTAAGGTTTGACTACACTAAGTTCTATGCAGAACCAAGGAAAAAAGAAAACAATCACCATATTGTATCATTTCACAGTGTCAGTTTTCCATGTGGTCATTTTTGTGTCCTCTACTTCAAAAAGGACACTATTTACAGACAACTACAGCTTGTTTGCTCTTGCTCCTTCCCCTACCAGCCATTACAGCAGCTTATGACTGTTACTGCTTTGCCATAGGAAATCCAACTGCACACTTTAGCAAATATCAAGGAGATACATACCTGTCTAAAGACATACAAAAAAATACGCTATGCCCTTTCCTTTGCATTATCAGGATAAACTGTAGAACAGGAGAAAGATGAGCAATGCATGATACCAGTCCTCCCAAAAGGAAATTAAAGATTGAATTTTACACTGCAATAAAAATATATATTTGAAAAAAAATTGTACTTCACATTAGAAAGACATCACCTGAGTTTCTAAACAATTCTGGTTTTGAAATTACTTCTAAACACAGAAATAGATTAATTTAACCTATCCCACTGTGTTGGTTTGGGCTGGGATAGAGCTAGTTTTCTTTTTAATAGCTACCATGGGGCTGTGGTTTGAATTTGTACTGAAAACCAGCACACAAAAGCAGCTTTTGTTTTACCTATTAAACTGTCTTTATCTTGACCTATGAGTTTTCTCACTTTGCTTTCCCGATTCCCCCACTCATCCCTCTCACAGGGATGTGAGAGGGGTCCCAGTGAGTGAGCAGCTGCATGGTGCTCAATTGCTGGCTGGAGTTAAACCACAACACGTATAAACCAGGAAACTATTCACAGCAAAGTGAAATTCCATCTTTTACACTGTAGCTGCATAGTAAGTAATGTAGATTTTTTAAACAGCAATTTAATTCCTTGAAAATGTAATGCTTGCTTCATGCCAATATTATTTTCAGAGCAAGCCAGAAAAATACTAGGCATAGCAAAAGTAGCTACAGGAGTTTTCGAAAGTATATAATTATTCCACTTTAATTGCAAGTTAAGGCCTCCTCAGCTCAACACAGCAGAAGCTGGCTAAAGAACAACTTCCATCACCATTACAGAAAACACCGGTACACAGTCAAGATGAGCACAAGTCTTATTTTAACCACAATTGAGGCACCAGCCTCCTCTTTGTGCATGTGTATTACACATTTGGAAGAATGCTTTTCCTTCAGCTCACAAACAATCTGATTTACAGTCTGTGGACATCAGAGACCGACGATCTTCACTTCAGTCCTGTTTGCCTTCGCGCCACTGCCGCGAACCCTCGTTCCAGGCTACATAAACAAAGAGAGCAAGTACCACATGGACAGTGACTACAGCAACTATGGCAGCATAAAAATAGCTGTCTCTGTCAGACATTCCCAAGGAACCTGAGAAAACAAAGAAAGTAAAGAATATTAGTTATGAGCTAGGAACTCCGATATGTCAAGTCACAATTCTCCCTAAAGACCAAAGTTACATTTATTCCTGCACCACAAGTCTGAGCTCAAAAGGATTCACAGGAAAGAATTCACTGTGACAGACAAAGGCCTTGAAACTATTTCCGGAGCAAAGCAACACTGCAGTGTTCAATATTCAAGATAAAATAACCTAGATTTGACATCAACAGCTTAGAGTTCTACAACATTCACTTTTTCTGATAGTACCTCCAAGCACCAAACAAACCTCAACATCCTTTTTTCCTAAATACAACTCTTCATGGGGCAATAAAATGGGGGAGGGAGATGGGAGGAAGAAGGGGGAGAATTCTGTAATAATTTGCCACTAAAACAGGAGAAAACAGTAGAAGAACAATTAAATTTAGAATTGCCTTCTGTATTTAGACTATAAAACAATAATGCCCCACTAGTTAAGATACATGAATGCATCTCATATAAAATAAGCTCTCAAATATGGAAAGACCAAACACTGAAATATTGTTTCCATTAATTTAAAAAACACTACAAAGTCTCCCCAAAAGCAAACAAAACCTATACATTACAGCACTCCAAAACCATCACCCTGCAAAGACAATCCATTCAGTGCCAACAGATCTTGTCATTCACTGACATAGCAAAGTTAAAGCTCAGCTTGTTACACCTCAAATTAAAAAAAAAGCTAAAAAGGATCTTAAAAGTTACTTAACCTTTGAGCCTTCATGTACGACATACAGCAGTACCAAAGGAGAATCATCTCAGAACAACTTGGCTACACACTCATAAACTGCTCATAAAGCAGCTGCTTTCTCCCCTCCTCCTCCCCACTTCTGAAGGAGACAACTTCCCAGAACTGCAGGAGGTTAAGCATCAAAGCCTTGCAAATCAGGACTACAACATGGCTGCTTGTTCAAACAAACAGCCATAGTCCCTCTTACTTTTTTTTTTATTAAAAGAAAGCTCCACAAGCAAACACACTCAATATTTGAAATTGCATATAACTTGTTTAAATGCACATATGTTTCAAAAAGCAAAATATAAACCTCAGAAACAACATTATTCTGTCTCAAACACATGATTAGTTTGCAATACCTTCAGGAAACATCTCTGATGATTCTGACAAAAATCTTCTGCAGGGTAGTGTTAAAAACCCTTTAGGTAAGGGGAACAATGCACCTCTATACAATATGAACCAGTATATAATAAACAGCAAATTTTGGATTGCAGACCACAATGCAGGGAAAGATACATTGACCATTTATACAATTTTCTGTTCTAATTAGACATTACAGGACCTTTTCTCTATATATGGAAACAAATATTCAAAACAGGAAGAACAAAGATGCTATTAGAGGATTGTGCTTCTCCTCTATTTTTGTAATAATAATGCTAATTGGCAGAAACAAAATTACCTTCAAATACATAAGCCTTTGATGAAAAATATAGCCCAACGGGTAATGTAATCATTAGAGCTGTGAAGAACAGAAGTGTTCTTAAAGATGATGTTAATGAACCCTCATTTCTGAAATAAATAAGAGAAGTTACACACAAAAGAAAGTCACAATACATATGCCTGAAACAGGACAAGAACTTGGTCCAAATAGAAGCTGATTACTTCTCAAGAGTAGTGTATTGTTTGGAAGCAATAAAGACTTGAAGTATGCATTTGTTGGCTGCAATAAAAATGAGAGTATTCAAAACACTGTAATGATTCTTCCAGTCTAAGCTCACAAATAAAATTAAAAACAATCTTTTGACTTTTCCCTGTTACTGCTTTGCAAGCACTATAACATAGGGGAGTTATGTTAATATGTTAATCAGTGCATTACTGCATAATTATTAAATATCTAATATTAGTTACACATGCACATGTCAATGACAGTATCCTGCATTAAAATTTGCCAAGTTCCTATTTTTTTTTTTTTTTTTTTTAATTAATTACAAGCCAAGG
>VZRH01004994.1:2184444-2207763 GCA_013397555.1 Urocynchramus pylzowi | reverse complement strand
GGATGGAGGGAAAAAGGGATGGAGGGAAGGAGGAACAGAGAGACTGAGGGATGGAGAAATGGAGAAACTGAGGGATAGAGGGAATGAGGAATGAAGGGACAAGAAGGATGGAGGGAAAAAGGGATGGAGGGAAGGAGGAACAGAGAGACTGAGGGATGGAGAAATGGAGAAACTGAGGGATAGAGGGAATGAGGAATGAAGGGACAAGAAGGATGGAGGGTTGGAGGCAAGGAGAGATGGAGAGCCTGAGGGATGGAGGGAATGAAGGGACAGAGGAATGGAAGGATGCAGGGATGGAGGGGCAGTGGGATGGATGGATGGATGGATGGATGGATGGATGGATGGATGGATGGATGGATGGATGGATGGATGGATGGGGGGACCAAGGGAAGGAGAGACAGAGGAACTGAGGGGTGGAGGAACTGAGGGATGAAGGGACAGAGGGATGGAGTGATGGAGGGCCAGAGAGATGTGGCAGTGGAGGGCAGCCTGGGACCTGGACCACAGCAGCAGCTTCAGCTGGCCTTGAGCAAAGTCATCATCTCTACAGGGAAAACTACCCTGAACAGGCTTACTGCCAGCTTGGAACAGTGCTGCCGCCTGTGCTGCTTACAGGTGCTTTCCTTGAGGGATATGGAGAGTGTTTGTGTATGGCAAAACTGCTGTCAGATGTCTTGGGTGAAGGTTGAGGCTTTCCAGGAAATGGCTGTGGTCTCGGAGCCAGTAAAACCTATGGTATGGAGATGTTTTGATGAACTCATCAGTACAAAACACTTCAAATGAAATAACACAGGGCCAAGACATTCTCTGAAAGGGATACTGCAAATTGTCTCTATGTCATCCTGTTAAGAGGGAGGCTTGTTCATTTAAAGGTTTTCTGCTCTCCTGCCACTAAATTGAAATTCCTTCTCCAGCCAAAGAAAAATATTCTTGTCAAAATCTGAAAGAAACCATCCTCATCATAACTAACAGGTTCTGCAAATGAGAGTCCAAGGACTCCTGCAGAGTTCACTCTCCTCCAGCCTGATGAGCACTAAGCATTTCCAAGGTTATGCTCTGTTCAAGCTATTCATTCACATTCCTGCTGAAGCTACTCTGCTTAAATACTCACCAAAGGATGGACTTGAACCCAGCTTTTCAACAGAAGCCCAGAGTGTTAAAGTCTCTGCTGTGCAATCAGTCTCATTTGCAGGGGAACTAATTGTTGACACTCAATGAACAGCTTTTGTAGGAAATAAAGCCTTGCAATCTTCCAAACAAAAGCTCTGGAATCTGTTTAATTGACATTGCCATTTAATTGAATTTCATATACCACAGTAATAACATATTTGCCCATTTTATGGTAAAATCATGTTGTTATCTTGCCACTCAGCCACGCCAAACCTTAATTGTGTGAGTCACTAACTCCACACGACTCCTTCCTCATCTTTTCCTGCAGGGTGCAGCCTTCCAGCATTCCTGCAACCTCTGCCCTACTCCTGGCTGCAGTGCCACCCAGACATGGCGAGGCACAGTGGACTCTTCTTTCCCTCCTGAGCCACCCTGGCATCCTGCTACCCTGGAAGAGAAGAAATATGAGATGGTTCCTTTCCTTGCAATCAGTAAGATGAGGAAATAAGCACTTTGGTTTTGGTGGTTCCTGCTGTGATCTTGCCTCTCAGAGTTTACTCAGAGTGAGTTTCCTTCACTTGGGTTGGAGGACACTAAATGGGCACCAGCAGCTGTAGTGGAAGGCAAGGAGCAGCACTGTCTGCAGCATTGATTTTCTACACTCTGATTACAAATACTGAGGCATTTTATTTTGTTTTCTCCAACATGCGTGAGAAAGTGAATTTTGTTAAGAGCACTTTTTCCCCAGCAATGAGCACAGCTCAGCTGGCAGCTCCCTCGTGTTTGTTAAGATGCAGCACAGTTCAAGCTGTTCAGCACTTACAGGGTCAGGTCTGGCTCTTGGGGTCATGCTTTCACTGAAAACCAACCAATTTCATGTTCTCTTAAAAGAGAAGAGCCCTCCTCATCTTTGAATACACTGCTGCCTGAGCCAGCAAAGCAACAGCCTGCATGAGGGGGCAGGAGGGGGCTGGCATGGGCCAGGGAGGGCCTTTGCAGCCCCTACTCAGTTGGGTGGGGATGCAGGGAAGGTTTGCTGTCTTAACTCAAACTTAAACCTTCCAAATAGTTCTTCAAAACACCTAATAAAATTTCAGCTAGCCAATCCCAACATTCAAGCTAAAAGTGAGAGCAGGTTTTGTTTACTTATAAACAAGTAAAGCAATTACAAATCATTTTAGAAAATCAATTAAATTAATTTAGAATTAAGATAGAAACAGGATCACTGAAAAAATATGAATGCAAGTACAGAGAACATCTAATCACTAGAGGATGTTCTTTCCACTTTTGGTTTGACTTTCTTGATTGTTTCCCCAGTAGGGAAAGCAATGACATAAGAAAGTTTAATAACAGAGCAACAAAACAAGGAAATATAAAAGTGGAATAAGTCTCACATCATATAAACTTACCATAAAGATGCATATCAAGGATTAGAAAGTAGCAAATAATTTAAGGCTTAACAGTCCAAGTCATTAACTTTTAAATAAAGTTACTTCATATCTCACCACACTGATGTTTTTATCTCCTAGAATAATAACAATTTTGCTGAATGACTTCCTGCATATCAGCTGCTTTTATTTTGTGAGCACATAAAGGAAATACAAAACTGTTAGAAAAATTTTACAATTGTGAAAGAAAAAGAAGCCTTTTATTTGCATTTTGGTATTAGCTTAAAGATCTGTAGTATACAAATTGTCTGTTTGCTTCAAATTTTATGCATCAGGTATTCTGAAATTTCAGGCAGACCACAGACCTGTCTTACTTTCTGGATTATAGAACAAATACAAAACTTGCCCTTAAGCAGAAACTGTGCTGCAAGCACAAGAAGCTGACAGCTGTGGGACTAAATATCTGCTATTCTAGGACTTTGTCATCAACAAAGAGGAGATGCTTGAAGAATATTAAAACCACCCCTGCTTTTCTGGGGTCTGTGTCTCAAGGGTGTAGAAGAGGCAGGAAGGTGCCTATTAAAGCAATACCATCTAGTGGCAGATGCAGAAAGAGAATCCCATCTCCCAACAGGAGCAGAGCTGGAAAGGTGAAAGCTTTAAAGTCATTATTTAAATACAAAACCACCTGCTTGAGAGTATTTTTTTCATTACTTGTTTCCATGGTAATGTATCAAAAAGGATGATATACAAATAAATATTCATCTGTTCTGTGACCCTCTACACCCCAGAAAAGATGTTTCAGGAAAGATGAAATGATGGATTGGCTAACTCTGGAATTCTCCATGATAGTTCAGGTTGAAAGCCCAACAACCACAGAGAATGTTCCACAGTTGGCCACCCATCTTCTGTGGGAATAGAACCACAGTGACATTAATGCTTGGGTTGGCAAAGAGAGCATTTATCTGGGCATTACAGGGCTACATTCCCTGTTACTGCACATCCCAAGGTAAGTTAGAGCAAAGAGCTCAGACACTCCTACAAAGCTAATGGAATTTGGAGGTCTCACAGTGTAATTTTCACCTCTCTCTAGTATTGGTGTCATTTTGCAATGAAAACACAGGGCTGCCTTCCACATGCATTGTGTAATACCTGTGGCACCTACATAAACAGAGTTGGAAAGGCTTCATTCCCACAGCTGATAAAAATCAACCAATACTTACCAATTTCAGGTGAAACTCTAGATACTGAAGGAAACAGATGCTTTTTTTTCCTGTTGAGGCAATGTAAACAAAGACTTTAACTTAAATTCAGTTTAACCAGTATGTGACATTCTATACCCCTGCCCAGACAAACGGTGCTAACTACAAAGTGGGTAGTGTCAAATTTTTTTGCAGGTTTGGGGGGTTACTTTTCCCAAAACTAGTGTATGTTAGCACAAATGCATGGAAAACATATCCCCTTCCCCTTGCTATGTGGGCTTTAGTTAACTTTGGAAAATGCAGGTTTTTGTGAGGATGGAGAGTTATAGGGGTGGTGTTTCTGATGGCCTCATCCTCAACCAGGGATGGGTTCATCTTGTTGCCAGGTGACATTGACTTCATCTGACAAAGGGGAAGCTTCTGGTGTCTTCTCAGCCTCCACCAAAACCATGCCACAAAATCCAATACAGTACAGAATTATTTAAATTCTAATACAGTGGTCATTGAACAATTTAAAAACAGCCATGACAATGAGCTCTGACATTACCAGGAATATCCAATGAAAGGAAATCACAGCCTAAAGGAGACCACAACAAAGCTCTTGAAACAGAAGAAATCTTAGTATTGGTAGGGCATGACAGGAGTTTCAGCGGGGTCTTTAACTAGTGGACTCTTTAAATTGCATGGCCACAGTTTCTGTTTTTGAGCTCCCTAGACATGACCTCATTCCATAAGTTCATGGGCAAGTTTTCATTGCACCCTTGCCCTGAGGAATTGTTCCCATCTGAAGTGCAGAAACACCAAACCAGCACCTGACTCTGGCTGTACAAAAACTCGGGTGGTGCCTCTTTTCTCACCAGGAATGTTGTTATGGATCAAAGCATTATCTTCTAGGATCTTCCAGTGGGTGGACTAAGGCTCATCTCATTACCCCCAGCTGCTGAGACAATATAGTGGCTATATTTATCCTTCTTCCATAAGTGCAGCTCTCTTTGTGGGACAGAAAAAGGGGGTGGGTGGACTGTGGATAGTTCTCTAACTTATTTGCTACCACAGCAGGATAAAAGAGTACAATGACAAATAAATTTAGAGAAAATCTACCTGTTCATTTACTGAAAGTCTGTTCCTTGATTGCAAGTTGATCACATGGGCAAAAAAGTCATATCTGACTAATTTCACACTAGATGGATAGATAAAATTTCATATAACTGTTTTAGTTGAGGCAGACCACAAACACTTTCCACCTTAGCCAAAAGGGTCACAAAGGGGAGATTACTTTCTAGTTAACAACAGAAATTTTGTAAGAAAACAAAAAATTTCAACAAAGACAGAACCATTGGACTGCTCTAAGAGCCCAGGAAAACCAGGAAAACCTGGGGATGCTTCTACTTTTATACACCAACACAGAAGCACTTAACTGTTCATCTAGGGTTATGTGGTGTCTTCTGCATTTATTCTGTGTTTGGTGTTTATCTTCTTTATCTGGCTCTCTAAGGAATACCACCTGAACCTATACTAGAAGTTAGGGTTGTGGCACAGGCATGAGCTCTACCTGCCACCATCCCCATTCCCCCTTTTCTGGCTTGCTCCTAGAGTGGATTTGTCCTGCGGCAGCCAGCGCTCTGCAGGCTCTGAGTGGGGACAGCTGGGCAGCACCAGGCCCCAGCAGGTGACAGAGAAAGAGCCCAGCTCTGTTTCTGAGTTCACAGGCACCACTGGAAGCAAGAGAGTGGCTACAGCAAATGCAACTAGGCAATAATTTGTATCAGCAGACCAGGCTTCGGGGCTGGCACATTAACCTCTAGCCCAGGGCTCAGTGCACTGGGAGTAGCAGGGGAAGAGCCATCCCTCAGTCACAATAGCAGGGGATTGTGTGACAAACATTGAATGCATTCCTCAACTCCACCCATAAAAATAAACTGGAAAAGCTGTTGTTCCCTGGACAGATCTAAAGACACATTTTACAGAGTACAGAAACATCCATGGATTTTATGGCTTGCATACTGTCTGCTCATAAAAGGATGCTGTTCAATGCAATGGGAACTGTAATACTTTATGCCTAGTAGCTCTGGGCTGACAGCCCTTTTCCTTCAAAAGACACCCTCAGCAGCAGAATTGCTCTCAGCTGTTCCTTGCTTGCAGGTGAGAAGAAGCAGGAAGAAACTTGGGTCTCCAATAACTTCTTCAGCAGGTGAAGCATTCCCTTTGGCTTTTGGATCAATATTAGTGGAGAATAAAAGGGAAAGGGTCCTTTGCAGAGGCAGGGTCATAGCCGTGCCCATGTGGCTTTCCTTTCGTTGTAGAAGGAAATTCCTGGCAGTCAGGTTGACCAAGTAGTTACATTACCACCTTCCTCAGCACTTGGGGTCAGATGAAAACAGGGTGCTTGTAGACAGAAAGCAGAAAGTTTTGGTTTAGAAAGAAGATTGATAGATATGAACACATACATACACATGTACTTTAAACCAGCAATAAGAAACACAGTGCTTGGGAGTAAATAATACTATAGTACAACAATTAGTGATATTACTATATGACTGCATTGTGTGGGAGGATTTAAAAACCTGTCATTTCATTGTTGAAACAGCCCTAAAAGTGAAGAATTTCTGATGAGCTTCACAACATCAGTTACATGAAAATTGCTTCCCCTTCCCACTGCTCCTGAAAATCTCTATTTTATTTTCATTGCAGCTGACACAAAAGATAGTCCTTGTTCATCCTGTGTCCTGGAAAGCATTGCAGAGATCCAGCTCTCTGGGCCATCCACACAACAAATTTATACTTTCATAAAATTGCCAGCTTTTCCACCATCCTGTTACATACTAAGCCATCCATCAGTATTACAGTGATGTTATTTGCATTCTCCAGTAAAATGAATGGTAATATGCTTATAGCCATACAGGATACCAGCAGCTTAGGATGTAAGCCAGACTTAATTAATAGAGTAGCTAAATTTTAACTGACCCTGTGGCTTCAGTTCTGTTCTTTGCATTTGGCATCTTCACTAACTAATAAAATTCTCCAAGGTCAGCTACAGTGACAGGAGTTGTTTGGATCCAGTACTCACCCAAAAGACATTTGAATCCAGCCTTAGTTTGGCTTTCAGGTGAATGAACACTGCTCAAAGGACACCTTGAATATATAGATTTAATTTATTGAGTAGCATGCTTCATATTTTCTCCACCAAGAAGGATGGAGAGCAAGTCAGGCTTTTCCCTTTGCCCAGCTTTCCTGCTAGGCACAAGGAGGAGAAAGTTGCCAGGAGATGCTGCAGAGTGAATCAACAGGGCATCCTCACTCAGGGAAGGCTCTCAGTGAAGTGCTTTGCTTTATCCAAAGCACCCATGACAGCTTTACTCTGGGAAAATGGGGAGTGCAGCATGTGTCACTCAGCAGCAGTCGCTGTACAGCTGTGTAATCAAATATCTATGAGGATGGTACATTTCTACACCTTAAAAATACAAATAGAGATCTGTTTTGTCTTTAACCACAGGAAGGATATGGAATATGACAATCTGGAACTTCTGAGATTTTCATATCCAAAGATATCAAAAAGATGGGAGAAAATCACCAGTTCCTCTGCACACCAGAACTGGTGATCCTCTTCTTAGGCATGTGGAAACCCTGCCTGAAGCTCCTCTGAGACCTCACCAGGACCATAAGTTACAGCCTTTAAAACTCACGTGGGTAAACAGCTGTAGCTTTTGAAGGTTTTCAGGACTTAGGCTTATTTTTTTTCTGATTTTTTATATAAACTAGCAACGAAGAGACAAAAAACTCAAGCCTGATACTGGAGACCCCTCGGTGAATATAGGGATAGATAGGGATTCTTGGAGTGGCTCTCTAGCAGGTAGTGAAGGACCCTGCTTCACAGACCCTGGCTGGATGGGATGCAGTCACAGGGAGACATTAAGGGAGCAAAGCACCCTGTGAGCTGCAGAGACCAGTGTTTCTCAGCCTTTCCTTTTGACAGAATGGCCCCTCCTTTCAGGTGAAGACTTCTTATTACCTCTGGTCTTTTCAGCACACAGGCAAACACATCAGTGCTCCTCTAATTAGTCTGCATGTAGGCACTTGTGTGTTGTGAGAAGCTGCTGAAGAACAGAGAGCCTTGGAGGAGCTGAAGGTGCAGGAGTCTGGGCAGGGTTTATTTCTTTCCACTGTCACAACATTCCATTACCTCATGTCTCTGCCCCATGACTGCCCTCCCCACAAATGCACACATTCCTGTTCTCTGTGTGAAAATGAGAAAACACCACTTTCCCTCTGTCAGGGTTTTCACCATTACACCAAAGGATTGCATCCCCTTCTTCTCCCTCATCCAGAACTGAACTGGCTGCTTCAGTAGTAGTGGCAGGCCCATAGCAGTTATCCAAATGGATAACTACTGCGTGAAAGGTCTCTGCTCTATCATCCCCTCATGGTGAAATTTATAGACAATTACTAAAGTTGCTAATTAAGCATGTTGGAAAATATTAAACACTAAAAGCTCTGCTTCAAGACTGCAGCAAATGTCATGCACTGATTACATGGAGGACAGGACATGAGCATAGGAGCATTAGCTCCAGGCCAGGTGACAGATGTTTCTGTTTTACTGGTATCCACCAATGATATGGCAATCACTCTTTAAATAAATAATATTCACATTTCATTGAATCAAGCTGTGTTTTTCTTGCCAGAAGATGTTTAATTTGCTGGTCTTTCCTTTGCTCGTTACTGTTTCTGCTGAAGTTAGTAGGAATTTGGCCTTTAATGAAATGTCATGTTAAGACATGTTGACTGTTGCATACAGAGCAGGAAAGGTCTGTTTTTCTGGCCAATTCTTCTTCAGCTTAGAAGGACCCCCTCAAAATGATTCTGATATATTGGAAAATGGCCAACTATGATGTAACTGTGATTACTTGTAAACTCGATTAATGATTAGGGTGCTCTTTTCACTGCTATGGCAAAACCATGATCTTTCCCCTGGGATCATTAACTAGCAAATACTTAGGAATCTTGACTTTACATGCTGGCTCTCTCTGCTGCTGTTGTGCTTCTGAATATGCATCAGACAGAGCCAGCAGGTTCCCTGTCAGCTGGCCTGGAGCTGGTTTTCCTCTTATTTGAAGGCAATTAGTGTTTGATCATATATTACCACTCATCAGCTCCCCAGCAAGCCTGGAGCAGAGTGCCTTCACTCACAGTTTGAGTTCCCCAGCCCTTTCTCAATGTTAGGCATTCAGAATCTGCATGCTTTTAGGTTTACCTCTTCTATAAAGGATAATGCATATTGCCACAGGGTCTGCCTTTTTTTACCCCTCTTCATGCCACATGTGAAAGCTGCAATGCCCCACTCCTTCCCAGAGCACAACCTTGTTCATGTGTTTTCCTCCCACCTGAGAGGCTTCATGGGACATGAGCAATGCGAAGCCTCCTGAGGAGCTGCAAAACAAGGTCCTCCTCAGACAACCTCACTAAAGTCCTTTCTGTGTAGTTCAACACAGAAAACCATACCAGAAACTTCCCCTGTCAGCATCCCAAGCCTTACTCTGATTAACTGCAGGTCATTACTGCCTGCAGAGAAGTGTCCCAGAAGACAGCAGAGCTGTCACCTCAGCTTGGCGAGGCGCGGTGGTGCCGGCTGCTGCTCTCCCCGAGCCCGGCTGCTGCCCTTCCCTTCCTCCCTGCAAGCAATGCCTCCACTGAGGGGGAACTGTAAGTGCCCTGAGCCTGCTTCCCAGCCCTGGATTTCACACCACAGGGATGAGAATCAGTCAACCAGAGTGAATCACACCAAATGAAGCTTAACTCGAGGTAGGTCTGAGTTAATTTAGAATTGCAGAATCATTAAGGTTTAAAAAACCCTCCAAGACCAGCAAGTCCAACCATTAACCCAACACTGCCAGTTCCTTGAGTAAACCATGTCGCCACACACCACATCTGCACATGTTTTTAACACTTCCAGGAATGGTGATTCCATTAATTTCCTGGGCAGCCTCTTCCAGTGCTTTCCACTCTTTCACTGAAGAAATTTAATCAGATTAAGCTCGAGATGACACCTGATGAAAAGTGGATGCTTCTAAGAGCCTCGTGTCCAGTGCCATCGCAAAGAGGAGTCACCTCTGCCTGCCAAAAACACCAAATCCTTTTTGCACTTACCAGGCTCAGTTCCTGCTGTGCCAGGACTGCCGCACATCCGATGACCAAGTCCTTCCCCGAGCAGGGCTGGGGGCAGCTCCGGAGCCGGCAGAGTCTGGGGCTCCCTCCCGCAGCAGGAGCAGCCGGCTCCCCGGCACTGGCCGGGAGAGGCCGGGCTCCGGCTGCAGCCCCTAGATGGAGCTGCGCAGCAGGGAATGGGCACCCGGCCGGCTGTGGGCTCCCCTGCTCGCATCCTCAGCTGTGCTGAGCCCCCACATCTCCACTGAGGTGCCGGGAAGGCTCAGCCGATCCGACAGCCCTGGAAGGACGGCTGGGTCTGGAGGTTTATTTAACTCTGTTTCATTAAATCCCATGTTTTAAGCCTTTTCTAGAAGCTGGCTGCACTTTTCTGAAATTATTTCCGTGTAGAAGGAATCATAGCCGAGCCCTCATCAAAGAAGTTTATTTCTGGTTGTTAAAGGGGGCTGTTAGTTTAATTGCATAGTATTTTTTAACCCAGCATCTATTTCTCATTTCCAGACTGCATCTTTGTAGTCTTTACTTGCTCTGCTCCTCAGTGAGCTGTGAGATACCTGAAGAGAGGCTCAAAGCACAGCAGCACCTGTGAGGACCCAGAGCAGCAGAGTCCCAGCACATGGCTGTCCTTGCACTGGCACCACTGGTGCACAGCACAGCCCTTTCTGCAGCAGACCTGGGGCAGGCCCAGGCGTGCAACGAAAGGCTGGACGTGAGCTCAGAAAGAGCAGGAGCTGGTGATGCTCACACCAATCCAGACTTCACTATAGGTAATTACCCTGTAGCTAAATTATGACTTTCATTATGCATTTTGCTGGGATACAAATACTTTTCTTTTTTTATTGAGTTAATGCTATATAGCAGAAATCATAGACTGAGCTCTGAAGAATCTACATTAGCACTTTTCATCAGGCCAGAGTCTGACCTAAGGGGTATGAAAACAGAGAAAACTGCTGTTGCCTCGGGTGAACACTGGCAGGCTGCTACAACTACACTGCGGGGGAAACAACTACCCTGCAGGGGAAAATTGTGCTCTGCATTAGCTGTGTGAGAGCAGCCAGCCTGAAGGTGACAATTTCCCAAGACAGAATGTCTCATCTACCCAGAGACTAGGTCAGGTGTAAACACCCTTCTCCTTTGATACACAAAAGAATAATTACAGTTCCTGAAACTGCTCTGGGAAGAACACTGATAACTTTTCCCTGCAAAGAAAATGAAACTCACAGGAATGCCTTTTTCTTCTCCCTTTCATCCATAAAATGATGGCCAGGAACTCCCTCAGATATGTATTTTTTTACTCAGCACATGCCATTTCTGATCAGTTGGGCTAGATCCATCCACAAAAGATGCTGAACAGTTGGTGTTTAGCCCACACAAAATCCCATCCACATCCACAAAACAAGGTTTTCCTTTACTTTTTTCACCTACAGGACTTGATTCAGCTGATATTTTCAGAGCATACAGAAGCCAGAGAAGCAACTATTTTCCTCAGCTCATTTACCCAGTTTCAGTGGTTGTGTGGTCATCCCAGACTGAGGAGAAATGGGCTTTACTTCTGGGATACACCTCTAAAGTTTAATTCACATCTGCCTCCCAGAGGACTGCCCCCAACTATCTAGCATCAAATGAGTCTGGGATGGCTACTTCCTTAGTCTGTTGACTTTGCACAATGAAAAATCTTTATTGCTTTCAAACTTCTAGCATTTCACACAACCTAAACTAATCTCCAACACACTCAAAGATTTTTTGGAGAAAAAAGATTCATCTTACAAGTGTGAATGTCTAAACATCACTCAGAATGCAGTAATGTCTTCTCAGCCCTGCTTGGTGTCACAGGCACCCCAGCCCACTGTAGCTAGCTCCAGGATGAGAACAGAGCAAGGAGTTGTAGGGGATGGTTGCATGTCTGGATGGAACACAGTGGAAATTTTTGAATTTATTTTTGAATTAATTTTATTTTACAGTGTATTTTTGAAAATACAAAAAGCAGGATGTGTTATCTGAGCAGAGCAGTGAGGGAAAGGAACCCTTCTTTTTTCCCCCACTGTATAGTTGTTGTGAAATTTTTCATAATCACAAGTAAACAAGGTGTTGTCATGCCTCACTCAACACACCATGCCCCAAAATACCTCGGCTTGCTCCTCTCACAACAGGCAAAAAAACCATAGTGTTCTGCAACTTGGGTTTAATTTTGCAGCCTCGTATCCCTGTACAAGTCTGGGCTGGTTTTATGAATTCTGATGATATGTTGCAGCCTAATGTGGCAGCCTGATAGATGCAGACTGAAGGAAGGGAAGGAGGGATTTAATAACCCTGGCCTGGGCACTGAGCTGGTAATGAAGAAGGGTTGTTATTAGTCATTTGCATAACATAAAAGGAGATCCAGATCTAGGCTTAATAAATTCTTCCTCGTATAGAATAACACAGTAATAGCCATTTCTATAAAAATGTCAAAGCCTTTATGTGAAGTAAGTATTCCTTCAGAGCATAAAATACAGTCCTAAAACTCAATAAAATCACTTGCATCACTACACTGATTTCTCTGAAGTGTCACTAAAAAGGGCAGGGTTATGAACTGAAGCATCATTCTTCTTCTCACCTGGGATGTGAGACAGCACAGTGATACAAAGAGCTCAAGTTAGGGTGCAAGAGCTAAACTGGGGACACTGAGGAGCAAGCATAGAGAAGCAAAGCCCTGGGTGTGCATCTACTCTAAAATCACACTGTCTTTTCTGTTTAGGTGATGTTTTGGCCCTGAGAAACTCCAGGTCATCACCCACAATTAGGAGGTAACAGTTGGCTCAGAGGTGGGTCAAACCCCCAGGCAATGGGAGGTGGATGGGTTGGGCAGCAAACAGCAACCCAGCACTTTGCAGTTTGTCTTGGTACCAGGCACAATGTGCAGAAGACAGATTCAGGTTCTCAAAGACAACTGGGGATGCTCCATGTGGAAAAAATTACTGCAGCAGTGGGGAAGGTGCAGCTGTGAGCAGCCTGGCTGTGGGGAGATGGAGGTGGTGCTGCAGGACCCTCAGCCACTTGCTCCATGTATTTTCCTGACTGGCATTGTCTCCTTGGAGAGCTGCACATGCCCCATCCCTGGGTCAGTGCCTGTCTGAGTTGGTACATGGTGATCCCTCCGAGCACTGCAAGGTGGAACATGGCTTATGGATGTGCAGAGACATGCAGTAAAATATCTATTTACTGCTTTACATAGTCCTGAGTGGAGAACAAGACTTTCATCCTTACGATGTAGCCACCCCTCAAAGCATTGATCCTGCCACAGAGCAGTGCCTCAGGGCTGTTTTCTTAAAAGCCCTAAACTTGGGCTGGTTTAAGAGAGACAGGCTTATTGAAAAGCAGTGGGCTAGTAAAGTCCTTTCACAAACTGTGTGTGTTAGATTTGTGTTCCAGGCAGCTTAAAAGCATCTGTGCACCTTCATTTTTAAAATTAAATTGTGACAGCTCACACCAAGCAAAGGAGTTTTTTAGGGCTACACTGACCATGCTGCACCTGTACAGCCTGGAAGCACTCTGAACTCAACTTGTCTGGAGAGAAACATTTGAGCTATCAACTTGGCACCCTCGGCTCTTCCAGTCAGCAATTTCCCCTGAGGGCATCTTCTAAAACCCATGGAGCTTCTGAGCAATAAGCATCCATATTCATTAAAACAATATTTTATCAACTGTGCTAGAAAAAACTTTTACCAAGGGGAAAAATAGACCACCTGTAATTTTAAAAGTAATTTTCTCTAGTCCCATCAGTTATTCTCAGAGGTATTAATACTCCAATAGTAACAAGATTCTGCTGCACTTCTACAGAATCTTTCCTCCCCAGGTGCTTTTAAACAGGCTTCACCCTTCTCTGTCCCCCAGAATTTCAGCAGAGTTTCAGGCCACAAAAGGGGAACTTGATTATCTCATCCAGCTCACAGCCAAGATCCATGGCTTGGATGTGAACCACTGGAAAGCAAGTCATGATTTTGTTTGGAAAGGGGCAGACTGAGCCCAGCTGTCTGCCATGCACAGAGGCCTGTTAGTGCATTCACAAATATTCAGATGCCATGAGGGATTTGGGTTGTAGTTCTGCAAGATATGAGAAATTTGGTTTTAGGCTCAGAGCACTCGATCAAAAATATCACAGTCACACAACACAGCCCAGCAGTCAGGTACCAACCCAACCAAGCAACTCAGATCTGCTCCAGACTTTCCAAGGAGTGACTTTGGGGCAGAAATTTCCACCCCAGATGGAACACCAGATGTGCTCCTGTAGCCAGCATAAAGCACACAAGCTAGCATACTCTAGCATGGCTCTGCTCGTGTGCAGACATTTGACCATGGGAAATGTTCAGGCAGATGGAATCACATGGATCCAACACTTCATCAGCTGAAATTGTCCAACATTCTCAGTTCTGCTCCTGTGTACCACACAGAGTATCATGCATTGTTGTCTGCTCATTTGTAAACTCATTTTGAGTTTAGGCAACCTGAGGAGTAACAGCCCTCAGGTTATTTGACACAAATTATCCCATTCTACAAAATGCTGTGAGTCAATGTGAAGATTTTCAGGCTATCCCAAATCTTGGAAAAACTTCACAGGCAAATTGCATGCCTCCAATGAAATACACCCTCCTGATTTGACTGAAGGATGGTGAACCTCTCTCTTGCTTTTTTAGAAAGTATATACTTAAAACCACACAAACACATGTATGTAACATACAGCTGTGATTAGCACCACAGTGATTAGCAGATATTCTTTGCAAGAAAAGAGCAGAATACAGCCAGTTACCTACACACCAACTTCCACATGCATATAAGACATTCTCCTTGAAGGGGAAATTATGGTACATGAGGTGAATAAATCATCCAGGGCATATTTGGGGATGTCCCACACTCCCTCACCACTCTCTCAGGAAACAGAATGTGGAGAAGCTAAAATAAATTGGAGAGATGAGCAGTAATTTATTTTCCCGTCTGGAAAAGATAATTTAACTACTCAATTAAACATTGCCTACAGCCATACTATTAGAGTTGCATATCCCATCTGTAATACAGATGGATTTTGCTCTCTTATTACTGGTCTTCATGCTGTCTGGTACTTAAAAATTCTGGTTTAATTAGATGACACCTTCCACAAATGCTGAGCTATTGGCACATAATTCAAGTATCTAGGAATTTTTGCCATCCAAGAAACCTTCTGTAGGAATCTTATGTTCTCATTTCTCTGGTACAAAAGAGCAGGTTGCAAGCAATACTGAATGAACTGATGATATATTATTTCTTACTTTCTGTTATTTTGAAGCACATGGCTTCAGTCTGGGCTCATTTCTTTCATTTTTCAGTAGTTGTCACCCAAGACCATCAACAAATCAGATGGTTTTACAATCTATTTTTCATTGATTTTTCTTAAATGTTGATTCAATATTGAAACAGATAATTTTAATACTGAATGAAGAAGTGACTAACCCCATTATGAGGAGATTTCATTCACTGCTTCCCTCTGGGCACTGCTGCAAGTGGAGCGTTTTGGGAGCCTGGAAATGCCTCCAATCTCCTTGTCACCCTCTTGCCCTGTCTGAGCCCACAGACAATTTCCCTGCAGCAAATGCAAAACCTGCAAGTTTAAGGGGCTCAAACACACAAAGGCTCAGTAGTTCCAGCTGAGAGGTGGAAAAAACAGAGATCCACAGACTTGTGCATGGGGAACTGAGGGACACGGTTTATTGGTGAGCAAGGCAGTGCTGGGTTATCAGCTGAACTTGGTCATCTTAGAGTTCTTCTCCAGCCTAAATGATTCTGTGATTCTGTGACTTCTGCCTTAAAAGTTCGGGGGAATTTACATGTGATTGAGAATTTTGCGCCACAAGTTCAACTGAATGAGCTGGAATGTTTTGCTTTCTCTTGAAGAGCTCTCTCCCTCTCTGTCCAGAAGCACTTTGGGTCTCAGACCCCTATGGCATCCTTCTAGCTCACTGGGGAACTAGACAAATACCACTTTATTACCCTCATATGGTATTTTCCATAATCCTTTTTGTCTAACAACTTTTTCCAGGATGGAAGATTCCCTCATGCTGGGTGCTGTATGAACACAACACAAAAGCAGTGTCTCATAAACCCCTTCTTGATGAAGACACTAACTTTGGGGAAAACAGAAGGATTTTCATATATGATGAACAGATCTCCTACAGTCACTGCTCCTGGATGTCTTGGATTAACTAGTCTGCTGTGTTATCAGTGACATCTTTAAGCATGAGGAGCTGTATTGTTTGTTCCATTTCATCTGAACTGCTATGAATAAAGATTTTGTTGTCCATCTTATTTTTGTAACTCTATTAAATTCTTTACCTTAACAATGTCACCATTGGAAACACAGTACATTCTGATTTCTTTATATTCTATTACTTTCATGAGTCATAGGAATCAGCTGAGGCAAAAAGGATGATGGAAGGTGCAAAACATCTGTTTAGGTTGTTTGAATTATTTTAGTTTGAATATACTTCACTCCTCTGCTGCTTGCTTGGTAGCAGTGGTTAATGGAAAAGTTTGGGACAACTCACTCAGTCTTCAGACATCCCCAGGGATGGCAACTCAGACAAACAACTGTAAATACCTTCTATGCTCACTGGACCCTGCAGGTTCCTTGAAATCCCATGAAGACAAAGCCAGGAGGCTGACTTCCTTCAAAGAACCTTAGAGATAGTTTTAAAAAATGAACTTTAAAAAATCCAAAAGATAATTTCTTCACTGTTAGATTTGTAACAGAAGCTCATCACATATATCAGATCCCTGGGTACATATGCAGATGTTTCAGCCATATGCAACAGCATATGGCATGTTTCTCTCAATAACTAGTCTTTTTTTCCTGTGTAAGGCTATGAAAACAAACATGAAGTGCCTCAGCCAGCTTAGGACAGAGAGGGTGCCTCTGATGGCTTCATCTCACCCTGCCAGGCTAACTTCCCTCCAGCCAAACACTGGTTCAACTTCCTCTTGTTCTCCAGTCCACTTTCCAGTTATCCTGGTACAAGTCAAGCTCTGCAAGTCACCCCCAACCTGTACTGGGTTATTCCTCCCCAGGTGCAGGATCTGCATTTCTCTTTGTTGAACTTTGGACAGCTCTCTGCCCATCTCTCCAGCCTGTTAAGGTCCCTCTGAAGGGCTGCACAGCCGTCTGGGCTATTTGTGTTGTCAGCAAAGCTGCTGAGGAGGCATCTACCCTTCATCCAATGTTTATCCACTGATGAACAAGTTAAACAACACCAGACACAGTATTGAACCTTGGGGGACACACCAGCGACAGGCCCTCAGCCAGATCCTGTGCCACTGATTGCGACCCTCTGAGACCTGCCATTCAGCCTGTTCTCATTCCATCTCACTGTCCACTCACCCTGAAAACCAAGGGATTCTCCTTTGCCTTCTTCCCATGTGGTGTGGGGTGGGGTGGGGTGGGTTTCTCCACCACAATGAGCTCAGCCTTGTTGTCAGCAAAGGAAATTAGAAGTAGGTACCTTTTATCTTGGTCCATCAGCCTGGTGTTGGATCACGGTATCTGTTGCCTCTGGTGGAAGATCAATAGCAGCAAATTAAGTGCTGCTTAAGCTCTACTGATCAATCAGCTCCCTGCCCCAGATGTTCCAGCAGCAGCAGAGGCTGGCTGCAAATACCATCTCACCTCCTTCCCCGGTGCCCTTTAACAGAAGTGCGCGTTGAGAGCCACCAGCTTAACGAGTCTCACCAAATGCCAGACGTTCCTCCCAACTGATTAGCGACAAGTTTTTGCATTTGTGAAAGTTGTTTGTAGGGTGAAGAGTTTTTTTTTTCTGGGTGCTGGAGGAAAAATTGCTAACTCAAATGGAATTCAGTGCAAGCACTTGAGATTGAAAAGGTCATGGCTGTTAGAGTGAGCAAAATTTATTTCTTCGTGGTTATAACAGCCACAAACAGGGAAGGGGAAGCTTGGCAGTTCCAGTCTGACTTGCAATGAAATAAAAACACAAACCTGCAGAATATATTAAGTTAATAAGCGAAAAACCAGATCAGTGTGCTTATGATATAGGATTACAGACAGATTCTTCAAATAGTTACAAAATCCCCAAAACACAGAAATTCAGAGCAGCTGCTGGGATAGGGAAGGGCTTCATTAAAAAAAGACCTAAGTGGTGCACACATCCCATGTATCAGAGAGGATGGAGCACCTTACAGCCAAAGGCCTCTGTCAGGAAGGTTCCTCCTTACTACAAGAAAAGCTCTGTGGTGACTTCAGGAAGCTGCAGTTGAAAGGTCTGGAACACAAGCCTGAGGAGGAGCAGCTGAGGGAGATGGGGGCTCAGAGGAACCTTATTTCACTACATAACTACCTGAAAGGAGGCTGTAACCAGGTGATGGTTGGCCTCTTCTCCCAAGTGACAAGCAATAGGACAAGAGGAAATGGTCTCTGATTGTGCCATGGGTGGTTTAGGTTGGATATTAGGAACAATTTCTTCACCAGAAGGGTTGTAGAGCAGGTTGTTGAACAGGCTGCCCAGGGCAGTGGTAGAGTCACCATCCCTGGAGGGATTTAAAAGATGTGTAGATGTGGCATTTGGAGATGAGTTGGTTGTGGGCTTGGCAGTGCTGTATCAGTGGTTGAACTCAACAATTTTAAAGGTCTTTTTTGACCTAAATGATTCTATGATTCTGAGCATGTGGCTTTAGTCAGGTAATAGTTGGTGGTTTGGATGGATGTGCCAATCAAAAAGTGGATTCCTTTGAAACTAAAACCTTTCTGGATATTTTGCTTCCCAAAACAGGTAAGTACTTTTACACTTTTCCCACCCCACAACACATATCAAAACTCTGCCAATTATTGTGTGGTTTAGAGCTTAATTTCCTACTTTCCCTATGCAACTTGCAACACCAAAATGTCTCTTGCTACAAACACAGTCTGCCAACCCCTTAAACACAGAATTGTCATTTCCATAAGTGTTGTAATGCAGCATAAGTTCAGCAGTAAAAACACATGAATCCTTGAGAGTCTTAATCTTTGAAGTACTGTTTCTTTCACTGTGAGAAGAAGGGGCGCTTTACTCACAGAAAATTTTGTTTCCTAAATGCCTGAAGCAGGAATTATTCAAATAATGTGACTTTCTGGAGAGACATGGCTATTTCAGACCTCTGCTGGCAGTTTATTGAAGAAAATATTGGTGCTTACATGTAAAAGAGAATGTTTGTTTGTGAGGGAAAAGAAGATATTCAGATATGAAAGGATAAAATCTGTATATTTTCAGGTTCTACTTCTAAGTTCTTTATCTAAGTAGAAATTCTGCAACTCTAAAGGAATATAATTTTGAAGTCCTGAACCTCTGCCTGCTTTTTCTCTCAGACCCCTGTGGGAGAAGGAACTGTGGAGACCATGGAACTGTGAACAGTGCTCTGCTCATTTGAGAACTAAGGAGGAACACACTTGGAAACTGGGTATCTCCAGCTGGTTCCCAACCCACCTGCCCATCTACTCACAGGATTCAGCCTGGAGGGAGCACATCCTGCTTGGCTGAGCCTGCCAGCTCCAGCCCTGTTTTCCAGGACCCTTTTCAAGGGCCAATTCCTGCTCTGAGTGCCTGCTGGAGTAATGGAGCTCCGGGAGTGCTGGCTCCAGGGCACACGCCGAGCTCTCAGGAGGAGCAGGGCTGCAGTGCCAACTCTGGGCCTGGTCTAAAAGGATCATTTTATTATTTAAACTATTTATTTTGTTTATGAACTAGAAGCGTAGCAATTTACTACGCTAGATGAATAATGCCTTCTTCGATTAGAAAAGAGAAAAAACCAAAAACCCAAACCCATATATTTCACTTTTCTCTTGAGTTCCTCTTGGCAGCTCTACAGCTGCTGCCTTACTAAACATATGTGCTAGGGAAAATCAAGTTTATCTCCTTTTTTTTCCCCTCAGGAAAAAATTCCTCAACTCTAGGACTAAGGTCTGGGCGCCTTGTGGGTACCTAAACTGAGGCAGGCCAACAAACCACTACCACCCTTCAGATGGGGGGCCAGCATGCCATGGGAAAGAGGGCAATGTGAAGGGCAAAAGAGGCTGACTGGCATCCAGGGAAAACATCCAGTCCTCCAGAAGAGGATGATGGCAAACAGAGCAACAGCTGGCAAGAACAGACCAATAAAAATGTGGTGTTGGGGGATGAGACAGGAAAAGATGGATACAACAGTCTGTGTTTTCACAAGTTTGGCAGCTGAACCACATATTTTGGAAAAGATAAGAATACATCCAGGCTTAAAATGTCTCTCTGGGGATCTTATACCTGATGGAATGACAGCAAAGAACTCTCCATCATGGACTCTTCTGAGCACGGTGACAGGAAGAAATTGAAATACAGGCAAAAAGTAAAAGCTTTTTGTTTACTTTTTTACTGTGAGGGTAGTCAACACAAGAATGAGGTTGCCCAGAGAAGTTGTGGACTCTCTGTTCGTGGAGATACTCAAAACACAAGCAGGGCTAGCACTGGACAGGCTGTTCTGGCTGGTTCTGCTGCCAGCAGGGCTGGGCCGTGTGATCTCCAGAGGTGCCTGCTACCCCTGCTGTCCCACGATGATAAATTAGACAAGAATAGCCAGCCTAAGATCAACCTCTTGCCTGGTGTGTATGTGCTGTACCACCTTTTGTCAGAGCATGGAGGACACCCTTCACCTCACAGAACAAGACAAAGAATAAACGTAGTGAAGGGCATTATTTGCATACTGAGAAAGAAACCTTCCACATCTTCTGGGCATACTTTGTTCTTCTCGGTGAGAAAGGCTTCAGAATCACCCGTGCAATCAGGGACTTGGTTTCTTCAAACAAAACAGCTCAAATGAGTCATCCCATATTCCTGGCACAAACTGCTGCTGGCTCTTGGGTGTTAAGTGAGATGGGCAGGATACACTAGGCAGTAGCCTGACTCTACATGAATTGAGAGCTGGATTTGATCATGCCAATTACTTTCAGAGATTAGCCTCTGCAAACACATTTTCTACACAAATCAATCCCTCGTTCTGTTCAGGCACCCTTGTTCTCTCACCTCCTCTGTCACCTACCACCCTGCAGCAAAGCAACGAGCCCCTCTGCATGCTGAGCTAGTTCAGCTGTTCTCTCACCTACCTTTTGGTTTCCACCTGTGTCTCTTTGCAAACCCAGTGCACAGCTTGTGCAGAGCTCCTATTTGCTTTTTCAGGCTGCTTGCTGTATTTCAATAAACTGAACCCAGAGCACACAAGGGTGAAATCTTCATTCCAGGCAGGACAGAGAAATGACACATTCCTGCACTTACCATCAACCTTGGCACACTGTTGGTGTAATAATTTGTCATTCTTGAACAAGAATAAAACAAGTCAGTGACCCCTGTTTGACTCCAAATTGTTTTCTACATTGTCAAAACACACAGATTTAGAAAGATAATCACCCCAATACCTCTGGGTGACAATCTCAAATTAAACTACAAGAACTCCGTGGTCCATCTATCTCTGGGCAGCTGAATTCACTCCAGATGAACACAAACCAGAAAGGAAGATAACAAGAAAGGCTTTACAGGCCTTGTGCCCCTGCCTCTCACTGCAGAGAGAGGGGGCCAAGTAGTGCCCCAGTTCTCAGAGGCAGGGTGGGTGTGAAAGCCCATAGAGCCTGCACAGGCCTTGGAGCAGATACAGCCTCCCCCAGCACTGCAGCAGCTCACCCACCAAAATCAACCTAGCTGCCCTGTGACAGAGCAGGGAGGGCAAAGCTAAGAGGCAGCCACCTGCTAAGGCCATCTCCATCTGAGTGGAGCTAAAAAGGAGCAATGGGGAATTGGCTGGGTCCCAATTAGGCTAATTTGGGCAGTGGGATGAGTCATGGAGGCAGTGAGAAAGAGGCTGGCAAGTTGGAGTCATTTGGGGACCTATCAGAGGTTAACACTGATGTTGCAATCGAGCATTTGCTTGAAAATCTGTGTGTCTCACCAGTTCTCTGTCATTCTCACGGGGATTTGGGCTGCCCAGAGAACCCAGCCCTTCCTCTAAGAGCACAGCACACCTCTTACCATGCCTCTGGCAATACCTGCTTACTTTATCCTGCAGTGTCTTTCTGTCAAGTAATGCCTCTTCAGTGTGGTTTCCACAATGGGTTTTCACCAAGAGCTGTTCGTTCAATCATCCTTTTATCAGTGAGAAAACTTCACCTGCCCTTGCACTGTCAAGTGTGGAAGCCAACCTGCACTCCCTCTGTCACATGGCAAGTGCAGGTCACTGCAAGCCATGGATCCAGCTCAGCATGCACAAAACCATGCCCAGATTCCCACCTTCCTGTGTCCTACACTGCTGTGCAACTCACCTGCTGCTCCACTGAAAAGTGCTGAAATTGCAGATGATAGCTCTCCCATGGAACAACTATCAGCCCCAAAATCTGCACTTCTTGTCTGTCACCTGCTCATCTTACCTGGCCTGGATGTTCAGTGTAATGGTACACATTTAGTATAGATATATAGTTCTCTTCATTTTTTTTCTATCACAATTACAGAATAGCTAGAAAGTAATCCAAATGTGGTAATGTTGGGAAAAGCCAACAGTTATTAATATAAGCAGGTATGAGATGCCTTTCAAGGCAAAGCTGATCTTAATTCAGTTTTTTTCCAAATCCAAAAATGTATTTCATTTTTTCTGGATCCATGTGGAAACCAATGTGATGTAGTCCTTCCTATTATGTTCCTTGGTTTAGCTTACACTATTATAATATTAATGTAGGTTGCTACTTAGCCAGGGCCAAGATTTAAGATGTTATTGTGCTCTCCTCGGGATGCTAATTCTTCCCTGAGAGCTCTTGCTGAGTACTGCACAAATCAGGTGGTTAATCACACCTCAGTTAACGGGTCTCAGAGCTCCTAAGGATGTAGCCACTTTTTTGTTTTTGTTGTTGTTATTCCTGTGCTCTTTTTTTATGGTTTAATGTAACTTAGCAGAGTTGGAATGTGGGTTACTGCAGAGATAAACTAGGCAATTCACTGTTGGACAAGCAGCTAGAGGGAGAACTATTGAAAACCAACATAATTAACCAGTGGTAATCTCTGGCACAAGATCTGAGACTAAAAGCCAATTCAGGATTTCAGAGGAGGAAGAAATATTTCTCTGACTAATGGGCACAACACATCTGGGCTCTGAAAACATCTGAAGTCCTGTAAGCTTTATATTCCAAAAGAAGTATCTGCTTCCAAGTTCTGGAGCAGAAGGGGCCAGAAGGTGAGTCTGTGCCTCTGGTGAGCTGTGCTGGCAGGGGCTGCCATGGGGCAGAGGGGTGACTCTGGAGTCGCTGGTGGCCAGCAGCTCACTGACCCTTCACAGACTGCACCATGTTTTGTAGTCAGAACATCAGTGACATCAGTATTTCCCTGCTGCCCTTAGAAAGATAAATAAACCTGTACCTTGCATTATTTTTCTTTGGTTTTTTTTGGCATCTCTTAGTTGTTTTT
>VZRH01004994.1:2065694-2179953 GCA_013397555.1 Urocynchramus pylzowi | reverse complement strand
AAAAAAAAAAAAAAAAAAAAAAAAAGAATAATAATAGATAATAAACCTTCTCATTGTGGAGAAAACTGGTGGATTTTTAGAGTCCTGCTGGGCTTCTCCTGAGGTCCAGAGCTGGGCCATGGCGTGGGGCTCCCAGTGATGGTCTGGACTGGAGCAAAGCTGAGCAGTTCTAGAAGAAGAAGCCACAGTCCTGGGAAAAGCTTCTTGCCTCAGCTAACGAACAGGAAGCTGACTAAAAGCAAAGATGTACTCCCTCTGGCCCTGCTAGACAGCACAGCTCAGAGAGAACCAGGGGAGTCCGTGGGAACTGAACTCAAATTTGGCACCAAGGAACTCCCCTGGCTCCCCTCTTTGAGCTTGAAGTTACAGGACCCGTGTCTGGGCATAAAGCAGACAATGGGGGATACAGTATGATAAAGTCACCCCAAGACAAGATGGAATATTGCATTTGAAAGGCTACCAGAAGCTGTTTTGAATGTACTGTAGTCCCTCGTAAAGCTCATTGCTATTTTTGGACAAAAAATATGTTTCAGACCCTTAGAAGCAAAAATAGTGCCTAAAGAGGCTCCATTTTTCATTTGAGCTATTCCTGGAACTGCAAAATATATAAACTTTATATTAAAAAACTGCAAAATATATAAAGCTTTAAGAAATATCATTGACTAACACTTTTTAGGCTTAGCTGAGTTTAATTAAGTCAGATGACTGGTCATTCTCTGAGAGCAGTGAAGCAGGAATACACAGAAGACCTCTCTGTTTGGAACAGAGCACTGTATGAGTTACAGGATTGCAACAACACACCCCACAGGCAAAAAAAACCACCACTGCACACTGTGACACCAACTCAGCTGCAACAAACTGCACGGTCCCTCTCACTTATCTGGAAGAGATTTGCACTTTAAAAGGTGCTGGGGGCAGAAAGAGGCTCTCTCAGGCCAGTTTTGAATCCTCACCTGGGATTCATCCTTACTGGTGAACACTCATGGACACTGTCAGAGGCAGCTGCCATAAATATGGGCCAAAATAAGCTGGCTTTTTTTCTCTCTGAGCCAAAAACATAGTTCCTGTTGGTCCCTGTGGGATCTGGATCTGGAGCACAGAGCCAATATCTCTGTACCAGTCCAATGTCCTGCAAGAAGGAAGAGAACAGAGGCTTGTAGGAAATATCTGCGGGCTCCAAAAGTTAGATGCATGCAATAGACTTCTTTGTCACTGCCATAATAAATTGTAGGAGACTACATTCTCCTTGCACTGATGAAGAGGATTTATTTTTGAATTTATTACTTTTGGACATTTTTATTTTACTGTAACAAATCACTCCAAGGCAGGCATGGTAAGGACAATCTGCTGGGCAAATTCTGCCTTTCACAGGACTGTTTGGGAAAGGTTTGCACAAGAGTTTCCAGTTTAGCTTGATCAAGCATTCAGATCAAATTTAAAGATGAATTGTTTTGATATCACATTTAAGCCTTTTGAAGAAAGCTTGCTATAAAAAGATTGACTGTTGTGATCACACCTAGGGAACACCACCGTGTTCCCACTTAGCAGTACAAGTACAGTTCCAGTAGACACAAGAAGGGATAGAAAATTAAATTTATGGGATAAACCTTGCTTTGCTATCTCAGTTCTCACCATGACAACCCTCCTGGCCTCCACCCCAAGCCCCCTTTGGAAAGGAACCTGGGCCATATATATATGCCAGGGTCTACTCCCTATTTCAGAAGCATTATTTTGGAAAACCCAACCAAAAAAGTCCAAAGAAAGCCAGATGGGAACCCCACCTGATTGCACAGGTCAGCCATCCTCAACAGAATCTCTTCTTACACATTTATCTCCCATAAGCCCTTTTCATAAGCAGATGGAAAAAGAGGAAGATAGCCCAGTGCAGCTTTGACAGTGAAGGAGCTTATTAGAAGTGATAGGGAGGTTACAAAGAAAACCATCTTATTAAAAAGAAAGGACAAGTCCTTTTGGGAGCCTGGCACTGCTGCTAATTCATCATCACATTTCCTCTTTCTAAAGCAAAGCTACCCCAGCACTCCTCAATGAGACACAGTGAGCAGCAACGGCAAAGTCTGCTGGATTCATTGCCTGGAGGTGGGAATGAGAATTTCATCCTGAGGCTGGCACTGCATGGGCCATTAGGTGAATGATCTCTGGGTAAACTGCAGCCTGACCTAGGAAACCCCTGCTCCAGGGGCCACGACAGCAGCACACAGGTGACAGGAGGGAAGGGAAGATCTCCGTGCGCTGTCCTCCCTGAGAGCGGTGGGAGCAGCGCCCAGTCCGGCCCTCAGGCACTGCTGCAGCCCCAGCAGCAGAAATGGGAGCACAGAGAGCATCATGGCAGGCTGGAGGAAACTGCTTAAACTGTTTGATACTGCCCCACAGACAGGCTGTGACCAGCTTGGATTGCTAACATGATCTCTAGAATATGTTTGAACTGAGTTAAAGTAACCTTACATCTGAGCAGGGTGAGAAAGAGGAATCTTCCTCAGCACTCAAGGCCAAGCCTGTTTATGCCTGGCTGCTGATCCCTACCTCCTACCATCCCTCCATGCCTGGGATGCCTACATTGCTGATGGCAATCCTCAGACTTTGCAAATCAAGACCCAGCCAAGCACATTTCCACTGCCTGGCCACCAGTGAGGGCTCACCCTTTAGCCTTCACGGTGCCAAAATCCAGCAATCCTGCCAAGAAATTTCTCACTTCCTGAAATTTCAAAGCACTTTAATTAAATTCTGCAAAAAAATTGCCTTGGAAATCCCTCCTGGTACCCTTGAACAGGATCAGTTTTAAAAGGCTGCTATTTTATCTCCTCATTTGCCTGCATTTTTGCTAGCCCGAGCTGGGCGCCTTCAGTCTATACCTGCTTCCAGCCAGATATGGAATGAAGCAGCAGCCCAAAGATTTAGTAGGGCTCTTGATTACTGCTGCTGGTGCTGTAACACCTCAACCATTTCATCAGCTGCTTTTCAATAATTGCTTTTCAATAACCTTTATGTTTTCCTCCTAAGTCTACACTGGGTTTTATTATTTCTTTCTAGTCACATAAGCTGCTGCAGGCTAAATACCTTCCACTCAGAATCAGGCTGTAGATCACACAGCAGAGTTACCAGCAGTTATCAGATGATGCACTTGATCAGCTGAACACTGCTCTAACATATGCTCTCTGACAGATTAGCCACCATAAATTTTAATCACTTGGAATTACAATCGTGTGAAGTTGGCCTTGAGCTGTGGCTGTGCCCTGGGAAGGGATGTCTTAAAGCACTGTTTGAATGGTGCACATGTTTCAGGAGGGCCTTTTGGAAACACAGGAGTTACAGCCTTTTTCTAAATTCAAAGATGCAATTTCCCAGGTAGGAAGGGGAGGGGCAGGGAGAGGATTTGCCATATAAATGCAGATTCAGCATGTAATGCAAGCAAGCCCAGCACAAAGTCCTGTGGTGCCAACCAGTCCTGTCTTTGCTGCCACCAGCAAAGGAATTGAGAGTTTTGTCCCATCCAGCCACAAGATTCAAACCTGTTCCAAAACTAATTTACAGCTTTTAATCAAAAGAAGAAGCTCCATTTCATTCAGTCCTTGCCTCAACCATTGCAGTAATTTAACACATTGGGTTTTTTAAAAAACTAATCATACATTCCAATTAAAGGGTACTTGGGATCGTTCCAGGGGCTTCTGTTGGGTGTTGGTCAGGTGAGGAATCTCTGTCAACCCCAGAACAACACTGAGCCTTGAAGCCCCAGAACACAACAGCTGGGTCCCTGCCCAGGTACCAGGACCTGACCTTTCCATAGGAGCACTGCCAACAGGATCCTGAGAAGATCCCTAAGTGTAGGCTGGGCAAATATTTCCAGCCCCTGTGCAGCTGCCAGAAGCAGCATTACTCACCCTCTGGTTAAATTACAATATTGTTTTACCTCACAGTACTGTTTGAGAGCTCACAGGAACCTTTGGCAGATGGCCACTTTGCATTTCTTCACTGTCCTAAAAATGAAATCCGTCTGTTTGCTCTTGCTTCAGGCATAATCTCAGCAGTTTTAATCTCTGTTCCTCCCTCTGGCATTTACATAAACACACTTTCAAAAAGCATCAGAGTTTAGTCTCAGGACATTATATTCAGAGCTTTCAACTCAGTAGGAAGAACTGAAACTTCAAGAATATAGAGACCAGTAAACCTCTAAGGAGCCTATATCACATTATTAACTGCTACATAAACCTTACATTGCTCTCAAGTTACCTGAAAACATCTTAAAACCTGGTGTCCTTTATGATGTGTGCTCTGTCTTTTACTAACTGCTCCACAGCCAACTGGATTATTGGGTCTTTCCCACTCTCTGCCAGGGAAAACCTCCTGGCAAGGAAAAGCAGAGCAGTGGGATGTTTGGTAGCCCAGCAGGAGATGTCCAGGAGCAGTCCTGGGACAAGCAGGCTTCCATCACTGCTCCTGGGACATCTTGAACTCAGCCCCTCAGATCAAGAGCTTGATCTTTCAGACATCCTTTGAGCTGCAGAGAGGCAAGTTTCCAGACCTGAGAGCAACTGTAGGTGAGTCATTAGTCAAGACCATAAAATGTCAGAATGCCCCAAATTTTCTTCAACAACAAAGTGCAAAAGTAAGCCCATTTCTGCAGAAGAGTTGTGCTTGATTTTTATCTCACTTCTCTCCATGTGCACTTAGTCCAAGGGAAATTGTGGCAATCCTACCACGGTATTTCTTGGTTTAGGATGCATAACAGATTTCTAGTGCAGATGGGGCTTACAGAAGGTTCAAGGAGTCACAAGAAAAATATGCTCACAAGGCAGGGAAGGGCAGAAAGAGGAGCAGGCCACCGTGGAAGACTGTGCTTGTGTCCTGTGACATCTGGATGAGAGGGCTCACCAGGAAGGGCTCTGGCCTGGCACTGTGATGATGCCCATGGTTGTGCTTATGCAGCCACTGACAGGGCTCCAGCTGTGCCACAGGGATCCTGGACCAAATACAGTGGTCCCCCTGAAGTTTCTACCAGTTTATGTGACCTCTTTCTGGGGTGGAAGCTCAATTTCAGAGAGTATGTTCTGGGTTTGTGGAAGCATTCCCTGCAATGTAGTAGAGATGCTCATCTCCTCTGCTGGCCCCCTGCAGATAGATGCTGTCTAACCTGGTGAGCAGTGGCTGCTTACAAACACACTGTGCCAGTCACAGACCTACAGACCCTCCTGCACTGCTGGTAGAGGCTGCTGTGGCAGAGCAATGGCAGGCTGCCTGCTTTGTGCAGGATTTCAGTTCAGTTCTGGTATCAGGCACCAAACCAAGGTGGCTCCAGCCCTGCAACCATGATGGGACTACCAGCTGCACAGGTGGATTTACAGTAAATACAAAAATGTGGCCCCCTATAGATGACATGCTAATTTCCATATTTAACTTTTATTAGGAAAATGGGATGAGGCAAAACAAGGGCTTGTCAGATGTAAACCTGTGGCTTTCTTCATCCTGGCCTGTGCTTTTGATTCCTGCCATGGCCCTGCCTCAGTCAGTTCCTGATGTGGCTTGTTCTCAGCCTCTCCCTTTCCCCACAGCTCACCCACACTCTGCCCAACACTCACCTGGTGTCAGTCTCCATTCCAAGCCTTAAATCATTAAGAAAGTAAAATTCTTCTAAAAGTCTGCCTGCAAGTGATGAGCAGAGAGGCCCTGGGGAGGGCAGTGCTTTCAGGGATGCTTGTATTTGTTTTGAGCAGATCCAAACCAGAAGAAGGCTTAAATTCAGACCTTCTGTGCCCCAGAGGCACCACAGGGTTACCAGCCAGCATGGGACAGTGTCACTGTGTCTCCTGCTCTTCCCTCCAGCCCTCCACTATTTAGTTTGGAGGAAAAAGCATTTTCTAAGAGAAAGAATATGGAGATGCTGGGTTTAGCAGAGCTCCTGTGCTCTGGCAGGGAGCCTGTGTCTTCACCCCCTTCCTGGGAAGTTTTACAGGGCTGAGTGGAAAAGAGTTTTCCAATCATGTTGCATTTGAGCCTTGGAAAATGTTCTATATTCCAGCACCAAAGACAGTAAAAAACTTCTGTGAACTGAAATGTCAAGAATCCTCTTGCAGCTTGGGACTGATTCATTCAAACTGGAGCCCTAAAAAATTACTGAATATTTTGACTTTGACCTTGAAAGTATTCCTCTTTTTACTTCAAAAGTCAAAACATTATTATTTCCATTATTTCAGAACAACGCTTTTTAATTTAAAGAGCTTCCATTTTCCCCATCCTCTGTCCCAACATCTGAATGATAAAGAAATTTAGGAAATGCCAATAATCTGAATAGTTCATAACCTTTACTTTTAGTTCACAGAGATTATGCATCCTTCTCATTAATGACTGTTCTATGTTTTACTTCAGTTCATATATTTTCCTCTCTTAGTGAATAACAGACCTCTCAGAAATCAACACATCTTGTTAGGAAAAAGACAAAATGCCTATTAAATTATCAAGTGCATTTCTCATCAGAGTGCAGCTATCATTCTCTGCAAAGAAGCACTATAGTTTAATGACTTTCTAGAAAAAGCAGTGCTTAGGCAGATGGTACTGAGAATCATCTGAGTGTCATTCTTTAAATTGCCTTGGTTAAGTGGTGGGGGCATTTGGGAAACAGGAGAAGGCAGGGGTGGGCACTGCAGCTCGGGACACACATCCCCCTCTGGCCACTGTGGGAGGCACTGGCACCACAGCCAGATTCCCCTGGCACCACAGCCAGAGTGCCCTGGCACCACAGCCAGATTCCCCTGGCACCACAGCCAGAGTGCCCTGGCACCACAGCCAGATTCCCCTGGCACCACAGACAGAGCCCCCTGGCACCACAGCCAGAGCCCCCTGGCACCACAGCCAGATTCCCCTGGCACCACAGCCAGATTCCCCTGGCACCACAGCCAGAGCCCCCTGGCACCACAGCCAGAGTGCCCTGGCACCACAGCCAGATTCCCCTGGCACCACAGCCAGAGCCCCCTGGCACCACAGCCCTGGCACAGCCCTGAAAGCAGCTGGCTGGAGGTCACTGGCTTGGGCACTGTCACAGAGCCTTTGTGTCTGAGCTCAGGTGCCCACAGTGTGGCACACAGCTGGGAAAGGAGCAGGGATTGCTGGGTGTGATGCAGAGGCAGCCAGGTTTTTGATTAAAAATGGTTAGCAAACCTTTCCAGGAAAAGAGAAACAAACCTGAAAATAAATATACTTCCATTAAGCTATGAAATTAAAAAAAAAAAAAATCTATGAAAATATGTTGCTGTGGGCCCAAGGTGGCATGGAGCTGGCTGAGCCAGCCTGCTAAAGCTGTAACTGAGCCAGGTGAGCACTCCTGAGCACCTGCATGTCCAGCTTGGAGCAGGGCACTCAGAAGTTTGGATGTTAGTGCAGGGACAAAGTGTCCCCTTGAGGATCTTGGGTGTCCCTCTGTCACCATGCAGAAATATTGGAAGTATTTCCCAGCAAAGGACAACCTCTTTACTGTTTGTTATCTCAAAACTGAAGATGCTGCAGAGGTAAATTAAGCTTCAAGGCAGTAGAGTTAAAATAGAAATCCTATTACTGAACTTTCCGAGGCCCATTCCTAAAGTGAATATCAATACTCTGCTCATTAACAGGCTTCTGTAGAAACAAAGCCCATTTGCTTAAATTCTTCTGAATTTCATCCTCATTATTTTGGTTCTGCATTCAAATTATATATTAAGTAGAAATAAAAATAAATCCTGAACAGTTTTAGGCTTGTGGCCTTTGGAGAAATGCTGATATTGGTGATCATCTCCAGAACTTTTTTCTATCATTAAAAAAATGGAAAATGTTCCTTCAAGTTACAAATCTATTAAGAAGCTTTTCAGAGCAGGAAAGATGCCTACCTATAAATTATTTAGACTTAGTCTTGCTGGGAAATTGAGCAGTAGAATCAATGGCAAGCACAGAGGAGCAAGAATATTTTAGGATGATGGGCCATCCTGCCCTTTTCTTGCCATGTTTCACTGCTGAAGCTGTCAAGAGAGCCTGTCAAACAGCTAAGCACATTGCTTAGGACTGTCTCCCTGCAAAGCAAAGAGGAAATCCTGTAAATGGGATTTTAAGAGCAGTTGGAGTCAGACTGCAGCTGCTGAAACATTTTTCTGGCAACGTGACAGCTTCAGTGGGCGTCAGGAGATGCACCCAGCCAGCACAGGAGCTTAAGCTGGGAGCTGGTACTGGAGGTCTGGCTACTGGGACAAGACAACTGGTTGCTCATCTGGTTGCCAAACCACCCAAGAGCTTTTATGATGTGCCAAACAAAGCTAGAGCTGCTCAGGGAGCAAAATGGAAAGGAACATGGAAATGACTTCCAAAATCTTCCTTCCTAATGCAATCCACAGCAGCTCTGGCTATCCTAAAACAAGTCTGCTCAGGTAAAAGCCAATGTGCCTTTGCAGTACAAAAGCTCAGCCTACCCTGTTTGCAAGTTAAGGGCCCAGGACAGATTATTTCAGGATGGATGTGCCCTAAGTGTTAATATCTGGGAAAACCCAGGGCATTGCAGCCAAGTCTCGTGGGTGGATGCCAAGGAGGAATAGCAGGGGCAGTGTGAGGCTGCCCTGGCTGGAGCAGCAGCCAGGTGGGTCTCACTGGGCTCTGCTGGGATGGAGAGGACAGGACTGGGGCCACTGGTGCCACTGGTGCCACAGGTGCCACACACCACAGGTGCCACACACCCTGCCCCGCAGATGGAGAGTGCACCATGGCAGGGGAGCAGTGCAGAAGCTTCCACCATTGGCAAAGCTTCCCTCCCTCTGTGAATCTGTCTGGGCTGTGGTGGAAGACCAGAGGTGTTAAAGAGAAGCACAGAAGGTTCATGACACTTTCCTCTTGAGCTAGCTTTGCCCTGACCACGGGGGATGCTTGCAGTGATCATGTCAGTGATCACGGGCTCTTGGATGGTCTTGCAAGGACCTGACATCCAGGCTGCTTTCCTCATCCCAGCCCCCAGCAGGTAACACTTGCCAAACAGGGCTTTCCTCTAAGAGGATCTCTCCCCATCTGTGACAGCAGTAACAAAACACAGGAGAAGCACCCTCTGTTCATCCAACGGGTACCAGTGGTATCAATCCTTGCCACAGCAGTTACAGGCTTTAATAAATACATAGAAATCATTTTTTTCTAAATATGGGGAGTTGGCCTAACCACAGAATTGCTATTCCAGCAGGGTTGATTGTTGTTTATATTGCACCAACAGCCTGCCTTTGTAACAAACATTCCAGGCTGGTACAATAGTGTTGAGTACTATAACAAATCCTTGGTGCTCAGTTGCCCATTCCTCACTCTGTGCCCAGTGAAAGTGGGAGTGTGAGACGTGGTGGAGGTGGCTCCTGCCCCAAGCATCCCCAGCAGCAGCCTGGAGAGGAGGCAGCTCTCTCCAGAACCTTTCCCCTATGGCTTTACAGGCACAGGCTGGGGCACACATGCTCCTTGTGTATCCTTGGCCCTGCATGCACAGCCTTCTCCAGCACCACCTTTTTTCCTTGACCCCAGCACTCCCATCACAGAGAATTTGGATTGCCTCCTAGTTTTACAGTTGTCACAAGTGCCCTATGGACTGTAGCTATTTTGAAGTAGAGAAAAATACAGTCCCATCCTAAGCTCTCAGCATCCAGTCTCACAAGGTCTGTCCTGTGGCCTTATTGCTCTCTCAAGTTTCTTCTCACTGACTTTTGACTCCCTAGAGTTGGCTGTGAGACAAGCACTGTTTTAATGGAACTTTTCCTGGCAACAGTGCTTTGCCCTAAGCAGGGATGTGGGATTAATAACCTTGCCTTGCTTTCTGAAAGGAAGAAAAACCACACACCGGAGGTGGGCTTGAGTGGCATGAAGAACATCAGGCAGGTTGAGAATGTCACTTCCAAGCATTCCACAGTTCAGAGCAAGTGTGGAACATTACTGAAAGGAACTTTGGGTCCCAGCACCCAAAGCCAGGAGCCATGGGACCAACTGTGCCTTCAGATACTTCTATTTTCCTTGCTTTTCTAACAGATGGTACCTTAGGCTTTTAAAAAAAACCCTAACATTTTGTTGCCTAAGCTACAAATGCTGGCAGGAGCTTTCAGGTAAAAAGAAAATACCCATGTATAGGGCTGTGTTACGAGGATGCTTTTAAAGATGTTGGAATTAGCAGGGAAAGGAAGGGCTCTCAGTGTTACCATTCCATTGACAGTAGCAGGGAGTGCTGAATCGTGCTCTCTCATCTGACAAATGCTGAGCAGGGCTCCAGGAGCACATGGGGCTGTACCACCTAGCCTGCTCACTGATGACAGACCACCAGATCAGTGTGTGGGCACTGCCTCATTGCTGTTTTAATCAATAAACCCCACTGGGTGAAATTACCAGCATGTTTATTACAAATAATATTTGACAGGATGAAATTAGCACATAGATGCTCTTATGTTGGTTAATGAGGTCTGAAATCTAATCCTATAAATCATCAACAACTGCCAGCTGGTGACAGACAGATGAAAAGTATAGAGGGTGGTTATAACACAGCCACATCACTGCAGTGACAAGGGTTTAAAATAGCAGCATACCTTTGTGCAGGACAGCACTGATTAGGAGACAGCTGGGTGTGTACCCTGGGTGCAGGGTTTCCTTTCAGCAGTCATCATGCTGGGCAGCTGGGGTGCAGTTTAGGGCTGCTGCAGTGATTTAGCCTCCCATTACATCCAGGTGCAGCTTGCTGAATCCTTCAGTCAGCTGTTGGGTGAGAAATTGTTGGTGGGACAACTGATCATGTCCCTCCAACAAAGAAGAAGGTGCATCTGCCATGGTAGAACAGGCTACATCTGAGTTTACAGATCTAATGAAAAGTGAAGTTTCTGTGTGCTTTCCAATCCTGGCTGGTAGCAGTGAAAATAAAGACAAATCATGGCCAGTCTGAAACTGTTGAACATTTATAAGAAATGTATGCTGTAATTTGCAGTATTTAGCATCCAGCAGAATCCCACATTCTCACGATTTAGGAAGCTGCCAGGCTTTCTAAATGTACCTCTATTCTTATTCAAGGTCTATAGCAAGCACAACAAGAGTGAGTAAATTACTTTATTACTGCAATTTACATTTACTGTCCAGCATTTTTTATTTAGGAAGTAAATTTGCTTGAAAGGCCACCACAAGCAGGAGGAGAACAGGAAGCAAGAGTGTGTGTGAGGCATCAAAACCCCTCCCCACCTCCCGTGCACAGCTGAGTCACAGCTGCAAGCACATCTCTGCACACAGTTCTCTTCATAGCTGGGCTTGTTTATGGGCACACACCTCTCCTGCTTTAGTAGCCAATTCACAACATATTCAGTATTGGGAACAAATTCCAGGACTCTATTTATTTATTTTCAACCTCCAGTCATCACCTGGTGCTGTAACTGACTGGTCTAGACAGCCCCTTCCCACCTGCCCCTCCTAGCAAGCATTGGAATCTTGCATAAATAAGCACATCCTAACCTGTTCTATGACTGAAACAAGCACTTTCCAGAAAAGCAGAATAGTCTTCCCTGTAGGCTGAATTCTGGGAGAGAAGTATGTTGTAAACATTTAATATATTACTAAATACTGTACAAAAATTATAGCCCTAAATATTTACTCACTGCTGCTTGCCCTGTGCTTTAAAATATCCTATGATGGAGTTATAAAATATCCATACATGTTTAAGCTTTCTCCTATTTTGAAACCCACTACAATCTGCTGCATCACTGGTGGTTTCATTTCAATTCTAACAGTGCTCATTTGGTTTTCCCACCCATGCAAATGTGCTGCTAACACTTCACCTCACCCCTGTCATTTCAGTGTTTAATAGCATCCTACAACAGTGTAAGATTTGCTGTGGAGAGGGAGCTGGAGTTGTTTATCCTGGAGAAAAGGAGGCTTAGGGAGGACCTTTCTGCTCTCCACAAGTACCCAAAGAATGGTGTAACAAGGTGGGGTCAGTCTCTTCTTGCAAGTAGCAATCAGTAGGGCAAGAGGAAATAGCCTCAAGCTGTGTCAGGGAAGGTTTGGATTGAATATTAGGAAGAAATTCTTCGCAGAAAGGGTCATCAAGCACTGGAACAGGCTGCTCAGGGCAGGGGTGGGCTCACCATCCCTGGAGGGGTTTAAAGCACATGTGGATTGGGGACATGGTTTAGTGGTGGCCTTGGCAGAGCTGGGTAAATGTTTGGACTTGATGATCATTTCCAGTCTAAATGAGTCTATGAGTTTTGACAACAACAACTGCAACATTTACATATTTCTTACATTTTCCTCAGTTCTTTGGTATTTCAAGTCATGTCAGCCTCCCATTGGGGATCAGACCCTCTAGGCTGGATGCTGCAAGTATTTCCCTTAGAATCAAACAGGAAATGTAGCAGAATATGTGTGAATTACTCATATTCACCAAGGAAATAACTGTGGTCTGAAAATTTGGGATGAAGAAATACCTCATCTAATAAACAATATTCATTTCTGCAAAAAAGAAATAGCTCACTGATGCATTGCATAATTTTAGCATAAGGTTACATATGCTATCCCCAGTTTATGAGAAAGAACATCATTTTGAATCTCCAAGAGCCAGCACATTACAGTGACACCTGTGAATATTCCTCCTACTCTGTGAACTGGGAATTAGCTCAGAAAGAAACCAAACCACACCACGTGTGTAAGAGACTTTTCCCATACTCTGAGTATTTTTTGCAGCATGTTTTCTTGCACACTGCTCACTGGAAAGACTTGTGGATGACTATTATATTGCCCAGGGAAAAAGGAGGTTCATGGAAAGCCAATATGAGAATCTGGAAATAGTCAATGGCAACATGAGAGGCAAAGCAGGAAGCTCCCTTACTTGCCATTAACAGGAATAAAGAAACTTAATTAGTACCAGCAGTTACAGTGATCCTCAGAGACTTTGACCCTGGAGCTGATCTTAACTGAACAACTGCTTATCACACACCAACAAGCAGGGACAAGCTGATCAGGCTTCTCACATGAACTTCCACAAAGGAACAAGAAACCCAAGAAAAGACCAAAGCTTTGTGACACATGTAAGCCTCTGCTGAAGTGCAGAGGCTGAAGGGGGCCAAGCTGCAGGGGACATCAGCAGGTCAGTCTCAGCTGATGCAACCCTGTGTTTGGTGAGCCCCCGGGAAAGAACTGGTGTGGGAGAGGTTTGACAGAGAAAGTGTGTGTTCTGACAAGTTCCCTTTGAGGAAACATGGCTCTCAGGGCTTGGGGACATAGGCAGGATCTAACTTAGGATGCCAGGAAATGCCTGGGCTCCTCGAGGTAAATGAACGGTCAGCAGTAGCAGGAACCAACTTTGAAAAAGCTGGGCACTAATTCCAACTGTGAGGCACAGAGCAAAGAATGATCTGGTTGCATGTCTTTTAAGTTTCAATATCAAACTGCCTTCCCACCTACAAACAACAGTAGATTTTGCTCACTTGCTTACTCTGCTGATAGAGCCTTATCACTCCCAACACGTCAAGTGCAGTGACAGCTTTGCTGCTGCAGCCACTCTCCTCTACAGCCATACTTACTGCCACATGTAGAAAAAAACCTTGCAAACATGTAAACATGGCTAGAGAGAAAAGTTTTGATGAACATCTACAGTAGCCATTACCAACTAATGAAATTAGTTATAAGGAGTTGCTGAGCAATTGGAATGAAACATGGGGCCTTCTGATAACCATGTAAATATAAGCTGTGTGCAATAAAAATTTGGCTTTTGCCGCTTGAACTTTGAAGTGTTGTGTCCGTCCTTGTCCATCCCCACAGTGACAACATGCTGTAAGATTAATCTGCAAACATTCATTGTGAGACTCTTTATGCAAATAACCCACTTTTTGTAGTCATTCCATGAAAAAGATTACATTTGCAGAAGGATACAGGGCTTTAAAACGCTGTCACATCTTGCAGTCTATGAATGCAATGCATTTCTAAGTCTGCCTTGTCATAGGAAGCAGACACACCATTCAAAAAAAACAGCAGCCTGCCTCTCTTAGTTTTAGAGGTAACAAAAATAGGAGAACTTTCCTTGAATGTAAGACTGGGGTGGAGAACAATTCTGCTCAAGTCACTGTTACTGTGCACACAGTAATGCTAATGAATGGCAACTACACTTCTAATAAAGGTGTACCCTGACTTACCAAACAGAGCCCTGCAGTGATCAGCTGTCTGACACAGAGAGGATCCTTGCTTGGCATGTGGAATGAGGTAGGGACTGACCTTCCCTGCAAAGAGAGTCCTTGGGATCTGGAAAGCACAGCCTCAGTTGTTGGGATGCCACTACTGCAGCATGTGCCGTGGTTGCCAGTGATCCCCTCTCTCATCCAGTGTTTGGGAGGGGTTCTGACATCCCTGGTCCCCACAAAAGTCTAGGATTCAATTCCTCCTTCTGGCCTTCACAGGGCTTTCTGTGGGTTCCATCCCCCAGAACTGACCACTGCTGTTTTGCAGCTTCAAGCCACACCTTGAAGTATTTGATCACCTAACTTTAAAAAAGCCTCAAGACTCCAGCAATGCTCAAAGCTGCAATAATTGCCTCTGCTAGCAGTGAAAAAGCAATTATTCAAACCAACTGATGAAAGAATATTCAAGCTGAATATTTAAGCAGTTTCAGAAGCTTATCAGGGATCTCAATTTTGTGACTTGATTTCAAATTTCCTCCGTAAGTCCTGTGTCAGAAAAAGAATGCAAATAAACAATGAAAAAGATATTGAAAATATTATTTCAGTCAGCAGTAAAATGAAACAATGCAATGGAAGATTATTTTCCCCTCTGTGCTGAGTGATGACACAAATACTCATTTCAAAAGATTCAAAAGACATCATGCCCCAAAAGACAGAGCATGATTACAAGCTTAATAGGTTGTTTAACTTGATAAAGTGCCAATTTCTAAATAAAAACTGTGCTTTAAATATTTAATCAAATTTTGAACAGTGTTCCATTTTTTTTCATTGGCTAAAAAAAGACACCAGAAAATTGCGTTTTTCTTTAAGCATCCAAAAATATTGACGGAGAAATTAAGCAGAAGAAGGAAGATTTAGGTAAATTTGAAACTATTTAAGTTCCTTCTAATCAAAGCAGTGAAGCTTCAGTGCAGATTGTCAAACACATAACCCAACAGAGATTTGCCTGTGCATTTTGACTTTCCAATGGTGTGCACACCCACAAGTGGACACAAGGAGGGGGATTTTTTTCCCTTGCATGCCCACGGCTCCAGTGCCTCACACCAGCAGTGTGGTGCCACCACCACAGCCTGGAGTCCTCTCACCACACATGCCCAGAGAATTGAGAGCCCTGGCATGAGGCTGGCAAGAGAACATGCCAAACACTCTGTGCATTAACCTCACCAGCAGGGACCCTTTGCCTCTCATCAGACCTTTTGCATTGCTGCCCTCTCCCACCTGCTTTAGTCTCTATCAATATTTTAGTCACTTCCCACCTGCAGCCCCTGAGCAGTTCAGGACATCCCCTGTTTGTCTTCCCTTCTTCCACATGGACTTGAAAAGCCTATATATTTCCATCAAAAGATACAGCACACATTTAAAAGAACTAGAAAGGGGATGTCAAACAGTCCTGTTGGAAACCAGGCCATTGTCTGCTATTTTGCCACTTTGAACATGACAAGGCAAAAGAAGGATGAAAATAGTTTCTGAGGGCCCCTCTGCACCAGAGGGATCCCCAAACTGCTCCTGAAGGACCAGGAAGGCCCAGACACTGTGGGAGCAGTGAGCTGGTGGCACAGGAATCCTGGTGGCTTTAGCCTTGAGCCCACAAGGGCTGGATCATCCACATCGAGCTGCCACACTCACAATGTCACTGCTGTCCCCTGGCAGGCTCTGGCCAAGGACCAGAGCACAGCACAGTAGTCCAGCTCCAAAAACCCAAGAGGCTTTTTCCTTTCCAAACACTCCCATGTGCCCACTCCAATTGTCACCTCCCATGAGAGAGAAAAGTTGCTGCCCCTTTTTTTGCCAAGGCCACAGCACTGGACTCTGAAAGAAGGAAATGCCTTTGTGGCCAGAGGTTTTACATCCCAATGATACACTGCTCCCTGAGTGCAGCAAGCCACCTGGCTCCAGCCCCAGCCCAGTGGAGCAGGGATGGGAACAACCCCTTGGGCAGGCACAGGGCTCAGCTTCTTGCAGAAATGTGTCTTAGGCAGCTGGGAACAAATTAACATTCAAGTGAGTCTGTTTGGATAGCAGAAAAAGCAAAAACTCCACATGGCAAGTGATCCCTTTTAGAGCAGCATTACAAGCCTGGCAGTTGTCCAACTGGCACAGTAGCTCTGAAACAGTGAGCACACACCATTTAGCTGGTGATGTGTAAAGGGCACCCCTTAACCATTTCTGCCTTGAAAATTTACTGGTGAAATTTTTGAACTTGGGCTGCATTCATACATCACCCAAATCAGCTGTGTATCATTCAGCACAGCTATTAGATCCAGGCTCTAAATAAACCTAGCATCGGTGTCACTCACCAGCAGTAACAACTTTTTTTAATTTGCCTGTTTTCCCTTATTTTTGGCACAGATGGCTGGGTGATGAAGTCATGGATACTTCCTAAAGTGACTGTTTTTACACCCTTCATTGTTTTAGCTATCAGAAGCTCACTGTGTTTGGAACTATAAAACCCACTGCTCCCCCAGCTGTAGTTTAAACTTCCCTAGAAAATCCCTTTTCCAGCCCCTTTTTCACTTGTGCCCTCACTGGATCAAACTTCACAGTCAGCTGTCCAAGGTGTGCTGCTCCTTTGTTTTATCACAGAGTATTTTAGCCAAGCCACAGGTACCTCATAGCCCAGGCTGATTTTTCTAGAAGGGACCTGTTGGGATCATGTCTCTCCTCCACTGAGCACCATGGGCACAAAGGGGCAAATCCAGATGGAAGAATCCTCAGAGCAGCTGCCTGGAAGCCATGCCTGCTTTCTCAGGTGCCAGAGCACTGCCCATGCCCCTTGAGAAGAGAGCAAACATTCATGCTGATGCCACCCTACAAGAGCACCCTGCCATTTACAGAGGAATAAGAAAGAACTGATATGCATAGGCAGGGATATCAGCCACCCACACAGTCACAGGGAGTAGCTCTGGAGACTTCCAAGCCCTGATATACTGACAGAGGCAACCACCATATTCAGAAAGGCTTCTGGAAGCCAAGGACCTCCAAACAATGAAAGTAGAAGCATGTTCTTCTGTAGGTCAGCTTATACCCACCATACTCACTCCATTGATACCTGTGAGGTTTCCTGCAGGATAAATGACACATCAGCAGTGAGATAGAGAAAAATAAAATCTGCCCTTCATGGGGTTTTTGCCATTGTTTGTCTTGCTGGGATTTTTTTACTTCTGATCTCATTATTTCTATTCTGGAACTCATTACTTCACTTGGTCTGAAGCTATCCTGACAACAGCCAATTTACAGGATTAAAAATTTAGTGTTAAAAAACCACACCTCAAAACTAAGAACTAGCAATCTGAACCAAAAAGGCCTAATGAAGTAATTATATGCATACAAGCTAAAGTGTTTGAGTGCTGCCAATCAGCCCTTGAGTGCCACCACCCTGTCCCCTCAGGTGCATGGCCTCCAACCTAATTCCAGTAGTTCATAGCTCCAGTAGATTGCATAGGTAGCTGACATTGAGAGAGAATATTAAGAAAAGAAGCAGTAATAGGAAAAGCTGCTTTGGTAATTTAGGTAGGAAAATGGAAAACTTTTTGCCTGATATGTATTTAGAGGCCAATTGGACAGGACAGGCTTTGGAACATGAGGATTTTGCCCCTGGCATGAGTGAGGCCCATAAGAAATACACACTTCAAGATCTGAATTTGTGAACACAATTTCTGCAGCAAATCCTCAATGTTCCTTGTCTAGCCTAAGTCACCAAGAGCCAGGTGATGGGAGGGATGAGACTACTCCAGGCACTGCATGGAAGGGCATCCAGTCAGCCTGGCCACACACCCTCCCTTCAGCCTTGCAGCACATCGGGATGCTTTTGATGCCTCCTCCTGCCCAAAGTGTTTTTGAAGTGTTTGATATTTCCCAAAGCCACCTGCAGGGACTGGCTGAGCACAGCTCAGCTCAAGACTGACTTATAGATGGTTTTCCCTTCTGACTGGATTCACATTCAAATTTCACTAAAAACATGCAGCTCTGCACAGCCCTTTGTGGGATCAGTGCCTCCAGCCATTCTGGTCATGTTTGAGATGGTTGAGCCCTCCAGGGCCATGGCTTTTCATGCCAAATCATTGCTGCATGCCACATGCACCCCAAAAAGCAGCTGGGTTTGCAGAGGTCAGGCCCCCTCCACAGGACACAGGCTCAGCTAATGGGGCAGCTTTTTCTGCAGACCACTTTCCCCAGACAGACTGACAGACAGCAGCTGCTCAGCCCCCTGCAGAGGGACCCTACTAACCCTACTAACCTTTTACTCCTTCTTTCTGCAACACTATTGCAGCAGTCTAGGTTTCCTTCCACATTTTCCTTCCAGATCCAAATGAGCTGAGCCCATGTCAGTCTGCCAGCAGGTGAATGTCTCACTGCAGGACTCCGTTTGTTCTACTCAGAAGATGAAATACCAAAACTACCTCATTGTGCTGCCTGCCCAAGGCTCTCGAGAGCACCAGGGTCACTTGTGCTTGTAGCCATTCAAGCTGAGGGGGAAAGTCAATTACAAGAGTTATTTAGGAGTCCATTCAGAGCACAGAGGAGAGGGGACACCCAGGGTGGTGGCAGCAAGGGGACACACAGATCTGCTGGTACACACGACCCATGCAGCAGCCACTCTGCTGGCCTTGGGAAGACTGGGCTCCCCAGGAGGACTGCCTGCACAGCCTGATTCCGTGCTGCACCACCTCCCAGAGCTGGATTTTCTCTTGGGAGCATATTTGAAGTTATTTAACATCAAAAGTAAAAAATAATAGACAAGAACATCAAGAAATGCAAGACAAAATTAGCTAGGATAAAACCTGTGTGATGGGTGGCATTATAAATGCCTAGGAATAATCACAGCCCACCCAAGACTATTTTCAAAGGAAAGTAGCTCAGCTTTGATGCCTTTGGAGTCCAAGGACTTTGGCTTTTTTGCTTAAACTCCTTGCATTGTGTTTCATGTTTTCTCAGGGGAAAACACAGGCATCAGAAAAACACCCTTAAGTAGGCTGCAGCTGAAGAAATGGCTTCATCTCTTGTGAAGAGATAAGAAGTGCTTTGCTTTTCAAGAGGTTGAAGTAAACAAAAATCAGCAATCAAGGGAATCAAAGTGCCCAAAGAGTCTTTGCTCACTGCTTGTCAGTGCTGAACAAGTTCTATTAAAACCAAAAAACCAAACCAAGCCACAATCCCAGAATCACAACAGATGTTCAGGCACTCATGCTTCCCTGTCTGGCTACAAGAGGAAGAAGTGACATAGCAAGAAGAGATGCTGAAGTGTACTTTTCTCCAGGAAAACAAAAATAAAAGCTCTGTGAGAGACACATTGAAGAGCTGCCCCCTTTGAAGCGCAGCAGGGACCTTGCTTGTGCTCCCCACCCTGCTCCCCACAGTCCCCTGTGGTGATGCACCACGAGCCCCTGGGCTTTGCTTCCTGCCCTGAGGGTTTGCCTCCACCCCCATGCAGCCCTGCTCCATCTGCCTCCTGCAGCACCCCTGTCAGCTCTGGCCATTGCTCAATCCTTCTGTCTTCCTCTCCAGGTGGTGGTGGAGTCCTGCTCCCAGCCTCCCAGGGTCACTGTGCTCTCCCACACCCTCTGATCACCCCCACAGCCCAGCCAGGGGCTTGGCAGAGCCAACGGGGCCACAGGTGCCACCGTGCCCATGGAAGACCCCATGCAGCACTGGGACAATTCCCTGCAGCCCTCCCATGAAATACTGGAATTAGGATGGAGGCCATGCACATGAGGGGACAGGGTGGTGGCACTCAAGGGCTGATTGGCAGCACTCAAACACTCAAGCAAGGAGCAGATGGTGTCTCAGAAAGCACCTCATGTACCTGGCCAGCAGCCAGAAGCACACTGGCCACCACACCAATGCATCAGCAGCAGACAGCTCAGCAAACAGCCTGCAGACAAGTTCTGCATTAATCAAAGAGCCTCAGACAGGGTGAGGAACCCCGTCCAAAAAGTACAGGGCAGTGAAATGCTGTTTCCCAGGCAAGGCAGGGATGCTGACAGCAGCAGAAGGCAGTGGGTGCAGCACAGCCCCAGGAGCAGCACGGCAGGAGCAGGAGGCATCTCAGAGCCCTGCTCCTGGCAGATATGGACTCTGGTTGCTGAAGTCCAGCATTTATGTTTTAGCTTTGGATTTTCCTTAGGCTGGCCTTGTTCTTATTTCCCTCATGAAAACACAGCTCCAAGGTTTGTCCCATATCCCCACAGTCCCTAACAACTTCTATCTCCTGTGCAGTCCTCAGCCACTGCTGCAGACTGCCAGTCATTGTGCCTAACTGGTCCTGGAAAGCAGAAGATGGGTACAAATCCTCAGTGCTGGAGCAAAAAGGCTACACAATAGGACAGGCCCCACTTCACTGCCCACCACAGGATCTGCCTCCCCACCTTCAGGCAATGTGGATTTCAGGTTTCTGCAATAATCAGATGGACTTTGATGCTTTTTATGATCAAATGCACGTGTCAAGCAGGGCCCTTCTAGATAAAGTGGTTTCAATGAAAAAACTGTTTCTAGTCCTGTAAATGATGGCATTTTTTGAAATAGGAAAGTCGTTAGCAAACCATTGCCAATCAGCATTTAATGAACCAGAATATGAGAAAACTACTACCATAATTATCTGCCGTGGTAATTTAACATTTTCTTTTATTAAGTGAATGAAAAATAAAGTGACCACAATTATCTGAGATTCTAAGTGAAGTCTCCCAGCCCTCCCACAGTTACTTGACTATGTGACACTATTCCTCCAACTGCACAGATGTAAGAGGAGGCCACCCTGGGGTGCAGCACCATGTGCATTGTACAGGCAAACACAGAAGAGAGGCAGGTTTACCTACCACAGGATGTGGATACAGCTATTTTGTAGGCAAGGACCAGATCTTGTCTTCACCAGCATCAATGAGCTCCAGTGAAGTGCCAACAGGCCAAACCTGGTATCAGCCAGAAGAAAAAGACCAGCTTCATTAGTTACAAGTGCTCAGTGCCAGTCCTCTGGGTGGCACTGGGTGCCTCAGAAACACTGGAAAGCCCCCCAAAAACCCAGAGGAACAAGGACATCCTCTTCCAGCATCATGCCACTCTACTAAGCTGGGAAGGGGTCAGCAAAGGGAATCTCCTGTTGGGTTGTGGTACCTGTGATATGACATAAATTAAAGGTGACTACACTGCTGCCTCCCAGGAGTGCCACCATGGCTATCAAGGTCATGCTGCTGCAGCCAGGAGGGCACTGAAACACTTCAGACTTCTGCTCTGCAGTGAAGCCTGTGAACCCAGTGACCTGACACTGCTTGACAGACAGAGGAGAAGACATCCAGCATATTGAAGCTGTTAGCAAGAGCCAGGGAACAACAAACAGCATCGTGCTATGAAATTAAATTGAAATGCAATAAAAGTCTCACATGGGAAATATGCAGATCAACCTGAACTTTGTAAGTTTGCTGAATTCCGGCACGTTTGGTGACAGGGATTGCTTTTCAACTGGAAAGTAACAGATTTTTCTCTCTGATGTTGCTGAAATCTGGACATAAAAGGCAGTTTTCTTAGGAAGTGGCAGTAGAAATACAATAGAACTTCTAGAGGATGTTGCTTCCTTTCATTCAAAGGGATATCGGTTTTAAGGAGAATTGAAGTTTTAATCAAAGATCTTTCTTATGTTTGTCAAAAGCAGGGAAAAATGACAACTGCTTGTTGGCTGTTGGCTCGTGCTGAGCCAACCCTTTGAATATTATTCCAGTTGATTAAATTTGCATTGCTAATAGGGGAGAAGCCATATGCCTTGCACACCTGTAGAATACAGCTCTGGGTTCTGAAAGGTTATTAATGCACCATTGTGTTCTGGTGAGGAAGGATTTTATCAGAGCAGGATGAGGAGCTGCTGGGGGTGCAGAGAGTCCCCTGTCACTGCTCCCCTTCCATGCTGTGCATGTGCTCCCTGCATAGCTCACCCCAGAGCTGGCTACACAAATTAGCACCAGGGGAGGGGAGAAACCTGCCTCTTCCTAGGCAAAACCCCTTCAGCTTTGGCAGGGAAGTGTCTATCAGAGCAGCATGAAGTCTCACTCAGAAAAAAGAAAAAAAAAAAAAAAGAACATGCAAGAGATTTAAATCTTACAGAATGACTTACAAAGATAGTGGAATTGGTGCTCTCTGTATGCCTTCAGCTGAATTTTAAATGTCTTGGGTAAAACAGGGGGTTTCTTTTTCCTGTTGTCCAGTTAAGAAATTTTTCATCACTAGAGATTGCTGAAATTATTGCTTTCTCCTTCAGGTCATATTAAAAAAAATTAAACAGACTACTCCTACTCCCCTTAAGATTTTGTAGAGGGATTTTATCCTGATTAAAGCATTAAAAATTAATGCCACTCAGAACAAGTCCCTTTGGATTCTACAGACTGCAGCTATTGCCTGTCTCCTCCAGGTATTTCAGTTGACATTATCTGTAATTAACATTACGTGTCTTAGCCAGTGGCTTTTTGACAGAGAATTTTCAGCAGTGTAAATGGGAGCCAGCTCTGCCTGCTGTGAAAACCTGCCTCAAATGCCAGGCAGATCCAGTCTTGTCGTCTTCCTGGCATGCAGCTTCACTAGCTCCACTAGCAGTGAAACAAACACTATATTGAGACAATTTAGTGTGCATTTAACTTTCCAGGCTAAGGATCCTGGCAGGAATCACTTCTCAGCCCTCACTCCCACCCCTGCCACGTTCAGGCTCAGACACCATTTGCTTTTGCCACTTAAAAGCTGTTGGGGAGAAGACAATGCATTGCAGGCAACTCAGCTGAGCTCACTCTGTGCTTGATACAGGTGGGAAAGTGTTTGGACTCAGGATGAAACATGACTGCCAGGAACTCCCATCCACCACCAAAGGAGCCCTGTGTGTGCAAGCATTACTTTCACCAGTTACCAACCCCATTAACCTAGCCTCAGTACTTGAGAATTACAAGTCTCACTCTCCCCTGAATTTCCAAAACTTTATTGGACCAATTGAGAACCCTTGAAGGACAGTCAGACAGAAGTTCTTCACAGCAGTGGTGCAGAGAGTGTGATAAAGGGACAGGAACATGGGCTGGTATTTGTTCATAGGCATGTGTGTTCATTCTCCCTCCTCTGGGGGTATCTTTGGACAGACAGAAGGAAGCAGAAGCCTGAGTGCCCTTTTTCCTAAAGCACACTGATAATCCTGAACCAGCCAGCAGCAACCAGCCAGACAAACACTGCTTTTTGTGCAAAAACATGCAGGAAATACCTGTTGTCACAAGCTCAGGGGTGTGTCCAGGCAGCAGAATCCAGAGCACAGCCAAGCAGTGCTGGAGCATGAGAGCCAGTGCTTCCCTGCACGCTGAGTGGGGAGGAGCTCTGCAAGGCAAAGGGACACGGGGAGGCAGCTGCAGTGGCTGCAGGGGACACCTCTGGCCCAGCATTTGGGAAAATCAAATTTCCTGCAAATGAACAAGGGAAAACTTGGCACTTGGGACTTTAAACACAGGAGGAGAGCTGCCCTGTTTGTTGGCTATATTAATGTGTATGTTAAACTTGCACTGCTTTGGCCCCCTGCACTGGTTGGAGAGAGGCAGCATTGGCTGCATTTTCTTCTGATGCACAATACCTGTCCCTTTCCACCTGCATCCCTTTCTTGGTTTTAAAAACACATCTGCATCAAGATGCTGCTTCCTATCATGATGCCTGAAATCATGAGGCTGTCCTAAATAAAGGATTTTTTCAGAGCTAGCAAGAACATTACTGTGGTCAGTTTGTCAGAAACTTTTATTTGGGTTCATTAGCAATTTGCCTTTTTTAATTGCAAATTCATTTAGATTTGATAAAACTTGTTGTCAGTTTCCCAGATATGTCCGAGGTGATAATTGCCATTTAAAAAATATTCCTCAGAAAAGCTTTCATTTAAACTTATTTGTCAAATTATGAAGTGTTTTTAAAACCAACAACTCCTTTTTTTATTTTTCCAAACAAAAAAATTATCTGGGATAACAGACAGGATGAAGGAGGCAATGGTGGCATGAAATGGCTTCAAAACTTTCATGTTGCTGACCTTACACAAGGAAGAAATGTCAAACCCTCAAAACTGGGTTTGACAAGAAACCAAATCTCCCAGAGGAACCTACACTGATGCCTCAATGCCCATGCAGGGTTCACTGTAACATCAGCCATGGCCAAGATGTTGTTGTTGGAAACCTGCTGTACCTAAAGTTCCAACGACTGCCACTCCAGCACAAGCAAGGTGCCTCCTCCTGTGACAGCCACCCCAGCAACCAGCAGGGCTCTCAAGTCTGGCATGGATGCTCAAACTATTCCTCTTGCCTTTCCAGAGCTATAAAAGAGCCTGTGTGGCTGGAAAAGGCTAGTTCCAGCAAGGGGCAGCTCTGCTCAGTTCTAAGAAGGGCACAGAGCACAGATTCCTATGGCAGACTTTTTCTAAGCTTCCAGTGTTTACTCCTTCCCAGAGAAGAGAATAACAACCAAGGAAAGCAACAATTGCCACATAATTGCAATATTCTGAAAATAATCCACTTCCTTTGATAAAGGAGCATGTTACCAACAAATGTACAGGGGGAAGATTGAAATTAAGCTGCAAGGTAATGAAAAATGTGCAAGGACTCAAAACAATTCTCAGAATTTGATCAGAACAACACAGCCTCTCCCAGGCTCAGCAGTGACATCCCACATCTGGGACAGCTCATTAAAAACACCCATGGTACAGAGCAGAGCCTGAGCTAGGGACAGGAGCAAAAGCTCAGAGGAGGAGCAGAGCTCAAAGCCCTCTCCAAGGTTAGCCAAGGCAGCTTATGTGGTATGAGCTGGAGAAGCCATGGACACAGTCAGCCTTGAGAGACAGCTATCAAGGCACAAACACATCCTTTTAGAACAAAGCCAACCCCTCCCCAGCCACACTGTGTGCTGAGCTCAAGGATGTGGTGTGTCAGCACACAGAGCTCCACTCTCTACTCTCTAACTTGGAAAGGGCCCTGAATGCTCTGTTTAAATTTAATTTATAGACAAGAAACCCAAAGTTTCTTAAAAGAGCACATCAATAAATTAGCATCACATTTTGCTGCCTTGTCAAGGATTAGCAGTTTTAATCCATTTCAAGTATGAATTGGGAATTAGAAAATAGTGCTGAGATAATAATAACAAGTAGTTCAGTGTGTGCCCTTAATTTGCCTAAATTTAAAAGGGCTGGTAGGAACTTTTATACAGTGGAGATAGAGCTGAGCAGATAAAATAAAAGTGCCTTAATGATACAACATACCTAGAGTTTGGGGCTAAAGCTCTGTTTTTCTATTGCTTTCTACACCAGATATTTGCTGGCTGTCTGAGGCCTTCTGCTGAATCTTTCTGTCACTGATGGCTGCTGTCTCCAGCCATTCACCTCATCTTTCCACCAGCAGCTGGGAAGGCAACTGGAGATGTCCTTGAACAAGCAGCCTATTAGAGCCTGTAGCTGGGAGTGTCAGTCAGGCCATGCTCACACCCTTACACCCTCTCTGGACACAGTACCTGCACACACTGCAGCCTCCAGCCAAAGTGCTGCATTTCCAAAAGCAGAACAGAGGGGGATAAAGAAGGTAAGAGACACCAAAGGGCTTTTCAACTGATTGTCAGCACCTCAGGGATAAAATTTACATACCCCAAGGTGTTTGGAAAGCCTCCTCTCCAGCACAGCCCCATAAATCATCAATTTAATGGGTGTTAATGGGCTGGTGCCTTCAAAGGTTTTCAATCAGCACATATGTTTCTTCTTTGACAAACCACTTTGATCATTTATGCTACTAGCAATTTTTAATTCAGAAAATGTCATATTAATAGTTTGAAATGTACTGTACAACAGGCCATGGTATTGCTGATTGCCTTCCCTAAACTCCTGCAAAACAAGTATCAAAAGTTTGGTCCAGGCACGTAAGAAGGAAATGCAATTAATATAAATTGAGCTGTAAGCTAAGGTTCTGTTTCTTCTCCCAGATAACAGTAGGTGCCATTAGGATAAGTTGTGCAAAGAAGTTGAGACAAGACTGTGAAATTATGGTCATAAATCACAGTGTCTTGACATAACCTCATTTACAAAATGCATCTCATTTGCATGGCCCTTGCCATTACACAGGAAAACAGAGGTGCTCCAAAACCAAGAAGAGATTGCAGAACTGAAGTGAAGAGAGCAGAGACCATGCTCATCAACAGTTGCATTCCACTAGCAGAAAACAGTCCTCAGGCAGAATGGCAACAGTAGAAATCTCATGTCACACAGTCACTGTGTATTACATCTCTAATCTTGTCTGTCCAAGGTTTTCCAGCCTTGCACAGGAAAATGCACAGCTCAGTGCATTTTCCCTTTCAAAAGAACTGCTGTATCTGGAGCATAACAAGTAGGGTGACAAAAAAACTCCCAAAGCTAAACCCAACAGCTGCAGACCAACCAAAACCACTGGCACTGGCTGGCACATCAGCTCCAGGCAGAGGGGGACAGATGACCTGCTCAGGTGCTCCATCAGTAGCACTGAATGCTGGCCAGGAGATGAGGTCCCACCATGGGATGTGCAGGACTGCTGATGGGTTCCAAATGTTTTGCACATACTAAACTGTTCCTAAGTTTTCATGATAACATAAGAAATTTTTTTTTGCTGATAAAATTTAAACTATTTAGGAGTATTTCTTATCAACCACTCCATACTTTTTGCTAGGATCTCCTAGGCTAAGATGAAGGAAATCACAAAAACATTAAGAAACACGGAAACAAAATGGCTAAGATGGTATTTGTCCTCAGTTTGACCTTATCTGGGGACAGGCCATAACAAAATGAAAGTAAATCTTTCAAAATAGAGGTACAGGTTTCAGTTGTTCCTAATTGAAAAATAGCTGTAAAGAATCTATTTAAATGAAACAGCTTGAATAAATGAGGGGAGGAGGTGCATCCCACCTCCTCCCTTCATTTGAAACAGGCCAAATCAGCTCACTGCAAGTAAGTTGTTGATATTATTCCAGAAGTAATCATGTTTCTGTCTAGCCAGGCAAGATTGATGCCTTTCTGTGCTGACACACATGCTGATGCCTCTTCTCCTCAGGTTTCCACGATTATGGTTTCACAATCAGTTAAAAAGTTCTCTCTTCCCTGACAAACTGTTGGGCTCCACTGACTTCCTCCTGCCCTTCCCTGCTGATAAAACACCTTCACATTGTCCCCTGGACCACAGGGACTTTATGAGCACCCTCTTTCAGCAGCCTGTTTTGGGATGACTTTGTTCAAGCTCTCCTGTACCACGGAGGAGCACCACAGCACCCACAACTGGCACTGCCCACGCCTCCTGCCAAGATGACAGAGGGACACAAGTGTCACAGCTGCTCTCACTTACACAGGAGGCTCAGCCATACACCACAAAATTGCTGGTTCCCTGCTGCCACTACCAACCCTGCCAGAGAAGGATGGATGGGGTCTGTCCCCAGAGTGCTGCCCTTGCCTCTCCCTGCATGGCAGAGCTGATTGCTACCCTAGCAGGATCCAAGAGAGCAAACCTGGACAGCCACAGTGGGAGATGCCCCAGCTGCACATTCCCAGCTTCATCCTTCTACCTGTAGATGGCATGGATATACCTTGCTATCTCAGGCAGCTCTCCACTCCTGCTCACGTGCTCAGTGGGCAGTGTTCTAGAGATCAGCACTTTCAAACATGAAGTACTATCCAGTGGGTGAAATTACCTCCCACCAGATGACACCTATATAAAGTGTCTGTGTGGAACACCAATGCTTTTAAGGGCTTTGAAAGTATTAACTCAAGTGAGAAACAGCTGTAGGGACTATTGCTCTGTTGGCTTTGCAGGGACATCTTTATGCAGTGATTTCCCATGGCACACGGGGTTGTCTGCAGAGTGAAAACCAAAACCTGACACACTTCCAAAAGAACAAACAACAAGGAGAAAGCCATCTGAGCAGAATCCAAGCTACACAAAGTGTAGGACTGTGCCTGTGAACTTCCCCCACCGAGACATCCCTCAGCAAATACTACTGCTGAGACAAGCTGTAGGAGGCTGCTCTCAGGAGAAGCTGCCTATCTGGCTAAATTTGTTACTGTGCCTGTGTAGCTTTGGGCTGCTTATGCAAAAAGTATTTCAGTCCCTCAAGGGTCACAGCAGTGCTTAGTAAGAATGACAGGAAAAAGTCAAAAATCCTAGCAAGTGTGACTGCCAGGAGAAGGAAGTACCCTTGCATTTCTGTAACTCTCACCCTCCCTCCCTAATTTAACCAGTAATGCACTTTTGTAAATCAAACCCACAGCATCTTCCTTTAGGCACTCCTGAAAAGTTTATTCTCAACCTTAACTAAAAACCCCCCAGATTTATTTTTTTCCCAAAAACGTTTCAACGTTTTTGGCATTTGAGTAAAACAAGGGATTTACTCAGTGCAGAAAGCAAATCTCAAACAGAACTTAATACCTTCAGCTGAGAACGCCCACAAAAGTGATTCAGTGTCTGCAGAGAGCTGGAGGTTATCTGTACAAACCTGCTCACTGCAATGCCTGTCCTCTACAGAAAAATAATAATGATATTAATTTGGGGCATTTTAGCTGCAGTGTTCAGAAGCCATTCCTGCAAAGGCTTCTCACATGGTGCCATTAGCACCTACTTGCAGTGCACCACGTTAAGTGTGTAGGCAGGATTGTGGAGAAGTGAAGGCAAAGTAATTTGTATGTGCAGCTACCTAGGACACTGCTTAAAAGACTCAACAGAAATCCTGCACATAACTTAGTAGTTCTCACAGTCATTTCATTAAAACTCCAAAATTTTCTCCTATACTAAGAGCACCAAGCAGCTTCAGGTCCTCTCAGCTCCTGACTTGGACAAGTAACCTCACCTTAGAGCAACAGCTGTCTGCTGAGAGTGTATCCTTATTTTACCTCCCCCCATACCTGAGCTCTGCTAGTCATTGTTGAACATATAAATCACACACCCTTTTGGAAATGCAAAAGCATTTGAAATCTGGACTGACTTCACACTCTGGACATGCCAAAAGTTAGAAGAATTAAGTTGGCATAAGGAACAACAAGCATTAAATCATGCTTGCATTAGGGACAAGGGTTCACTCTGAAAGAACTACTGCTCTGTTATTTTATTTTCTCATTCTTTTTAGAGTTGAGGAAGGGAGGGATGACAGATTAAAAAAAAAAAAAATTACATCAAGGACAATATTTTAATTGCAGCTTTTAAATTTTGAGCTTTGAAAACACGCCCATATTCTTCAATGGGTTTGAGAAATGCTAACCTTCATTCTTAAGTGACTAAGATACCTTGTTCACATTCATAAAAATCCTGATTCACTCTGCAGCATGAACCACAATGGACTGTGTTTATCCTCTAAAAAGATCAAATGGAGCAACTGGCAATGCAATTAACTTCCTTTTAATGCATAAGAAAACATAGAGGCAATTCCCTGAGTGTGCAGTGATACCACACGTGTTTAGTACCCTGCACTGAAATTCAACCCTGTTTAAAATAGAAAGCCACATAGAGAAATGGGAGTGGAGCACAACACCCTGTTACAGACCTGTGAAATATTCAGGGTGGTTTTTTCAGCCAAAATGTTTCAGTTCAAATCAGAACACTAAAGGACAGTGCCAGAAGCAAAGTATCATCTTTTGTACTTAGACTTCATATCGATTTAATCAAGATAAATTGGCATTGCCTTACTATATCTGAGGGTTCCATAAACACCTCTACCTTGTGTTGTGCTATGCAAATTATTAAATGAATATAGAAATGAAGACAAACATCTCAAAGATGTTCTAAGTACTGAAATGAATAATTAAATTTGATCTTAGCTCTGTATTTTGGTGTTTGATTTCTCAGCTTTTAATATCAATATGATCCTCCCCTCCATATTTTAAAAATCACACTCATTCTCCAATTCTGTCCCTCCTAGAGATAGGTAATTGCACAATCTGTCCTCTGCATGCATTTAGCTGAGAACATATCCACAGGCTCTGAAGGAACTGGCAGAGGGAGTGACTAAGCCCCTATCCCTCATATTGGAGAAGTTGTGGCACTCCACTGAAGCTCCCACTCATTACAAGAGGGGGAACATAACCCCCATTTTTAAAAAGGTTAAAAAAAAGACACAGGGAACTACAGGAACAGTCATTGTCACCTTGGTGTGCCTCAAGATCATGGAGCAGATGCTCCTTTCTATGCTAAGGCACTTGGAAAATAAGGAGGTGGTTGGTGACAGCCAACACAGCACCACAAATGGCAAATCATGCCTGACAAATTTGGTGGCCTTCTAGGATGGGGTTACAGCACTGGTGGATAAAGGAAGAGCAGCTAACATCTACCTGGACTTGTGCAAAGTGTTTGACACTGTCCTGCACAATTTCTAAATTGGAGAAACATAGATTTGATGGGTGTGATTGGTCTGGGGAAGGTGTCCCTGCCATGGCAAGGAGTGTGGAACTACATGATTTTTAAGGTCCTTTCAAACACGAGCCATTCTGTGATTCTATGATTACTTATGCCAAGTGTTCATTTGGATCCACTGCAACCAGAAACAAGGTGCCTTCTATCCTCCAGCACCAACCCAAAGCCCACATTTTAAATATGTTTGGTCAAGTTGGCCTATCATTCCCATTACAGAACTGCAAAAATACAGGGCTTTTTGATAAATGAGCTATTTTTAGTAAGGTACAGAGAGTCCTTTGGGTTCAGCCATTCCCCATTGCTGCACATTCTCTACCCTCAATGCAGTTATATCAAAACAACACAAGTTGTTGTGCTAAGGGCACAGAAGGTCTTGACTACTTGGGGTGAGCCAAGCAATAACTCATTGGCCTCTTAGTCACACTCAGTTATTTTGTTGTTTACAGCTGTATACACAGGGTCAGCCTGGGATTCCTGAAGAGCTTGACCAGTATGGCCAAGGCAGCCCTCTCTTTTACCAGGGGCCTGCACAAGGCAGTTCACTCCTGACCTGTTAACACCTAGCTATAGTCAAAGCTATGCCAGTATCTCAGCCTAAATAAATCTGTGGGCAACCAAATGACAGTAATTGTCTCCTAAACTACCCCACCTGAGTCAAAGTCTTCCCTAAAAGTAATGATCTAAAAAATCTCCTATGCTGCTACAGGCTGCTGTGAAGAAATAACATTCATCCATGGAAAATAAGTGTCAAACTTGGAACACAAGCACCCTTATAAAGTTGATAAGCTAGAGTTGCCAGAAAAATAAAAGCTTAAAAAAGCTGCCTTGAGAAAGTTGATATTGGCATTGATCACTAATGCCCCAAATCAAGAGAGAACTGTGAAGTCCATGAACCACTGAAGATCTCTGTTTGCACAAGGGTCTGTAAAATAGGACTTTGCAAACAGCACTTTTTACTGAGCCTGATCATTTCTGGATCTCACAGCAGAATAATGTAGCTGGAGAGAGAAACCACCAGGCAACAGTTTTTCCCTGACACCCACTAGTATAATTCAGTGTTGACTTCTGACAAATGGAATGCTATGGGTGTTCCAGGGAACTGGAAGAAAATAGATGGCCAGAATAAGCAGATGGACATGACACCATCATCTTGCATGAACCCAAGCAAAATCACAGATAGGCTAATGTGCCACGCAAACACAAAAGAATTAAGATTATATCACAACTGAATGTCCCATCAAGATAACTCTGCTGTGAAACTCTCAGCTCTGGCTGATAGAGATGACCCTGTTGGTTCAACATGCTTCTGTATGGCTTTTTACTCAAATGAGTGACTTTATGCCTGCTGGTGCTGCAGGACAATATGGTCTAAAGTCAGCACTATGGACACATCAATGTAGATCAAAGTTAGTTGAAAGACCATTAGCTGATAAACCACAAGAAGCAGTTGTAACATAATAAACCCACTCACACTGCAAGGTGAGCTCAGGCAAGTCACTCTTGATTTCCCAGCAATAAGGAGATTCACAGAGAGACACCAACAGCTGCAGGTAGCTGTAGCCTCATTAGGTCTGTGAACTCCAGGCCAAAGAATTCCATTAGATCTGAAATTAAGACAACATGTTTACAAAGCCTGATACTTGATCCAATCCTTCTGCAGAAACAGGACACTCATCTGTCTCTCCCAGCTGTGTTGCCAGTGGAGGAACTTCTGTAGAGTGTTACCTGGCTGGCTTCTCTTCCTAGAGATGTGTTGGACAAAGGGCTGAGTGGACTCTCTCCTTTGCCAAGCCCACTTGTTTACCTCCTTTCCTTTTACCTGAAGATACAAAGGCCCACTGGGACCAGTCACCCTTCTAGCTGGTCATAATATGGCACTTTATGCACTTCCTGAGTTCTCAAAGTCAAACTGTGCTGGAATCCTGCAAGCTCTTTCATGATAAACTCAATGCACAGACCCTTGTCTACCTTCACCCAACCAACATTGTCATCTGGGTGGTTGTTCCATGTCTGGATCACTAACACTGACTTCCTTCCAGCTTGCCAAATATGATCTTGCACTCCATGCTTCTGCAGAATATGATCTGACAGGGGTTCTTAACTTCTACACATATTCCTACTACAGTCTCATTCCCAGGTTTATAAACTAGGGGAAAAAAAGGTAAAAAGTTTCCCAGTCATACCCAAACGTCTGAACTGCAACTTTCACAGTAATTTCTTGATCCACTAGAATTGTACTTGCTATTTATGTGAGTGTTAACACAGCAGGAATAATAAGTTTGTCCTAATCAACACTGCCTCTTCTCATTTGCAGAAGGGCTGATGGACAGAACTGAACATGCCTGCAGACTGCCAGAGCTGCATGACACACCATCCTTTCAGCTTTCAGAAAAGAAACACATTAGTGATTTATTCATCCAGCAGAAGTTGTGACAAATCAGCATGGTCCAATCCTGGGGCATCAACACCATGTATTCAGCTGACTCTCATGCTCCAGCTAAGTGCATCCCTCCTGAAGTGATGGGTGTTCTTCCCCCTGGTACTCCAGGGGGCAGGTGCAGGTGCAAATTGCTGAGCAAAAATTCATGACTTAATGTTCTCAAAGCCTACTGGAAGTCTTCTCTGCTACTCAGTTTCACTGGGGGAAAATATCTGGGGTCAGTAAAGGCTCTGCTGCTCTCTCACTGCTGTCCTCCTCTACTCACATAAGCCTGGCCTACATTAAAATCCCACTGGAAGATGAGAGCAAATTCAAAGTCGCCCTCAAGGAAAAGCCAGTTTTACCAAAAGAAGATGGTGGCCAGTTAAATCTAGTGAACATTTTTCAAAAGTAGCAATTCTTGGCCTGGAGCAATTTTATGCCTAGCCTGGAGGCTGCTGTCCTTAACCACAGCAGGACAGAACAATGGCAGTTTTTTAGAAAACACAGGGAAACAGGTAATCCTGCCTCAGCAAGAAACGAAGATAAGCCATCTAAATACAAACTCTTGGACAGCAACTGATGCTCCACACACACCTGTCCCTACACAGCCTGGCATCTCCCTTATGGCAGCATTCCCCTGTCCCCACCTTCCTCAGGCAAACAACCTTTTCCAAAAATCCTGATGAATTTGCAGCTGCAGACCTGCACTACACCTTCAAATCTGGAAGATGACATTTCATTTATGCATAGTCCTGATAGCAACAAAACACATTTTATTTACCCACAGCAACCAAAGAGGCAGGATTCAGACCTACTACTGTGGAAGAAAGCAAATTCAGCACACAATTTCAATTACTTGGGTTAGACAACTGATTTCCATTACTGCTAATGGAATTTATGCATCCATTCAACCGAGCATGGTACTGAAAATCTGCTCCTCATTCTGACCCCAGAAGTTTCTCTTCCCCATACAGCTTGAAAATAATAGAATAAAATGCAAATAAAATGAATGTGGTGTTAACCACTGCCTTAGCTTTGGGCCATTAGCAACGCCTCTGCCTCTCTGGAGGGGCTCATTTTATTTTCAATAGACATCTCTCCCCACTCCAGTGATGAAGCTGTTGTCCCAGGTAGTCTGTCTGCCCTGGGTTTATGTGCTGCCTATACTGGCAAGTTCCATTTTCATTCCTCTTCCTAGAGGTATGAAAGCTCAACTGCTTCGAGATCCTTGGCTTTGTCAGACATCTTCCAGAACTTGATCTTTCATTTCTGTTGAATTAACACTGCATGGGGAATCTCATCCCTCATCTGTTCCCTACATGGAAGGCACAGGTCTGGAGGCACACTCACCCCCAGGAAGGGCTCAGACAGAAAGTCTGCTTAGTAACACTGTGCTGTCACTAATGCTCAAAAAGCACACAGTCATATTTTTTCAGTGGTAAGAAACTGTTAAAACTTGAATTGCAGCAATGAAAATGAGAATGTCAACACCCCTTTGTCTCTTGGATGATTTCCAGACTTGCTCTGTTTATTTAATAAGAAACCATGACATGGCCACCTGTTTAACGAAGTCTCTGCAAGCCTCTTGCCAACCTTTGCATTTCATTTTTCTTCAACTGTTTATAGACACAGGAGGGCTCTGTCCCAGCCAGAGTCTTGGGGCTTCCTGGTAGTTTTAATGAAAAGGTCAACATGAGAAAGGAGTGATTGTGTGCTGAAGAAGGAGGTAAAGCTTGCAGGAGCTGCATCCTGCATGGGATGAAGCATGGAGGGAAGACACCAAGGAAATTCTAGAGATTTTTATTCTTTTTGCTCAGTTTGGTTGTGTTTTCACACCAAGGAGTCTGTGAAGCAGGTACTCCACTAATGGGATGCTAGGATTTATGTGTTGGACATAATGGTTATAGATGAAATTACATGGAGTAACAGATCTCTACAAGAGTCTCCCATGGGGCTGGACTCCCACATCCCTGCTGCTGACAGGAAAATGAAAAAACATCACCCTCCCTTTCTACTTTGACTTGTCCTTTTCAGACACAACCTTTCTCCCCTTTCTAGACAGTTTGGTCACACCAAGAGCATTCTGATACCTTCACTCTCCTAAAAGCAGTAAACTGTTTTCATTTAAATGTCACCTAAATGTCATCTGGATTAAATTTGGATTTGCAAGACACAATGTCACTCCACACTGTACTAAGTCCACTGTTGATGGAAGCTGCCCCCAGTGACACACATGTTATGTTGATGGTCCTCCTGAGCCCACTGAGCTGGGACATCTCTTCAGTCTTGACCATCCTACTATCTCCTTGTGGGATCTGCCAGAGGACAAAGAGAGACTTTCCCAGTTTCTTCCAAATGATAAACTAGTGTAACCCAACCTTAGTGCAGCAATCACAGCAGGTCAATACTTAATACAACGCTATAAGGTAGCTGAAAGTCACATCCCAGACTGAATGAACCTGAAATAGCTATAGGCAAAGTTTCAACAGCTTAAATACCAGTTCAACATGTGTGGAGAAATAAAATATTTCCTGCGCAAGCTTGTACTTCAGGTGAAATTATATTTCCAGGGCAGCCAAAAAACCAGAAACCATATCTTTGGACATGGCATTGAGAGGAAAGGTTCCTTGCCCATATCCCAAATGCAAATGGGGTCTGGGCTCCTTGGAGAACCAACTCAGCAGCAAACACTGCAGGACCTAAAGGAACCTCTTCACATCCAGGCTGAGCAGCTGAGCTCCCTCTGTGAAATACAGGGAATTATTTAAGCCCAAAGCTGGACAAGGAATCACCACGGGTGGCTGAAGCAGAAGCTAAGAAGGTTTTGTCTCAAATCCTGCTCCCCTTTGGATACTTCCAGCCCAGCAGTTTTGCTGTACAGTGCAAACCCCTCCACACAACAACAGCAGGACAGCTGATGGGAGCCTTGCTTTGCTCAGTTACCTTCCATTCGTCCTTCAGAAACAGTCTGTGGCTCTTGGCAGCTTTGTGACCGAGTAATGAAATAGAATAAATAAAATAAATAAAAGTAATAAACAAATAATAATTGTAATTAAAAAAAAAAATAGCTGGAAGGCTGAAAGGCCTTCAGGCCTGAGGGACATGACTGAAACCAGGCTGGGGAAGCTGCCTAATGTAGAGTGTGGTTTGGGGACGGCAGAGACAACTGTGAGAACAAGGTATAACAGGCAGAGATCAAAAGAGAATAGACAAGCACAGCGAGTACAGGCATCAGATCATATTTTAAGATTAGTTCCAGGAATGTAAAGGACTACTGTTATTAGTTTCATGCAGGTGTTAGAGATACCTTCTGCACTTCAAAACAGATTCTGTACCAAGGGCTTTAAAAGTCCTTAGTCCTCCTCACACTCATGTCCTTCAGGTCACAGAAATCACTTTCAAGTCAGCAAGGAAAAAACACCCTGCTGTCTTCCAACAACTAAATGGGGCATACCCTAGGGCTGTCAGCAAGATTGAATGTAGCCTCTGTGCTCTGAGAGACCATAAATCCCTTTATTGGCACAGATTACCAACCTGATTGCTTGCATACAGATTAATGCAGCAGCATGAGTCCTCTGGTGACTGCTGAGCAGGGAGAGAGGAGGGGGGAATTTGTTTGCTCGGAAGCTTGTGATGTGTATCTATCAATCACCAAAGAAAAAAACATTTCATGAACTTAATTCCAAAAATATCTTTGTATACAGAGAACAGAGAGCTGAGAAATTTACCCAGATTAAAAGAGGGAAGGAAGCAGCTCTGTAGTTGCGCACACAAAACCCAAAGTTGTGCCAGCTGCCCAGGGTCCATATGCTGTGACACCACACCTGTGACCACACCTGAGGTCTCCCTCCAGCTGTGGGATTTCCTAACCTACATCACTCCAGAAGTAAGTATCAATAAAAGGGAGAGCATGGCTGAAAGAGGAGAGCTAACACATGAAACAGTCATTCATCTTCTTGAGAGCCTCAGCAAATTCTTTCCATTTCCATTTTTAATTCACCACTAAATACGGTGAATTGAAGAGAGGTTGTGAAACCTTTCTCATGGCAGGGAAGATGAAGGGGCAGCCCCTTCACAATTTGAATTGAGGATGATGACAATTGATAGTTTATCACCTCTATTCCACGCTCCTTACCCAGTCCCTGCCTTGCTGATGTGACTAGCCACAGGTGGCACAGTTTAAGTCCCTCAGCCCAGGGAAGGGTCCATCCTCCCCTGCCCCCCAAACCCCAGGGATACTGCTGCCTCTGCTGACAGACCACTTGGGCACAGCTGTTTTACTGCTGAGGGGAGGCAGGTCCAGCCTGTGACACACTGCACCTGTAACAAAGGGCCACCACCAAAAAGGTTCCAGCTGCTTCCAGGGACCCCACAGAGAGCCAGGCCAGGAGCTCAGACTTTTTCTTCTTCTCCAAGAGGCTTCCAGGAACTAGGGACTGCTCAACCAACCCATCCAATTTGAAGACCTGTCTGATTAGTGAAATATTGCTCTGATGCTCAAAAGCAGGTATGTGCTTGCTGGCACCCAAGTCAATTTAGGGTCCCAGACCTGACCTGCCTAGTGCCAACTTGTTTCTGGCAGCTGGATGTACTAGCTTGGCACTGCTGGGAAACAGTCCCCACATTTGAAAACTGGCCCCAGACATTGAAAATGTGACTTAAATATATAGACACACAAACTGTGTTAAATTAAGACAGCAGCACTTATTTTTAATTTTTTTTTTTTATTTTCCTGAGCTTGGCTCTCCCTGAAATTTTTTACTAATGCAATTACTTGAGCAAATTTCTCAGGAGACAATAAACATTACAGACTCATTTAGCAAAAGGGAATTCTTCTAAGCAGAATTGACTTTCATATATTAAAATTGAGACCTGCTGCTAAATGCTTTGTCTCCCTCCAAAGAGCAGACTATAAAGCCAATAATTAACATGATGATATATTTACCAAGGAACCAGAGGGGAAAAAAAGTGACATTATCTGTTCCTAAATAAATTTCAGTGTCAGGAAAACAGTCTGGTTCCATTTCTGAAGTAAATACTGCCACTTGCCCCACCTGTGTTTTACCCAGTTCAGTGTGGATCACAGAATCAGAATGGTTTGGGTTGGAACAGAACTTTGAAGCTCCCAGTCCAAGCCCCTTGCAATGAGCAGGGACATCTTCAGCTAGAGCATCTCAGAGCCTAATCCAGCCTGACCTTGAATATTTCTAGTGTAACTCATTGATGCAGCTTTCTGAACACAACAGGAGCAATAACAACAACAAAAAAAAATCCCAGTCATCGGCACAAAAATATTCCAGCCATCACTTGATTGTTTTTTGTTAATTATACTTTGGACTACAGACAATGTTTGTTTTCTGACTTGCTACAGTTACTCTGTAGCAAGTAAAAAAGTGAACTGAGTTACTCTGAGCCATAAAAAAAGTGAATTTACTTGGGAGAAAAGAAAATACTATCTATCGGAAGTGTTGTTGCCAAAAAAAAAAGAATTCTTCCAAAGTAACTTCAAAATTTTTGTGTTCAGGCAACAGGCCATCGTTTTTAAGTAATTTGATTTAAAGAGAAAAAATGACAACATCATAACAGCACTATCTGGATACAATCCAGTAAACTGGATTTAATTCAGGACTTGGATGTAAAATTGGGTAGAAATCGTGAAAGGAAAAGTAAATATTGAGTTGCAGTATTTGCAATTATTCTACTTTTTAAGGTTTTAGAAGTTCCATGCTGAGGATTGGTTAGCACAACCTAATGGGGATGCACTTGTCCCCCACACTGATTTGCAACATCTTTCTGAGAGCATCCAGGTCCCCACACTGGTACACAAAAGGGAAACATATCAATCAGGAGGTTGACACAAAATGAAAATGACACAAAAAGAGGAAAGAAGGTAGAAGAAGTAGCAGGACAATCACTGAGCATTTGGGCAAAATTAATGGACCCTCATTGACCCTGTTTTCCCTCCTCTCCCAGGAGGGCAGGGAAGCAATCACAGGTCAGAGTGGCATCACAGCTCCTCTGGCCCTGCTTAGCCAGAGGAAATGACAAGGCAGCTGCTGAGGGCAAGGTTAAGAAGGCAAATCAGAGTTCATCTGGAAGTCAAATGCAGCCTGTGCAATCAGTCAGGCTTTGTTCACTGCCTGCACAGCTCCCAGGAATCCCTTTCCCAAGAGCTGACACTTGGTTCTCGTGTGACAGGGAGAGCCAGACCTCTGCTAAGGACAGCCAGAGAAGGGAGGAAGATGGTGACAGCCACAGGTACCCAGCAAGCCTCTTCCAACCCAGGGACAAAACTTCAGCCAGCTTGAGTCTGAGAGATAAGAATTAAAAGGCAATTAAATACTAAAGTGTTTTAAAGGAAAAGTAGAGTATAAAGCTGCTTCTGCCCTGCAGTCCATGCAGAATGCATTGATGCTGCATGGGTGCACAGGCCTTTGGAGCCACAGCACACAAGACCAGGATGACAAAAGGAAAGGTTTGTTTGTAAGGACTTGCATGGACCTGCATGCTCCCGAGCACTGACCCCTGCACACAGTCAGGTCCTGTGCTTTTGGAAGCAGAACAGCTCTTTGATTTCCCAGGAAGTAACAAGTTGTTCCACACTAAGAGCAAACACAGCCTAACAGCGTTTGTGCCACCCAGCAAAGCCTGCAGAGGGGGGGAAGAGTCCTCTCACGGAAGGATGATGACCTTTGCTTTTATGATCTACACTCTGAGCACACTCCTCAAACCATACATGGAAAACCCAAGTAAACAGAAGCCAGGATGTGCTAAAAGCAAAGCAGGTTTCCTGGCAGTTTTATTGAATTCAAGGGATTTAACCTTTTCTTTCTCTTGCTCTAAATTGTTCTGAAAATAAAACCACGACTCCTAGAAATTTGTGTACCCATTTTAATATGCAAGGGTGCCACAAAAAGCTGTGTTCATTTCTGATGTAATTAGAGAGATGCATTTCCTATTCTTTTTTGTGTTTTCAGCCATAAGCATCAAGTATGACTATAGCTCTCCCTGGTCCTGCTCTGCTGTCACAGACCAGCCCTCAAGTGCTCCAGCTTGAGGACTCCACGTGCTGCTGTGTGCCCATGTCACAGCTGGGGCACTTGGAGCCTTCCCGTGCAGCAAGTGAATCTATTAATGCTGGATCAAAGGAGGCATTTCCAGCCCGTGCACACACTGGAGCACTAGCAGCACAACCTACAAAGGCCACCACAGGCCTCCCCAATGCTCTCAAAGATGACATTTCTTGCACTTTTCCTTGGTCCCTGTCCTGTGCTGGCAGCCTGCAGGGCAGCTCCCACCACATCCACGTGCATTTGTCTGCACTGTAGCTTCATGAGTGGCCTAAGCTGACATAAAGCTGCACTTAAAGGAAAGAGCTGGTTCTTCTCTACTCCTGTCTTTCCCTCCTGCACTCTGAGGAAAGCAGTACTGAAGGGTTGCTTTAGATCACAATTGATTTTTCCTGCAGGCTGGTTTTCATTAGACTCTCAGCACAGTCCTGCCCTGCACAGCCTCCCAACATCTCTGCCAGTGCCAGGGGAGCCCGGGGGTCACAGGGCAGGAATGAGCAGCATGGGCAATGAAGAACAGACTTGGCAGGCTTCCCACTTTGAGCTTTGACATTGGTTTCAGCTGACCTTGGCTGCCTTCACAGGCTGGAACAGGAGCCCCAGTGACTTACCCCACATCCCTGCCTGTGTTTCCATCATTGTCTTTGTGCCAGCACTAGACTGCCCGAAAAATAAACTTGAATAAAATGCTTTTCCCTCCTTTACCTTTTCTCTAACCAAGACACGGTGTTACCCTCAACTAAAGTGATAACTAAAACCTAGCACTAGGCTCAAAATTCAAGCACATCATTTCAGCTGCAAGCCTGGAGGCTCAAAGCCCCCCAGGACACAGGTCCAACACCAGGTTCATCTCCTGCCACTAAACCTGAGTGAGCACAATACACCTTGGGGTGGAGCATCCCTTGGCCCCCTGTGTTCACATCTTGCTAGGTTCTCCCATTTGAGCTGCTTTGCTTCATCTGAAAATAAACACATTAATGAATCCTTGGTTTCATTTGCTCTGCAAGCAGGGGGTAGGCTCAGAGTCTGGCCTTGGGTCTGAAGCAAGCCACATCTCAGGAAGGGGTCAGTGAAAGCAGAGCATGTGTTGTTCTTACCAGAGCTCACAGCTCAGGACCTTTCAGCATCAAAAGGGTCTTATCTGAGGTCTCAGAGGGAAAAAAAAGAAATGTGTTAGTCTTGGCCAGCAACTTTGCTGAAGAGCATTGGTGAAATCTTACAAAAGGAGCCTTCTAATCCATGCTAGCTTGATGGACACCACAATGTTATCAGCAGAGCCACCCTCCAGGCATGCTGCCAGCAGATGGATGTGGTACAGGGAAGGGCTGAGGCCACACACCCTGCACCCCAAAGGGCTGGGGACAACCATCCCACTCTAGACAGGCACGAGAGCCCAGAGACCTGGTAACAGCAAACAAAGAGCAGCCTGGAGAGAACCTCTTCAGAAAAGCACCAAGATCCACGTGGTTAGACAGCCTAAGGGTAAGGAAATTGATGAGGAAAACCAAAATAAGCACCAGGAAAGCTGCAGGCAGCTCACACATCACAGCTAACACCACCAGGGATAGGAGAACAGGAAAAAGCAGTTGTTTGGCTTTGTCCCCCACATCAGGTACTTCATTAAGTAGTGCAAAACACCCTCCCTCCAGTGGTTGCATAGCAAAAATGATGTGGAAGGAGCTGATGTGTGCAAATACCTGTGTAATTGTCTGTTCTGGCTCACAGACTTCCCATGATCACAGCAACACTCCTACGTGGGAAAGTGAGCTCAGCTATGCAACTGGAGATAGAGGAGCTGCTTGTGCCCAGCCCTGGCCTGGGAGGAACAGTTACAGAGAAGGGATGAAAATGCAGCAGAATTAATGAAGAATAAAGTACTATTTTAATGTACAGTTTCATTTTGTCCTATTGGCAAGAAAGTTTTGTGCTTTTTTTGAGGTTGTTCACAAGTAGATAATTTCTGCATTGATAAATGCTCCTATAAATTGCTTTTTAGGGTCTGCCTAAACTCAGAAATATTTCTAGCTTATTTTACAGCCAGTTCTGCATAAATGATTTCTAAATTGGTTAAAGTCATCACATGGATTTCAGATAGTATAAAGCAAGCAGCCAATTTTTTTCCTGCACTAAGTTCAAGGTAACTTTGAGAAGTCCATTAAAGCTGATGCAAAAAAAGTGTTCAGATCACCTGTAGCCTTGTTGTGCTGGTTTTGGCTGCAGTGGAGTTCATCATCTTCATAGTAGAAGCTGGTGTGGGGCTGTGGTTTGGATTTGTGCTGAAAACTATGTTGATAATACAGAGATGTTTTTGTTGATCCTGAGCAGTTCTCACCCAGAGCCAAGGCCTTTCCTGCTCCTCACCCCCAGCAAGAGGCTCCACAAGGGAGGGGACACAGCCAGGACAGCTGACCCCAAATGGCCCAGGGGATATCCCATAATATGGCACCATGCTCAGCATAGAAATGTGGGAAGAAGGAGGAAGGGGGGACATTTGGAATGATGATGTTTGTCTTCCCAAGTCACTGTTACAGGCAGTGCAGCCCTGCTGTCCTGGGGATGGCTGAGCACCTGCCTGCCATGGGAAGTGGGGAATGAGTCCCTTGGTTTGCTTTACCTGTTAAACTGCCTTTATCCCAACCCACGAGTTTTCTCACTTTTATCCTTCCAGTTCTCTCCCCCATCCCAATGTAGGGGATGTGAGCAAGCAGCTGAAATGAAATCATGGTGAATAAAACACTTGGGAAAATTTTGGATTGCCAAAACCAAGATCCAAGCAGGTACTGAGTTAACTGATAAGGAATCACCTCATTCATTTCTTCCCACTAAACTACAGAAGGTATCAGCTACTGCCAAGAAAGGTGGGGCCAGCTGGAATCTAACTATTGCTGGAAGGAGGAGCTGGGAACAGGAACATTTAAAAAATGGTCTCCCATTGTTGCACTTTCATCTGCACTTGTGATTTACCTCACCATGTTGTGATCTCAGGTCTCGTGGCCCCAGCCTACACATGCTGACTCTTTTCCTGCTCTAACTCTCCATTCCCTCCCTTCAAACTCCATCAGTCAGGAGGAGCTGGGAGCAGCACTGAGTTGTATTTACTAGCTCAGCAGCCAGCTCCTTGTGGGCTGACTTGAGGCTATATTTAGAGCATGAAATCCCTCTTACCTCTATAAATTCTTTCAGTGACTCATCACAGGGAAATTAGCAGCCCTACACAACCATGAAAACAGAGAAAAGGATACTTTTGGGAGAGCTGCCAACACCCTTTATCTCCAATGAGACTTTTAATTGGCACCAGCATTTGTGCTCATTTTGATCCACACTCTTCTACACTCAACACCGATATTTAAGCCTGAGAAGGCGTAGAAATGGTACAGATGAGGCATGTGACCATGAAAGCCATATGGGAAAGTGCTGATCCCTTCTCTCTCTAGTATCAGCCTGCATTTATTCCACTGCTACTGCTGCAATTCCAGGTTTACACAAATGCAGCAAAGATGGTATTTGCAGTCAGTCAGGAGCACACAGACAGATGCTGCACCTCAGCTGACGGGCAGTAAAGCCTGCTCTGCTCCCATGCCATCATTTAGGATATGGCTGGACCAAGTTATGTTCAAAATGCCATGTCCAGGGTGGCAGGCAGGGGTCTACTCAAGCTCTGCTGTCAACAGAGCAAGGTGGCAAGAGAACAAAAGGTCTGGTCCTCACCCCCTTGCTAGGCATGGATGTACCCAGGGGACAGCATCCACCACAGCCTCAAAGAGAAGCCACTTGCTGGAATATGCAAACCTTTGCTCTGCTCTCAACTAAGCAGAAGCAGGAGTGAGAGAAGCTCTAGTGTTCTGGAGCATATGAGTGCTCCAGAGATATCAGAGTTCAGCGCACACTTCGCTCTTTCATCACTTCCAGCTGTTTTGCCCTGCACTAACAACTATAACAACCCATAACAGGGAAGCCACTCCTGTGGGCTATGAGCCATGCCAGAAGCCTGGCTGAGACTATGGAAAGCATAGTCAGGAGCTCAGGAGACGATTCAGCCCTCAGAAATTACTTCACCAGCATCACTGACAATAATAAACGGATGCAGACGATTAGTGACTGGGAAAAAGCTCTGTGGTTTCATTCAGTCCTCATGAAGTAAGAACCCTACAGAGAGAAAGTCTCTCAAAAACAGCTGAGTTTGTGTTTGGGTTTTGTTTCCCAGTGTGCAGAAATTAGGAATGAAATACTGCTGTAAATCAGGCTGTTAGAAGAGCTCTCCCAGCCCTTTACTCACATCAATCATCTGATTGCCTCCAGTGAGAGTGTTTCCATGAGTGAGGACTTTTGGCAGGAGTAAAGTTGGAAAGATGAAGCACTTGCACATAATGACAGATTCATGGAATAATATGAATATTTATACATGCTGGCATGGGAGCACTGAGCTTCCCTTCCCATACAATTATTTATGCTCTGTGTTCAGACATGCCATTTATCTCGGCTGCTCTCAATCGAGCAGGTTTGTGGCTCACAGAGGCAGCCAACACATACTCGGCCACGCTTTGCTCTGCTTTGTACCAGCTCTGCTTCCATCCCACAGCTCCTGCTGAGCAGTGCCAAGGCAGTGAAGGCAGATTTCAGCCCAGCACTATCTCAAGGGCCTCTGCAAGCTTTACTGGCTGGCCTCTCCTCCCCACAGCTCTGCTTTCTCCTTGCTTTTGCATGAAGCCAGAGGGGTTCTCCACTGCCTGACATCTCTAAATGACTCATTGAGGCTGAGGCCCAGAGACAGAGCTTGAGAGCTCTGGACTCTCTCTACAGGTTTGCCCATGTGGCAAACACACTGTTTTTTGGTGCCAAAGCAGTATTTTCAAGATCACGCTGTCAGCTGCAAAGGGGTGAGCAGTTAAGCTCAGACATTGCAGAGCTGGGGTGCCAGCTTGCTACAGTATGCTGCAGGAAAAGAAAATACTTTGCTATTGTTACTTCTCATACTGGCAGTAGGAATGAAGCTACCAAATGTATTATGAAACATCAGGATACAATTATTGCAGGGAAAAGCTGCCAGACATCTCACCGGGATGTGAGCAGGAAGCAGTGCCGATCTCCTGCCCGAGAAAAGCAGCCTGGGACAGGTTTTCACCATGGTGAGGTAAGAAACCTCACATAGTTACTGTATTTCCTATATTTCTGACCTGCAGTGTTTTGCTTTGTAGAACAGAAATCAGCAGAGTAATACTCCTAAGCCCATGGCGTGGGTGGCAGCCCAGAGACTCACATCCTGCAGAACTGTGAACTCCTAAGCCTAGAGAGCTAGGAAATCGTGTTCCCAGGGAAGATTGCTTTCTAGCAGCATTTTCCTCCTTATTTTTTAATATACAAATGCAAATAGCACTGCACTCACAGACTGCCAGCAGCAATGGCTTTAGGGAGCCACAGCCTGCCCCTCTCATGTAACACCTTCTCGATTACTGCTGCCATCCTGCACAATCAAAACTAATTACAGCCACACTGTCACTTCTCTAGCAAGGAGTAAAATGATGATGATAATGATGATGGGGCAATAGAAACATTCATCCAATGCACATTGGTAATCTGGAGTCACTCATGTGTTCTGAAGGCATTAGGGTAGATGTGCTCTGAATCCAGAGAGGTGCAGATCAGACTGTGTGAACTATTCTGACCATAACCCCTCAAAGTTAATTAAAACATCAAGTGCCTCCAAACCAGTGGCCTGTAAATAAACATTTTTCATAGGTATTCTCATTCATGAAAACATAGAAGAAAGACTGCATCAGTTGCAAAGAGATGTCTGCCATTCTTTCAGGTGGAAAAAGCCCAGGCTCATCCTCCTCCAGTGCCTATTGCTGAAAAGTGGTTTGGGACCACAAGATCCAGCAGCAGCTCTGTTGAGGGACTCACCATGAGGAGCTCCTTGTGTGTAGCCCACACTCAGCATCATCTAAGGAATCAACTGTCATGAGCAGAGCAGGTTTTCCTACCAGAGCATGATCTGAACATGGCCACCATGGGCAGGCCGTGTCCAGGGGGTCAGTGCTGTCCCAAGAGCACAGTTTATCCCTGAATCTCACAGGACCTTCATGGCCATAATATGCAGAACACCATGAACCCTGCAAATCTCATACACACACAAAGCTGTCTCTACATCATGCATGCCTAAAACCCAAACCCAAGCTTTCACGAGCATTAGAGTGCCAGACTCCTCTGTGTGAAACTCATTTAAGTCACACAGTTCAGACACATAGGAATTACCTTTTTTTCCCCAGTGCTGCACTACACATACCAGACTCAGATGCTGAACCAGGAGCAATTAGCAGCATGCTCAGCAGTATCCTCTGCTGACAGACAAAATGCCCCAGCACAAATGTAACTGTGGGCACTGCACCGTTTGGTGAAACACTGGAGGAGAGTTGGTCTGTGTGCCCAGATAGGTCTGGCTCTCAGAACTTTTAACCAAGAAAGGTAAATAGACAAAGACCAAAAACAGGCTAAAAGTCTATCAACAAAAGTTGTGCTGCATGGTAGAGTTTGGAATAGAACCTGAGTGTCCCAAATCCATTGCTTTCTGATCCATATCTAAACTCAATCTATTGCCTTCCCCTCCCACTGGGGAGAAGATTTATGCAAGGCCCAAGCAGGCCTATGTCAAATTGAAAGGTATTAAACATACAGAATGCTGCTTTACTTATCACAATGCAAATTATATCAGCCATAAGCCATAAAAGAGCTCATTTCAAACAACAGTAATTTAACAGAGTTATTCCAAGGAGAACTAGTGGCTATATTTGTTTTCTTTCTGATATTGCAATAGCAAACCATGCATGAAGTTTATTAAGCCATGCTAATGTCTTTCTGTTCTAGCACATTTTAGCCATATGGAGAATCTGGCTGGTGCTCAAAATACAAAATTGTTATTTGGGGAAAAATATCCTGAAAAGCTTCAACTGCTCCAATTGTTAATTTCTTCGACAATGTGAATAATACATAATTAAAATGTCAGAATGGATGTGGTACAACATGTTGGAATCCATCAAAGGAAGGTAATTTGCAGACCCCAAGGAGAGACAGGTGGGAAAACATCTGAGTTCACATGGGACATTTGCCATAACCTGAAGGGCTTGTGCTCCCCGGGAGAGCAGGGACTGTGCTGGATGCAGAGCCCATCCTGACCCACGTGCTGTGCCATGGAGAAATCCCTCCCAGGGCAGCCACTCTCCAAACTGAAGGCTGGAGATAATAAATATGTGGGGAGAAATTGGGGTCAGGTTCAAATTCCAAAGTCTAGCTTTCACTGTGACCTTGGGAGAAGCCCAGAAAGCACCACAGCTCATCCAAGGACACAACCCCTGCCAGGACAGTGGGCATTAATTGGGAGAGGGAGATTCAAAGGGAAGAAGGGTGATGCTGGGGTTACTGATACCATTTCCATGAATCAAAAGTTCTGAGTTTACATACAGAAACAAAAGCCTGGAAGAAGCCTTCTCAGCATAGAGAACCCCCTAAAAGTTACATGTAAGTGATTTTTCAGATGAAAAATCTCTTTAAGGTGGTAAATTCTGCATCACATACAATTCACAAGGGAAATCTCAGCAAAGGTTGAGACTTTGAAGTTTATCATTATTAACTGTCTTTGTTAAACTTTCCAGACCCTTTCAACCATATAACAAATCAGAATCAATACACAAGATTTGGATTTCATAATCATTTGCATGCCTTGCCTAATTATTTTTATACTAGACATATGATTTACATTTTATTGAAAGATGACACAATGTCAGTAAATTAATTCCCAGAAACGTTTTACATGCCATCATTTTTTTGCTATCCTCAGGACATACTTTTTTTTTTTGCTGCTATAATTCATGCCACCATTTGAAACAGTGACTTTCAGTAAGGTTAGCCATAAAACAAATCAGGGCTGATAGTCTTATGATACAATCCAGTTATTTTTGAAAAAAGATATTTTATTTTATTACTCCCTTCTGACCTAAACAATAAAATGTAAAGACTTGCTGCTGAGAAGGGAGACATGAACACCAAATCATGACATATGAGATACAGTTAATATGAATGATATGGTGGAGTTTTATTTTTAAATATTTTAAATAATACTGACTGTGGATTAACAGAATTTATGGTTGCATGATTGTCAGCTTTTTCATTACCTGGCTCTAAACCCGCAAAACATTGGAATAATTAATGTATAATATTTTTCTTTATAACTGATGTGTAACATAAAGTGAATATTAAGAACAAGGTAAAATGTACAAAACACCTGAAAGCAAATTGTCATCTAGGTGAGCTTGAGGAAAATCCATGTGCACACCCAGTGTTGTTACCAAGTATTTTAACCGTTAAGTTTGAGAAAGATAATAAAATATGTCAGAAGTGGAAGGTAGCCCATACCAAAGCCTTCATCCACATTGCCCAAGAGGATGCCTTTGGATGAACACAACAGCCATGCCTGAAGCGTGGCCATGCTCCACAAGACCTCATCACAGCTTGGAGGAAGAGTGAAGGCTTTCCTACAAATACATCCTGCAGCCTGGAAAGGATGGGCAGGCAAGGCTGGTCCCCCCACACGCCTGCACAGAGAGCTTGTGCCAGCTCCCCCTTGAGAACATCCCACTCTGCAGTCTTACATCCCAGTGGCTGGAAACCCCCTGCCCTGAAACACCAGGCTCCAAAGAAGCCCATAAATCCATATTTCTCCTGCCTGATGGAACTTCCTTCCAAACAGAAACTGCTGAAGCCCATTGTTTTGTGGATCTCAAGTGATTCTTAAAAGAAAACCCAGGATGACATGAAGCATCTCCTAGGAAAAGACAGTATTTTCAGTATGGTGAAAAATGTTAGAGGGCAAACAATCCCACTGCCCCCACTTCCATGCTTGACACATCTCCCCTGCACCAAAACAAACCCTTCATTTTGCTTGCTGAAAACCAGCAGGGGAAAAAAGTTTAAACAAAACAATAATCAGATGTCATCACGTAGGCTCTCCTGCTTGAACTGCATGGGAGCTGTGTGACTCACTGCTTCAGTCACGGAGCAGAGGAATGAGTGAGCTGCACTGAGGAAGAGTAACTTCCATGACAACTTTTGTTTCCAATATAGAATTTCATCTTCAGCATTAAAAGGAGATTATTCTTTCCACAGTACTTATACACATGCAGGCATCTGCTACCAGATGGAGCCAAGCCCCACGTTGTTTTAACACCTTTATAGATGCATGGGAGTGGTTTACTCATCCCAGTCCTTGACAAGGGCTTGCTAAACAAAGGGAATAAAGAGCCTTTATGGTTCTCATTCCCATCTGGCAGTTCTGGAAAGCCAGACACAAAGACAAAAGTTTTGCAAGGCCTCAGGAAGAACTGGCTTCAGAGGTGACCTTACTGGCATCTCCAGGACTTAGTCCTCCCTCCACTGAGCTAACTCATAGCAACACAGAATCACAGATTGCTTTGGATTGAAAGGGGTCTTTAAAGGTCATCTGGTTCAATCTCACTGCCATAAGCAGGGACATCTTCAACTGGATCAGGTTGCTCAGAGCCTTGTCCAACCCAGCCTTGAATGTTTATAAGGATGGGCAACCTGAACATCCCAGCACCTCTCTGGGCAGCCTGAACATCCCAGCACCTACAAGGGGAAGGGACTTGCAGCCCAAGCCACCAAACAAGCTGTCTGGGAAGCCTCCTGCTATCTTGCCTATTTCCAGTTTTGCTGCTTTTCCTAACTTTTGCCGTTCCCTGGGCTCATCTGCACCCTGTGGGTGTCGTTGTACCTCACTCCACCTCGAGCCTGTGTGTGCCCACCAGCCTTGGGATGCTCCTCTCCCCACTCTGCCCTTCCATTTACTCCACAAATTGTGTCCAAGTGAGAGAGGGGTTTACAGCCCTGGAATTTTGCAAATGAGAAAGATAAACTCGAATGAGGGAGAAGGAGGAATATTTTTGCATCAAACAACAATTACTGGACATGCTTCCTTCTGAGGATTAAAAGGGATTTTAAAAAAAGTAATGAACACACCTGGGTTTCTCCATTCAAGTGAGTTCTAAACCTCAAAGAATATGAATTAGCCTCATTTCGACAGGGAAGAATTTTTTATAAATGTCATTTATACATTCTAGAGACTTAACCTGGAGATCCACATGAAAGCTTGGGGGGAAAAATATGAATTTAGGTGAAACATCCTATCAGTACCTCATTTCTGGTGGTTTGCCTTTAGAAATACAGAAAGTAAACAGCAGCAGAGAAAAAGGAAAGGCAAGAAAATCTTCATATGTCCACCTTTATTAGTGAAACATGTCAGCATTTCCTCACCTGTACAACCTTCATTGTTATTTGCATTAAATTACTTTTGTGTGGTCTATTACACAGTCAGTGAGGCACAGAACTTGGCAGCATCCTGATCATCAGAGATGATCTAGGTTAATTCTAGGTTTATCTGAGACTATATGTAATAAGAAAAAAAAAAATTTAAAATATCACCTACTAGCACTACAAGAAAACTTATCTGATGCAGAATCAAGTGTAAAAGAAAGTGCAAATTCCCCCTTACAGCTAGAGGGACACCCTGTGCTGCTCATGTGCAGTGGTGCCACACATCTTAGAATAAAAGGCTCCAGGGACACCTTAGAGCAACTTTCAGTACCTAAAGGGGCTACAAAAGAGCTGGGGAAGGACTTTGGACAAGAGGAAGGAGTGACAGTACAGGAGGAAATTACTTCAAACTGACAGAGGGCAGACTCAGATTAGATATTTGGAAGAAAATCTTCCCTTTGAGGGTGTTGAGGCACTGGCACAGGTTGTCCAGAGAAGTTGTGGATGCCCCATTCCTGAAATTGTTCCACATCAAGTTGGAGGAGGCTTTGAGCAATGTGGTCTAGGGCAAGGTGTCCCTGCCCATGGCAGTGAGGGGTTGGAACAAGATGATCTTTGGGGTCTTTTCCATCCCAAGCCCTTCTGTGACTCTATGACTTCATGCAAGATGAGCTGTGGTAATGGTATGTGCTCCTCTTACTAAAAAAAAGAAAAAGTTTAAAAAAAAGAAAAATAAATAAAAGCTCTTCAGTCACTGTGTTGGGGAGAATTCCTCAGAGTCATGCCAGGATGATATAGAAAAGCTGTAGAAAAGCTACAAACTAATGCCAGATCTCCTTCCTCCCACTCTGATACTTATAGCTGTAAGGCCATCTGGTAAGAGGGATATAAAGCAAATTTTAACTTGCACTCCCAACACAAGCATAGTTGAAAACTAGATTAACTATAGTCCATTTGAGCTCACTGGAAATGTGCCAACCAGTAAATTAGATTGATCACCACTAATCTCCATCTCCATCACTGCTGGTCCCTGGTTGAGCCCAGGGATAGAACCAGTAGAGCCAAATGGGAGGAAATTGAATCAAGGGTTTGATTGTATGTCTTCAATAATTTTTAAGGAACAGACTGGCAGACCAGGCCATTCTAAGCTTCCAACCCCTTGTGGTAGAGAAGCTACAGAGAATTAATTTACAGAAAGTTTGTCCAGAATTTTGAACCGTGACTAAAAGATGATTTGAGCCTCATTAACCCAGTCAAGTGATTCCTTCCAAGCCTGACCCTTAACTGCAGACATGCACTGGATGTATGCTACAAGGCATTCATATCATACACTCTGCTCCTTTCATTGTTTTAGAAGAGCTTAGTCTAAACAAACCTTCTCTGAGGCACAGGTCATGTGTACTCTGCAGACAGAGAGCCTGCAAATTCCAGGTAGTGAAGAAAGGTTCTGGATGTTTGTGACATTCAAAGGCAGAGCTAGCTGAAATGACAATTGTGTCCCCTGCAAAAGAAATGTCTGCCTGTGAATTGCTGTGAAATTTCCATAAGAAAAACCAAGCTACTTCCTAAATTCCTCATAGAAGAGCCAAGGGAAAAAAAATAAGACAATAGAACAACAAAATATGTTACTGTTGATTTACATTAACCTCATTTTTGAATCACTAGGGCATGATCCTCCTCTGCTGAGCCCAGCTTGAGCATGAGGCAGCCTTTCAGCCACCCCTTCTAAGGCATGGATCCCTGAGGATCCCTGACCTCTCTGTGCAGCCCATCAGCAAACACACTGTCCTGATTTACTGAGTGATTCAGGGGTTAAGTATCATGGGTCAGTGTAGTCTTCATTTAGACACAGCTTTCTAGCATTAATAGTAATCTCAAAAATATCTTGGTTAGCTCTACATCTCACTGACCCTGAGCCATATCCTTATTTTTCAGCTGCCTACCCCCTTGCTACTGCTCTATTTCCTTCCGAAGTTTTCAACTAAATCTAAGTCATTGACGTAATTCAGGCATTTTGAGGGCAAAAAAACACCCACCCTTGATCCTGAGCCAGAAGTCTTTAAGAACTATACTAAGGTCAAGTCATTAGGATTTCTCAGCTGACCAGAGAACCTCATGGAAGGAGCTCCCAGGTGCTGAACAGCTCCAAGCTGCTGTTCCTTGGACTACCACAGCTTCTGCTCGAGTTCACTGAGGGCCTCAGAGCAGCCAACACTGTTTGCTAAAGAAGCTTTCTTAGTTTAGCAGATGAAAATTGGATTTCATCTGTGTAGCATTTGTACACATGAGCAAAAATAAGGTATTAAATGCCTGTTGCGCCAAAAAAAAAAAAAAAAAACAAAAAAACGTATAAATCAGTATTAAAGATTTAAGCTCTCAATTTCCAGACAAACCTGTCCCTTACTTCATCTTGAGTAAAAGCAAAACTACCCTCAAGGACTCCCCATCTGACAAGGCTGAGAGATTATCAGCAATAAAGCCATACTCTAAACTGATGCCAGAGTTTAGATTCAAATATTGCTGGTTTCTACTTGTGTCTTCTAGATTTGAATTTTCAGTATCTGACTTCTGAAAGATATATCCCTGGTGTCATTATTAACAATATTCTACTTTGAACATCACTTGAGCTGTTAAGAAGAGAAAGACAGAGGTTTCTACCAGGTAAAACATCAGAAAGCAAGAAAAGCAGCAAGCAGTGTTAAGAAAAAATCAGAAAATTTATAATTGAACAGTAGTTAGAAAATAACAGCATCCAACCCACAGTGTAACTACACACCCCCCACCTCTAAGAAGACATTGCTGTGCAAAATTTTTAGTATATTGGCTGTTAGTAGGGCTACATGTGCAAAACTGGTTATGAAACAGTGATTTTAAAAAGCAACATTTCAGTAGTCTCATATCTCCAAGTGTTGCTTGCAAATTATCTAAATCTGCAACATTTTCTGTTTTAATAATCTTTGACAATCTTTGCTTCAATACCTCTAGTAATCAAATACAACAACAGCAGAAATATTAACCTTGAAAAAATTGCATGAAGTGCAAAGCTGGGCATATATTTTGGCAATGTAAATGTACTTTACCCAGTGCAGTTAAATAAGCTATGTGATTTCCATCTGCTTTGTGTGACTGGCAAGCTGGACAGATGTTGGAACAGATCTTTTCTGCATCTGGTAAATGGATTCTCTGGTTCACCCAGCCACAAACCAAGATCTTCAGCAAGGTGCCAGTACCACCTTGGCAAAAATGGAGGGCTGAAAATAGGTGGGCTGAGCTACTCACAAATGATCCTGAGATCAGCAACGACAGCATTTCAGAATTTCATATTTTAGGAAATTGAGCCAAAGAATAATGCTCTTATGTGCAATTCCATGGGAAAATGACAGTTTCTCCTATGTATGTCTTAGGAACATCTTCCAGTTGCTTTTGCTGAGGTTTAAACTAGCCAGCTCACACACACTGAGCATGCTGTTAGCTGGCCAAGTTACAGCACATGGGCTGCTTGCCAGGACTCATTCAGAATAAAGCACTCAGTAAGTGCAGCTTCAGACATATCTATCTGCATCCCAGTGTGACTTGTCAGCTGGATTGCACTACCACAATGGGCTAAAGAGGCTGGGAAAAATGTCTTGGGATAAAACAGGCACTAGGTCCAGCACCTGGGGAGCTAAAGGCACCTGGGCCATGGCAGCCTTGCTCTGCCATGAAGCTCTCTTTGCATGAGACTTCTCCTCTCCCTGCCAAGTGATTTACCCAGTTATTCTCCAGAAAATGCCACAGCCCTGGGGAGAGCTGTGGGCTCACAGCCATTGCTGTGATAACATCCAGGCTCCCCATTACATGTTTGTGGTGCAAAAGCATTCAGCTCCCCACAGGCCATGGCTGGGCTGGAGGCAGTGGGAAGGGACTTGTGGGGAAAGCAGCCAGAGGCCAGCCTGCCCTGCCTCTGACACAGCAGCATCTCCCTCCATCAATCCTAAGACTCTCCTTGCCAACAGCTCCACTCATCACTCTCCTGCTCAGGCCAGAGAGTGCAGACCCGTGTCATGTGTGGGCATCCAGTCCCTACCCAGCCCCAACCCAGATGGTGCTGAAAGGACAAAGTTTTTGTCATAATAACTTTCACCAGAGATTTCACTCTTACTTAAAACAGGTTTCTTGCCTGTTGGTTTTAATGTGATGTTAATTGTTAGAGTAATACAGGCTCACATCACACTGACAACTGCTACCAAACAATGAAAAGCTTTTACTTCCCATTGCTGAAACTGGGAAAATATGGATGAGAAGTTGGAAGTGCCTAGACAACTCCCATATCTCTGTAGTCACCTATTTAAAAAATGTAAAGAACCATGGCTGCACTGTCACCTTATTCCAGTAAATAAGGATCAGGTCTTTACCAGTTATTACAGCTGATGTCACCAATCCTTTGGTGATCAGCAGCATGAAGTCTGGTACACTTGTACTGCAGAGATTCCCTGGAGATGGGTCCAAGTCACGTGGGGCTTCACTTAGGAACAAATCAGCTCCCTAAGGATCACAAAGACTACATTTGCAGTCGATGGTTTTTTTTCTCCTTAGCTTTGTATTCAGTATTCCATTCTCCTGCTGCTGCTAGAGCAGTTTTTCTGTTATGAACACAAACCATTGGGAAGGTCCTTGCAGACCCATCAATCTGCTCATGTATATTCCAGACCTCAGAGCCATTTGCTCTCCCTGCTGCTCCCCAGTGCCTCTTACCACCATATCTTACCCCATGAAGCTCAGTTGCAGCATCACTGCCATGCTCTAAAGGAGGTGTCATTAAACACCTACCTACCAACTTCTTCCTGAATTTCACTGCTGCATCTCAAGGGGCAAGACATGGATTCATGCTGGCTGACATCAGGTACTTCACATCTGCTTTTTCACATCCCTGACAGTGGCTCACTCAGGTAGCTTATGTGGTGGGAAGAGCTGACTGCTAGATCTGAGCTGGGTGGCAGCAGTGGGCCTCATGTCCCAGGCAGAGAGCTTCTCCTGCTCTCCAGAATGTGTGGTTGCCTTCCACAGAGAGAGGATTGCAGACCACAGTGCCCCAGTATCTCCCATGGTCTCACTCTAATCAGGTTACTGATCACCACTTTGCCTTTCGAGACATCTGATTTTCCACATGCCTCACTGCAGCTCATTTCATGTTCCAGACCAAAACTCTAGAAACTGCAACTGGCACCAGCCCAGCCCTGCATCTGGCCTTCATTTCTCATCTGAAAAACACAGATACTCCATTCACCCCACAGAAGCCCAGACATCAAAAAAATACGAGCCATTATTTGCCTTCAGCAGATTGCCTCCTTACTGCCCTCTGAGTGTCATCCATGGAAATGGATTGCACCAGTCTGGTTCCCTGGAGAGTCATGGAGCCTCTCTCAAGTGTTTTCTTGGCCAAAGCCCATCTACAAGCAGATAGCACCAAGCCAGCTCTCAGCAAGAGCAGCTCTGGAAAGCTTGTTTACAGAATTTTTAGTCTAAAAGTTTGACAAGAAGTACAAGTTCTAGTTAAAAAGATACTCAGATATTTGTCTGAAATTCATTTGTAAGCTACAGACAGCCAACCCATTTCAACCAGCACAATAAACTACAAGGGTTCAGGAGGAAAAAAGGGGTGGTGGATTTTTTTTTTTTTAAGCCGTAAAAGCCAAACATGAAAAATGAGTATTTCTTGGGTTACACTCCATCATTCCAGTGTGAAAAACAGGATTTGATTTGGAGGAAGTAAAAGGCAATGGCTTTCTTTCCTAGTAGCCTTTACTTCCCAAGCAAACAGGGATAGGAGTAGAATAAGAAAAAACCCCACTGACCTGAGGACAGTTCCAGCACTCAGCAACTTGCTGAGCACCAAAGCTGCACTGACAGACTGATGGGTCCCAGGGGTGGTTAAAAGAGTAAGGCCATCAGAAAGAACACAGGCATTTGGAGAGCAGTAGAAGAATCTTCACAAGACATGGAGGGGGGGAAAGCATATAAATAGTATCTATCATTAGCAGATGCATACAGACTGAAAGGGAATGAAATGCACCATACCACAAATGTTATTTTAAGACATGATGAGAATATATCTAACATATCTCCATCTTTATAAAGGTTTATGCATACTATGGTTGCACTGTACCCTAGTGGGTGTCTATCCACACAGGAAATATTTTTGTTGTTAGCATCTATGCATCTCACCATCAAGAAAATGCACCTCACTAAATAAGTGTGGGTATTTATTTCTTATTGGGCTATTCAGCAGCAGAACACCATCAGCCCATCACCAGGATGCACTGGAAATGATGCAGTGCTCTGTGTTGGAAGAAAACCAGATCTAAACCAAAAACTCCTTAAGTTTTCATGATAATTAGGTGCCTGTAACATCTTCTGCCTCCCAGGGAGGGAGGGAAAGAAGTAATTATCAGCCATCCAAACTCCCTGCTACACAAAGAGGGCTCCCACGCTCCTGTCATCTGTGACAAGAGCCAGTTCTCTGTGGGCAGCACCTGTCCTATCCCCTGCCAAACAGCAGCTGAACGAGGCTGCTTTCACCACTCTGGCTTGGGCCACCCTCCTGCACAACACAAACTGCCAGGCTCAAACTAAGGAGCTCATTCCCAGCAATCTCTAGAGCATTTTGGAGAGACAGGGCTGATAACTGCCAGTCTCAATGCTCCCATCTGCAATCTGCAGAGATCACATCTGGGATCACATCTGGCCAAAGCCCATCTGCCAGCAGAGAGCACCAAGCCAGCTGTCAGCAAATGCAGCACAGCAGCTTTGAGAGAAGCTGTGAGCTGGGATTGCTGTCCTGCCCCATGGGCAACAGCTCTGCTCTCTCAGCTCATGGATGGCTGATCCTGCCTCAAGAAACAGCAAAAGCAGAACATTCATTCTATGCTCACAGATTTCAGTAATCTTGTTTCAGCCAACTTCAACAAGGGCAGAATAGATTTTTCTTAGTCAGTTTTTTCTTAGGCTTAAAAATAGGTGACATCAATTTGACTTGTCAGTTTTAATTAGTATTTGCATTATGTTCTGCTCTAAAGAAGTTGTTCTGTTTTGACAAACAAGGGAGAAAAAATCTGATCCATAAATCAAGCCTAGAATTTAGGATGTCAACATGAAAGGCAAAACTAATTAAGATGCTTCACAGGAGATCCCCGCGCTTCCCACAAACACCAGTAACATGATGTTTTAGACAGGCATTCTTTATATTTGTATATATACAGACACATCCAAATAGTCAGGGATTCACAAAATTAAAACTGACATCAATTAGTGCTAGCAATGGAACACAGACCAAGACTTGTAGCTGAGTTCAAGCCTAATGATACTGCATATTGCTGCAAAAACACATCAAGAATCAATCCCTATTCCAAATAATAGCGTGTAGTGACTCAAGACAAGGATGTGAAGAAAGTGTTGTTAGCAGCAGCAGCTAATGAATAGAAAATTGACAAGAAAGTGCAGATTCTCTAGATTGCACTGCTGTAGTCAGTCAGTATTGCATACAGATATAACCCCAGGGACACCACCACAAATAAGGATAATTTTTAGAAAGTTATTTGACTTATTAGACATTCCAGTTGACTCTGAAGCAGACAGAACAAATCTTTTCCTTTTTTTGAAGCACCGAACCTAACCAAACTTACAGGTGAAGCGTGCTGTCAGGGCAAACTCGTAGCACATTCCAAAGATTCTGTTTAATCTTTAGTGCCATTTCTGACACTGCAGAGTGCTAGAAGCATGAATGATGTAGAGCATTGAGAAGTATCACTGAGAGGTCAGTCAAAGCACACTGGGAGGTTCTTCTCCAGCCCTTTGAGGAGCCTTCAGCGCTTACAGCAGGAAGAGGCCCAAAAAGACAGGAGCCATTATCAGTCCTAGAGCAATATTCAAGTTTGAATTGTTTTTCTGCTTGCCATAAATTGTTTAGATGCCATTGACGCTTTTAAATCCAAGTGAAATGGGCACAGGAGAGCTCTACACAACAGAAACAGCAGAAACATTTCCAGTTGTGTGTATTCCCCTTTGTTTCCTCACCTGTTCCCAAAAGCAGGAAAAGACACTGCTCCAAGCAAGGCTTCCCACAGCACAGAGAGGCAGAGCACAAGAGCTTCATTTCTCCTGTTTTGTACTTCTGACATTACCTGACCTGGAAGCAGAACCTGCCAGCATTAACCAAGGCATGAGCAAGGATAGACACAGTAACTTTATTGGAATTCAGCAGCAAGACAGCCTCACTGAGGAAGGGAAAAAGCTAGATAAGATGAAGAACAGTACAAAAACCCCCAAACACTAACATGCAGGAAAGTTTCACAGGGAACTAAGAAAGTCACTAGAACAGCCTTCTAGGAGCTAGAAAGCGCTAGAGTTGCCTTTCTGGTTTTAAGATAGAGTTTTGTTCTGCCCATGATAGTTTGTGTGACATAGCTGGATGCAGTTGTGAGTGGTGGGGACACAGGCAGGGCCCATGACCAGGGTGACCTCTTGTACATTCCTTGTGCCAGCATCAACTGCTTGCTTGAGTTGTGCTTGAATTTGAGCAAGAGTATTGGGAAAGGCTTGGTGGTAGGAAGGGGTGAGGTGAACAGAGAGGAGAAGGGAGGAGAAAGCATGAATACTTTTAAGACAATACCTCCGTTTTGCAGGACAACAGCTATTTACTTGTTTTACAGGCAAGTTATGAGACCCTTGGGAATCAAGCTTTTGTACTGAAGTAGCAATTGGCCTCTGATTACAGCAGTGTGAACTCTGCTGCTCTAATAAAACATCAAAATCAAAGCTGAACCATGCCACAAAGGGAAGATTTCAAAAAGAGGATTTGTTTTGGTTTGTTGTTTGTTGTTTTGTTTTTTGAATGGCTGTGACCTGATCATAATCGGATTAGCCAAGAAGCAGTTGGTGGGTTTTTTCCTTACTATAACAGAGAGAAGAGTGCAGACAAGAAAAGTAACCCCAAAAAAGGGAAATATTTGCATTAATAGAAATGCTGGAGTGTTTCAGTGGAAGAGACCAAGTGTTTTGGTTCATCTCCCTCTTGTGTCACAAGCTCTCCCCTCAACACATCTCTGTGGTAGGACCAAGGCTTGCCAGGGGGAAGACATGCTCATTGCAGGGACAAAACACCAAAACAAGTCCTCCAGTGAAAGCTCTCTGACTACCTCCATGAACCTTGCCCCTTTAGAAATCACTTTTATATATATAAAGGTCTTATTATATTTATAATATAATAAGACCTTTATATATATATATTTATGTTTATGTTTATATATGCCGATATCTATCTATATCTATATTTCTATATCAACATCTATATCTGCATATAAAAAAATATAATGTGAAATAGTGCTGACAATACTAATTTGGTAGCTTTGGCTGCTCAGGGATGTAACACTAAATGGGTTCCCCTGGGTTTTCTGAAATGCTCTTTCCTTTTATCTAAACTTGATTATGGTGCTCACCCGCAGACAAATTCAGGCTACTCCAGATATTTAAATCTCTCTTCACAGGAGGTACTCAAATGCAAGTTCAGGGTTATAAATTTAAACACAGGAGACCCAAGATGGGTCTGAGCATCTTTGTACATGGGCAGAGCTACAAACTCCATCTCATTTGTCAAATGGGAACAAAGGTGAAACCTGTGACTCTCCAAGATTAGAGCCCAAAGATGAACAAGGCAAGTCTGAGTAAGACTGCTGAGCTCTGTACTTCAGTGAAGCTTCCCTCTGGGCACCTACATAATGTGTAGTTGTGTGCACAAAATCCTCAAAACTGAGGTGCTGAGTTGACATCACCCAGGATGGGACCTGCTCCAGCATCCTGACAAGTTAGCAGCAAGACTTCCCATCATCTCTCAAGAACTTCATGTCCCATGCCACAGCCACCCTGCAGCAGGGTGAGGATCAAGCACAGCATGGCCAAATCATCTTTTTTTAAAGCTCCAGCTGAGCAGAACAACTTTACATGAATTAAGTCCATGCATCAGTCTATTGGTCTGTTTCCAGAGTTAAAGTCTTTCCCTAAATACAACACAAAATAAAGGAGGTTTAAAAATCTCACCAGGCTCACATAAATGTCTCTTCTGAACCATGAAATATTGATGTTAATATAGGACATGAATAATTGAGCTTCTGATTTCTCTGAAAATCTAGACTTACCAAATGTTACAGGACATATAATTTATATTTGGGTAGTAGAGGAAATAACAAATGGTTTCACATCTTAAACGAGTCTCATAGGCAGCCTTAAGTACACCAAAGTACAGTAATTGCTATAATGGCAGTTTGCCCACATTAAGGCTTAATAATTTCATAATAAAAAGAGTCTTTATGGCTAGTCTTTTTTGGATTGATTCACCTTAAAAAGTAATCAATAAATGCATTTTTTCACTTCATCACTGCAAACAGCTGCTTGGTATTTTTAGCTTTTCCTGCACTGGGCTTTGCTGGAGTCCTACAACAGTGACCCACCTGGTCACAGATGCTCTAGGCATCCCCTCAATCTGCAAGAGGCCTGGGACAGACCTAGAAACAAGGGAAGACAGGAGCAGTAATCCTGCTGTGTTTCAGTCTTTCTGTTGGACTCCTTAGTCCCATTTCCTATCACTAAACTCCCAAGCACATTTTATTCCAACAAGAAAATACCCAAAAATAAACACCAGGTGAGGGCTGACCAGGGCTTGGTTGGCTTCCAAAGCCTCTTCCACAGACTTTCCCAAGAACTGCTGTGCACTGCAGAGGACCCTGTGGCAGAATTGCATCCCACAGACCAAGCCAGTGGCCATGGTGCTATTGGCACAAGTGACTGCAGAGCTCTGTCTGACTGAGCACGTGAATCCTGTGACCAGGGAGCCCTCAGAGCAATCACTGTGAACCATCCTCTTCACAGACTTCACTGGTGCTACCCTTCCCTTCTGATCACACCTTCCACACTGTTAACAGACTAGGGGGCTAAAACACAACACCTTCATTTCACCTGATTTAACCAGCTAAATAGAAATGAGTCAAATGAAGAAACGATTGCATTTCCCTTTACAAAAAAGAAATACCACCACAGTAATTATTCTTTATTGACATAATAATATGATATCTCACCCAGAGCCAAAGGCAGTGCAATGGGAGCCAGGCAGGTGCTCAAAGATCCCCATGCCCAGCCTAGTCCAGTGCTGAGGTGCTCTTAATTCAGGCTTATATTTCTCAGGATTCCTGCCTAAATCCATATATCATTTTAGGGCAGTATTTGAGCACTGAAGTCACCCATGCCCCAGTGACAGAGCAGGAAACAGGTATCTAAGGCACTGGCAAAGAGTCAAGATGTCACTGCACAAGCTGCTCACCTGAAGCTGGCCCAGGGATGAGTGCTTAGGTGGAATTTCACACAGCCAACAACAGTCTTAAAATCAGTTAAATTATTTAGAAAAGGATGGTTACAAAAGCTCTGGATATCTTTCTGAATAATGAAACCCAGCAGATAATATAACTGAATATCTAATTTCACAGCAGGTGTGAAATTGTCTGCAAAACATTTACCCCTCATGCGTCTCATCCCATCTACATAAAATCCAAACCAAGTGACTTGGAAGCAGCAGAAACTCAGTCTAGCTGACAAACTGAAACAGTGGATGCAATTTTACAGCTAATTGTGACAAATTCTGTTTGGGCCAGTCCTGTTTGTTATCTTTATCAGTTATCTGGATGAGGGGATCAAGAGCACACTTAGTTTGCATATGACACCAAGCTGGCTGGGAGGCAGGAAGGCTCTGCAGAGACACCTGGGCAGGCTGGATTGATGGGCCAAGATTGATGGGCCAGTTGGGTAAGGCTCAACAAGGCAAAGGGTAAGATCCTACACACACAACAACCCCCTGCAGTGCTCCAGGGTCAGGGCAGAGGGGCTGGAAGGTTCCCAGAGGGAAAGGACCTGGTGGGGCTGTTAGAGAGCAGCTGAACTGGATCCAGATGTGCACAGGTGGCCAAGGAGGCCAATGGCACCTGGCCTGTAGCAGCAATAGTGTGGCAGCAGGACCAGGGCAGTGACCATCCACCCGTGCTGGGCACTGGTCAGGGCACACCTGGAATCCTGTGTTCAGTTCTGGGCCCCTTAGGACAAGAAGGGGCTGGAGCATGTCCAGAGAAGGGAATGGAGCTGGGAAGGGTCTGGAGCACAAGGCTGATGAGGAGCAGCTGAGGGTGTTTGGCCTGGAGAAAAAGAAGCTCAAAGGGGACCTTATCACTCTGTTCAACTGCCTGAAAGGAGGCTGTAGGTGGATGTCACTTTCTTTTCCCAGATAACAAGCAACAGAAGAGGAAATGGCCTCAAGATCCTCCAGGGGATGTTTAGATTGGATATTAGGAAAAATTCCTTCACTGGAAGGGCTGTCAAGCACTGGAACAGAGAAGTAGTGGAGTCACCATTAGGGAAACATAGTAAAGGTAAGATTATTTTCAGAAAGCTGCAAAAGCAGGCCTTATAAACAGAAAGAGAAGAGAACTTAGAGCTGCAAAGCCTGAAAGTAGAGAAGTATAGCAAGCAAGGACATGAAACAATAGTTTTAGTTTTAGGTTTAGCAAAGAGAGACCTTAAGACTGTAGAAAAATATGCCTAACAAGACAGTAGAAGGTTTTAAACTTAGTAATATAGTATAGTGTATTGTTCAGCAAGCATTGTTTGAAGCAAGCTACGTGTGCTTTTAGTGATTAGCTAGAACAATCATCTGTAAGCTTTAACAATATGCTGTTGGCTAGAAAGTTTTTAAAATACTCTATAACAAAGAAATCTTTAGCAAGACATGAGCTATTGCCATCCTTCAATTGTCTCAACCATGTAATGAGACTGACACCACAATAAAACTCAAAGAATGTATCCCAGCAGTCCTGTCCTGTTTGTGAAAACCTCCAGCACAACCACTCCTGAAGGGATTTAAGAGACACATAGATGTGGCACCTGGGGACATGGATTAGTGCTGGGCTTGGTAGATCTTGGTTGGACTTGGTCTTCTTAAAGGTCTTTTCCAAGCTAAATGGTTCTAATCTAAGTGATGAGATATTCTTGTTGAGAACACAAGCAATTATGCCTCAGTTTTGACAGGCCTTCACTGTAGCTTAAAATGCATATTTTCTACATGAATATATCTTTCACTAGTGCACACAGCCACTGCTATTTTTCCTCAAATTGAGAGGCTCTAGCAGTAACAATACTACCTGTGCAAGTTTATATGTGTGTATATATATATTAATGTAGTATCTCTGTTTTCTCTCTCCAAATACAGTCTTTCATTGCATTTAAGAATATTCAATACAGACACAATGTAGTTTTGTAGAAAATAGAAGTAATTTTTAACACCTTTTTATATATATACATACCTACCATTTATATACATACAATTTCTTAATGGTATAGTGAGACAGAGTGACCCCCAGCCTCACAGACTATAACTCCTACATTGCTTTTTGAAAGGGCTTTTGCCTGCCAACACCCACTTAATCCCTAGTCCCATGTCAGCTGAACATGGTACATTTTCCCCCTTTGCAAACCTCATGGATATTGTTAATTTTGCCTACACTTGAACGGCTGGAGCAATCTCCAATTTTTTTAAAAGATCTATTTATACTTTTATCATTAAATCACTTCTCACTTTCATTTTTTCTTGCCACTTTTACCTCCAACAGTCCTAATTTCTAACTGATAAAACCAAATCATTTTGGATTGGGCGCAGTTCTCCTCCTACACTAATGTTACATTAGCATAACTACAGCTTTCAGTGAAATTAGTCTTGTTCACTTTGCTGGGAAACAAAGAAAAAGAATCAGTCCTACTGTTTCCTCCCTAATGCACTTACATGAGGAGTTTAGTCCACAAATACATGTGCATGACCCAACACTGGAGGGAGAATTACTCCCAGTATGGCCAAAGAGTATTGCAGCAAATCTGATGTTGCATTGTCACTAATTATTTTCACCAAGAAAATTGGCTCATTTCAGTTATCACAACACCTGCAGACACTAGAATTGCACAGCAGATACTAGTATGAACACCAAATAAAACAGAATAAAATCAGTCCTCTGTCTGCATTGAAACAACTCCACAAATACCACGAGGGAAATGATAAATGAGCTTGACTGGACTCTAATGTGTTACAGATAATTGCACATCCAAGCAAATCAAAAATGGCCTGCAGATCTGATCTTTCCCTCACTACTTTTGACTGTTCTCACATTGCTTGTTATGTTACAGAAAAAAAAAAAAAAAATCAGGGGACTGCAGCAGGTGACAACCTGTTACACACGACCCAGGCCCTGGGTTTTGCCCCAGGCCAATATAAAACCATGGGCTCTGCAAAGCTTTGTCACAGCTGACTTATTCGGTCCTCTACACTTCTAAAACCAATACTCACCTTTGATTTTCACTTCAAAGCTCCTGCTTCAGCAGGCTTAATGAGAAACAAAAAAATCACAAAGCAAATTAAGGATTAATCATTGTGCAATTCCCTTAGATAACTTAATTGTCTCATCCTCAGTGTAATTAACTACATCTCAGAACCAAAGGTAAAACACACTTCAGTTCAAGGTCACAGAACAAGTAGAAAGAGGCAAGAACAGAGGCAAGATGTCCTGACTTGTCACCTCCACTCAGTCCCCTGTTTCAACCACTAGGTAGCATCCACTCTTCAAGTTGACACAAAACCCAGGAAACCAAAGTCAGTGCTACCTGCTAACTAAAAATATGAGAACAGAGGCTGGGAAAAGGAGCCTTTCCACATTGATCATATAAAGGAACTGCAGCTTAAGGCAGTGTTTGATATGCAGTATGTCTGACAAATAGACTTGTATACAAAGCTATCTAGCTCATTTTACACATCCTTGTAAAAACTTACAGCAACTATGGACTTAAAAGATTCAAGCACCATTTCTGAACTCAGCTGTAATTTACTCTTCCTTGCTGAGCTCTTTATCATCCTAATGGCCCTGCCAAAACTAGAATAAATTCCACCAGACATATCATTAAGGTATTTAGTAATCACTACAAGACGGTGACATAATTCACTAAGCCCAAAATACCCCAAAATGCTGTTTCTGTCCCTTTACAGTTAGTGAAGTGCCTTAATGAAATTCTATTTGGCTGCAAAGTGAAGATATGGATGGATTTACACATAACATAGAAATAGTCCATTTAATTAGCAGCTGAGATGTTTAATGGCTAGTATTAATTTCTGTTAAAGACTGAGACATAACTCCCAGCTGAAAGCTCTGAATTCAGACAATTGTTCAGGATTCATTTTACTTCAAAGGCTCAAAAGTAAATTTCAGAAGCAACTGCACAACTAAGAAGTCTGAGTTATGAGCAAATCAAGAGACCAACGTTCAGAATTGAGAAGACCTACAGAAATTGCTCCAAAGTGGCCATCCCACATCCATCTCAGGCTGTAACAAGGACTCTCTGCTGCAGCCCCAGGGGACAGTGAAGTCTGAGAGGTGTAATTTGTTCCTTACCCAAAAGCCTGATTACCATACTCGACAAAGCATGAAGATGGAGAGATTGTGCAATTGCCACCCCAGCTATTATCACCAGCTGTGCTGCTCCAGCCCAGCTCCCTGCCCCTTCGAAGAGGTCACTTATATGTAGCAGCAATTCCTCAAACAACAATACCCACAAACACACTCTGAGGCAAGCAACCAGCTCCAAGCATTGCAAGATGCTGCCTCTTGGGGTGGGAGCAGTAAAGACTTTTCATTGTTTTCCAAAATTTCAGCATCAGAAAGCAGAGTGAGGGAAAGGTCTGGCTTCTGAAATGATGCATTCTGTTAGCCCAAGGACCCACAATTAAAAACGAAGTCTTTATTTCCTTCTTGGAGTAAAGCCTGGCCAATCTCTCCAGCCCTCAGATGGGATCAGCAGGGGAGAAGCATCCCCACTTCTGGGCTCTTACAAAGGCACTGAGCGGCGCCAGGTCCCGCTGCAGAGCAGGACTCACACAGACAGCCAGCACGACTGGCCTTGCTTTTCATCTGCAAACTTCTTTTTAAACATGCTGAGCACAGGAAACCCTTCTGTGTCTGTATGACCAACCTCCTAATTCTTCTTCTGCACAGTCCTAAGAACATGGCAAAAATAAACTGAGGCTTCCATTGCCTGTTGAAAAGCAAAGGAAAAGCTTGTGCATGGCAACTAAAGCAAAGCTCATTTTACACTTTTAAGTCACTGATACACAAAGTGCAAAGCCCTGCTTTCCCTGATGGAAATACAGGGTCTCTAGGGAGACCTTATAGCACTTCCCAGTATCTAAAGGAGCCAGAAGAGAGCTGGAGAGGGATTTTTACAAGGGCATAGAATGACAGGACAAGAAATAATGGCTCCAAACTGATAAAGGACAGGCTTAGATTAGATATATGGAAGAAATTCTTCCCTTTGAGGGTGGTGAGGCCCTGGCACAGGTTATCCAGAGAGATTGTGGTTGCCCCATCCCTGGAAGTGTTCAAGGACAGGCTGGATGGGGCTTTCAGTAACCTGCTCCAGTGGAAGGTGTCCCTGCCCATGGCAGGGGAGTTGGGATTAAATGAGCTTTATAATCCCTTCCAACCCAAATAATACCATGGCATTTCCTCAGTAAAAATAAAAATACCAGCCATCTTCCACATCCACAAAACCCCACATTTTTCTTTGTTGCTTGTAGGTTATTGATTTTCAATTGTTCAAGTATATGTGAATCTGTAAGACTTCACCTCTAACCACCCTGCATGTGCTTTTATGTTACAGAGTAGTTTCAGGCAGCAAAATGTCAAAATAAACAAGATAAACAGGTAGCTGTGACAAGTTTTCCCAAGGGTAGAAAAACATTAGCAGCACCTGCTGCGTTTTCCATCTGTTCTGAAGTACACAGGAGAGGAAAAAACCCAGAACTTTTGTGTAGCAAATAATTTGAAATGTATGACTAGTCTTGATTCCTCTAGGAAAACCCAGGCTGTGTCAATAAATAAATAATCATACATATACACATTTCTATACAATGAGGAAAACAGTATAAGGTCTACTCTAGAATTCAAAGGGCTGCAAGTCAAAGTATAGTTTTTTTCCCTTCACCTGTCTATTCCTCTCTTTCAGTGGTGGCCTACAGGGAAGGGATGAGCCTGGGAAGGAGGGAGATTTCTGGTCTAGGTGAAATCAGGAGAGTCTCACGTGGAATCAATTGCCCTTAAGGTTTGCAGACAAAGGCCCTGCTACCACTTTCATGCATGGCTTGGTTATGACTAACCCAAGCAGGGTTTAACTTGTGTAATTGTCTAAATATTTAACATCCCCCAGGCAGGGGTAGGTGTACTGGAGCTTGGTGTCATCAGCTCAGTCAGGAGCACAGCAGCTCTGTGAGGACAGGTGGGCTGGGAGGGGCACAGCCAGGGCAGGGCAGCAAGGACAGGTCCTGTGTGTGAAAAACACCCCTTGTCACCACTTTAATTCCTCCATCACCACCAGCAGGGCAGGGAAAGCCACAGGCTATGAGGACAGAGCAGCTCTGTTTCCCCCAGGAGATATCTGCTTTCGGGAACATCTTTTGACTTTCCCCTAAAGAGCACTGTGCCATGGAAGCAATCCTCCCACCCTCAGCAGCCCTGCCCCGGGCAGAACTGCCCCTCTTACATCAGTCAGTGCGGTGTCCCTCCTGGTTTAGTCTCACCAGACCCCACTGGAACTGGGTGTGGTCCCACCTTTGCACCACCTCGGGCTGCTGGAGCTCTGCGGTGCCCCCGGGGCTGGCCCAGCAGCCACAGCACAGCAGCATCCTCCTCTTCCAGCCATACACTGTCTGGGAAAGCAGAGCCTCTCCCCGCAGGGGATTTAAGCCCTTGGGGGCTCCACCCTGCCCAGGAGCATCCCTGCCTGGCCAAGCTGTGCCCAGGTTGCCATTCCTACAGCTTGGGGCTCCCTAGAGCCAGACACAAACCAGAAGAAAATTGTCTTTTGGGAGCACTTGACAGTGACCACTTCATTTTATTTACAACTATATCATAGCTGGGGAGGGAAAGAGAAAAACGACCAAAAGAAAAATCTTACTAAACTACCAATGCATGTGTTCATTTAATAGTTTCCAAAGTGTGCTCTGGTTTTCTCTAGGTTTCTCTAGTTTTCCTTACTGTATTGCCTGTTTCTCTGCAGCCAGATACCCATTCCCTGCCACCTGCGTGTCCCTGTGCCATAAAAATTCTTGGGTCATTTTTTATATTACTGGGTTTCTTAACTTCACTGTCCTGGCCAGATCCCAGTTTTGTACAATCCCTTCATATATTTCTCTCTTATTTCAACCAGAAATGTCTATTACAATTACTTCCTGCAAATTGTTTTGGAGCTTTTTCCACGCCCTTTTTTTTTAAATTGCAAAACAGCTGTCACTTTTCACCCAGAAGATGGTTGTATTTTGATGCCACATTAAACCTCTATCCTACACACTTATCAAAACCAATGGAAACATACCTTGAGGCAAAGCAACCTGCTTACAGTTGAGAAAACAATTTTGCATCCTATTTTCAGGGAAATTCAGAAATTTTGCTTAAAGGAGAAGCACAATGATGAAGGAAGGACATAACAGTTTATTAAATGTGCTATGTATAAAATATTCCACATACAAAATAAATTATGTGCTTCAACTGGACAGACATGAAATGGTTTGATGGCTCAAGTCTATTTAAAAGGTAATCTAAGCAAGCTGTGACTGTACAGACATTGCACCTAATCTAAAAGACATTAAGGTTTCCCTGATCTCTTAGAAGCAATCATTTGAGTTAAAAACCTTATCAGGAGACCATGCTTGGATGAAAACATAGAAACATATTTCAGTTAATGGTGCAGACCCACCTTGTTTGCTCTGGAAACCAACCCTGTTCTGTAAATTCTATCTCTGCTGTACAGTACTTATAGCCCATGAATAATGGATATTATAAACAAGCACTTGAAAATTAAAATTCAGTTAACAATATTATGGAGCTTCCATTCACAAGTGTAGTTCATGAGTGATATGAATTTTATGGTTCTTATCACCAATGAAAAAAATTTGCATATCCCATCACAGAGTTCGTACGAGAACCTATTCTGCATTTCTTATCTCAGGGTTTTTTGTGGTAAGAAATATCACATTAGGTCCAGTGATTTACATTTTTTCAATAAAATTCTAAATACATATGCAGTAGCTCTTTACTGACTGGTTTCATATTACAAACTATAAACTTGGAGGTAAATACACTAGGACAAATACTGATTTCTAAATAGTCACTATGAGTGAGATTTTATCCTGGTATTAAATTACCACACCTCTTGCATTTTATATCTCTGTCTTATCTCTCAGTTACTATACTTTGTGACAAGTAAGTAAATAAGTAACACTGCCTTACTTCTGACAGTTCAATTCATTCTGTTCCACATGGTAGAAACAGCAGATACAAGTTCATGAAAGGGTTTTCTGGCAGCTCTGCACAGAGAGACATTTTGATATTTGCCACTATCATAAACACTGCTTTCAGCATGTCACATCACCAAGCATTGCAGACTTCACTGCAGAAGCAGCAGGTGAAGTCCAGTGCCTTTGGAAAAGATTAGGGAAAAATTTAACAATACTGCTTGGGGATGTAATTGGATGAATAGTCCTTGTTCATTCAACATGTCTGCTCCAAGGCTTTTCAGCAATTCTTTGGTTTAACAGATGTTCTTTGTTTTACTGGATAATCTCAGCTCTAGTGCCTTAACACCATGGCTATATGTGACATCTGGTTAGGAAACAGCAGCTCAAGTTGCAGTTACAATTGGACCCCTCCATACTCCCATATTCACTGCTTCAGAACCAGCACAGAGACTCCCCCAGAACAGCTCCAGTCAAGCCAGCACGGGAATATAATCAGTGCAACCTGTGGATAGAACCTATTGGTTGAAGAACTGAATGAGTACAGCAAAACTTGCCCCAAAACAGAGGTGGGGAAAAGAGCACAAATAGAACATCTTGGACACAGCATCCTCACAAAGCTCTGTGATGCAGAGCAATTGTGTCAGCCCTCACTGTGCCCCCAGCCCAGGGTGACCCTCTCTGTCCCATCCCTTCCCTATAACCCAACACCACCTTGTGCCCTAACCTGCAACCACCCCAGCTCCCACACCCCCCTGTTCACAGCTCAGCTGTGCTGTCCTTCCCAGGAAAGAGCAAGGAATTGGATATGACAAACTCTGCTTCCATAGCACCCCCCAGGCAGACACATGGATAGGCACGGACAGGAACAAGAAAGACAAAGGACATGGAAGGGGCACACAGTGAGGAGACCAATGGCTGTATGGAGAAAGGTTCTTCCCTGATGAGGAAGGCCAGAGTGCATCAGGCAGCTGGCTCACAGGCAAGTGGAAGAAAACATGTGGATCCAAGGAGGTGTCTCAGATGTCCTGTGTCATTCACCTCCAGGTCCAAGCTGGGCTGCTGAGATATGTGTGAACTCAAGCATGTTTGTCAATTCAATCTGCTTTCTGGGAGTCAACAAAACTCAAGCTGATGTTCCAAATGTTTATTAAAAAGTAACTTTTAGTGGAGGAAAAAAAAATCAGTAAGTAGTCCAATGGCAGATTTATTACATTTTTAACAGGTAAAGGGAATTAATCTATTTTATGAACAAAAATGGCAATAGGAAAGTATACTGAAGGATTCTCAATTAAACATTAAAATGGAAACAGCATATGCAATACACATTTATATATAAATATATTGGTTACATTCTTCTTAAATTGACAAAACAACATTCATTAGCAACGTCCAAAAATATTTCTTTGTGGCAAGAGATTCATCTTTCTTCACATCAATACTGCCTCTCCATAAGTTTCCATGACAAGAATTTTAGAGCTTGGGACTAGAATAGGTATTCAACACACCATATCAAACCCAGAGCAAGTGATTTGAAACTAGCTTATATGAGATCTCAATGAGACTTAAGGCCAGATATGCAACAGGTAGAATTGGCAGAATGTGATTAAAATTGTGGGATCTCACTGAAATCTCAAATTTGGACTAAAGCTAGATTCCCATAGGGAAACTGTGACACTGCTCAGAATTCTCAGCTAAAACACACTTCCTTTTTTCTGTAAACAAATGCTAACAAAAATAAACTCTCTGTACCCTGTTAACCATTTCCTAACATAATAATAAGGAGCTGCTCGGGTAGTTTCAAAATAAGTCAGTATAAAACTCCATCCTATCCTAAGTGCTGCCTCTCTCAAAGTGCTAACAAATGGCACAGTGTTTCCTGTTTGAGGCTACATTCCCTGCTTTCCACGGTTCATATTGCCAACCTCAGCTCCAGCAGGACTGAGCTCAAGCCTCCAGCCATGGTGGCCAAATCAGCCCAGCCCTGGGCACCTCCCTGGGACACCCAGAGCCCTTCTGAACAGGTTGTGCCAGGGCTGTGCTCCCTGTGCCGCCAGAGCCACCCCAGCCTGCAGGGTCTGCACTGCAGGGAGCTGCTCAGACCCACCCCAGCACAGCAGGTACTTTGCCTGCCCCCTGCAGAGATCTGGGCTCAGACCCTGTGGCAGAAGATGAGCAGATCATTTTGCATAGTTTGGTTGAGTGGTGACTCTGTGAGTCCTAGAGAGATGCCCTATCATGCTCCTGCTGCTCCCATTCCTGCCAGGTGTAAAAGAGACTCTCACAGCTTGCCTGTTCAGGACCTCTTTGGACTTGGTTTGGTTCAAATACTTGCTGGCTGTTAACTTTGGAGCCTGAATAAGAAATAGTGCAAATACAAGATTAAAGAATGAAATTAAAAAAAAAAAAAAAAACCACATTACCTTCACTGAACATTCAGTTAAAAAGACAAGAATCCATAAGACGAAACCCCAGCTTTGGGATATTTGAGATATTTGGCAAACTTGTACAAAATTCTTCACAATTGTCTTAAAGCAGTATATTCCACTTGGCACTAGATGCTTCAAATTATTTGCTAATGTGATTCTAACTAACACTGTTGTGGCTAATTGCAAATGACTTTGAAGACTAGTCATGGAACACGGGACATCTCCCAGGCGTGATGGGACAAACACTCCCTGCAGTTATGTGCCCTCAGTGCTTTTCTTATCCAAGTTTAACTCAAAATGATTTTGCTTGCATGGAATGGTGTGAATTCATCCAGGGTGGTTTTTCTGGAAGGCGAACAGACAACAGTTATTTCTGAGGGTCAAAATACCTTTATTTGGCCATGCTGAGGCAGATTAAGAGGCCAAAACAGAACTCAGTTTGATTCCTATTATGGGAGGCTGGCTGCAGTGCATTTTAAAACAACATTCATCTGAAGTGGCTGAGATGTTCAAGTTTGAAACTTCCTAAGTACCAGGGCACCCTATAAATGCAGGGCCCCCCTGTTACTGCAGTGACCTTCACCACATGGCAGCAGCAGCAGCAGAGACACTCAGTCCTCACGGAGGCAACGCAGAATGCAAAGTTCCTCGGCCCACTTCAGAAAGAGGCTTGATTTCTCCCAATTCCTCTTCCCCAAAAAAATCAGCTTAAGGGACATTCAGCAGCAAGTTGGTTTCAGAAAGCAGTGGACAAATGGCTTACTATTTTCACTAAGGATTTGGCACACTGCCTGCTCAGGCTTTGGGGAAATCCTACATACCTCCATCTCCAGGCGCCTACAAAGCCTGGTCTCGGTCTTTCAGGGCTCAGTGCTGGGTACTAATCCTGCTTTGACTAGAACCAAAGAGAGAAGAGTGCAGACCTTGACCAGGGGCAGGGCTGCTGTTCTAGTCAGACCCCTAGGGCTCAGACCTGCCCCTCTCCCTGCTGTGCCCCTCATCAAGGCAGGGGTGCTAACCTGAACGTGGAGTTGCAAGAGGTAAGGGAGCCTTACCTGTTGATTTATGGGATTGTTTCAAAGCAGGATCCACATTTAAAGCCATAAAGAGATGAATTCACAATGAAGCTAAGGAAACAAAGAAGTCATATCTACAGACAGCTGCCATCACACACACACACCCCTTTCATGCTCCATTAAAGAAATAGCCTTATCTTTGCCCATGTGCTTACATCTAATATGATACTGGCCTCCCCAGAACTTCATGACATTGTTTCCCATGATACAGATAGCACAGTCCAGGCTTAAACAGAACTGATGCATAATTATGCTTAAGTAGCTTTTGTCTCCCCACTCCATGAGTTAATTACAGTTCTGTACGTGAATAAAATGGGAAAAAAAGCTCCACTTTTTCTTCCGTCAGCAAATTCATGTTCTGTGATGGGCAAAAGGAGGGATTTTTGGAAAAACATTGCTTTCCCCTTCTGCCTTTGTCTGCAAGTGTAAATGTTACTGGAACTTAAAAGTGGCAATCTGCGTTACACAGATGGGACTCTGCCATGTTCATCTTTTTTATTGTGATGTTCATGTAGCAGTGACTTTTGAAAGATGTTAGGAATGACTGCTGGCCATGACAGGATACTGCCTAAATTAGAATCAGGCTCCAAATATCTTACTGCAATTAGATTATGTCATATGTCATATACTTACTCAGGCCTGGGAAGGAGAGTGCAAGGGTACTTAATGTCTGTAGATACTCAATTAAAACGAGTGCATCAGACACACACTGGTCTGGCTTCTGCCTGCCTCACATCTAGCCCAGGCTAGCTCCTAAACCTTAAGAGAAAACAAAAAGGAAAACACACACCATGCCCATACATACACCTGCTGGCCAATACAGTTACCTATCTATAATGTAAAAAGCCATGCAGTTTACACTTTGTTTGATACAGTTCAGGTTAAGTTAATGCTAGAAAAATAGAATTCAGAGGGAGGGGAGAAAGGTTTGTGTGTAATAAATGGCAATTTTGCTGTCTCTTGAAGGTTGCATTTCAAGCACAACTGCATTTCTCCATGCACTCTGAATGCTTCCCTTTTGGGGTATTGGCATGCTTGTGGCAAAAGCAACCAAACCGATTAATTAGGCACACAGTGAAAGATGACATAAAAAAAAAAATCAGTTATTTCCATTCTGAAAATCCTTATTCAAAGCCTTGATGTCACAGTAATAAGCTAAGCATGAAAGGCTGCAGACTCCTTCCTTGCATGAGGGCAACACCAGCTGTGCAATGCACACAGCTAGAAAGGCTCTTATATATTATATATACAACTGTAATCCAGAATAAATAGTACTGTCCTGACTCATAGGTGTATTTCAGCATGGTTGTTGTTGGTTGTTATGGCTGGAGAATGCTTGCTTTTCATGCCTTCTGTCCCGCCCTTGGACACATCAATGAACAGCAGCCTGGGAGTCCACAGTGTCAGCAATATCCTTTTGTATTCCTTCCGAAAATTCTGGTTAAGAAGCCCATAGATCACAGCATTGAGGCAGCTGTTAAAATAGGCCATAAAATAGCTCAGGACAAAAAGCCATTCTGGAATGTGTGGCTGCACTTTTGAAGGATTAATTGAAACAGCAAGGCCAATAAAGTTTAATGGTCCCCAGCACACAGCAAAAAGGACAAAAACCACAAACATTGTCAAGAAGTTTCGGATGTCAGCTGCCCTGAGTTTCTGCTTGCAGTCTTGTCTCACCCGGTGTTTGACTTGAATCACCAAAATCCAGATCCGCAGGTAGCAAAACGTCACGACGGAGAGTGGGACGATGAAGTGAACCACCACCACCGTGATGGTGTACGACGTGCTCACTGTCTGGGCAAAGGTGCAGGAGTAAATCCGGGGGTCATACTGCAGGGATCCAACAAAGAAGTTTGGCACAATTGCCACCACCGTGAGTATCCAGGTCAGGCAGAGATAGCAGCAGGTGTTCTTCAGGTTGAAGAGCTTATCGTACCGAAGGCTGTGGCAGATGTAGCAGTAGCGGTTGATTGCGATCGCCGTGATGTTGAAAATGGACCCGATGACACTTAAGCCCATCAGGAACCCACTTATCTGGCAGTGGACATTTCCCATGGTCCATCCATTGTGGAAGATGGCACTTAAGATCAGAGGGTACGGATAAACTGCAACCACAAGGTCTGCAACAGACAAGCTGACAACAAAGATGTTGCCTACAAAAAAGAAGAGACCATGAGAGGTTAGTGTAGGTCCAGAGGGACAACTTGCAACTCAAACCTCGTCTTTAGGCCTAAGTCTTCTGATGGGCTTCACTCTACCCCCCACTTGGAATTTGAAACCCTAGAAAATAAGACTTTGCTCTACTAGTGACAGCAATGGAGAGTGCATGATTGACCTGCATGTTCCTTCTTAGGAACAGTTTACACTAGAAGTGCTACCCTTAACTTGGCTACAGCTGGGAGTCAGGTACCTGTGGTCCTCTAAGTTGTGTAGGAGAGAAGGATTTTATTATCCTTGTTAACCAGCCAGCTTGACTCTCTCTGACCATTATGGGCCAAAGGAGTATGGTAAGCAGGTTATGTTTTCAGTGGTTAATTCATTTCACTGACAGCAGTTGCACAGGAAAAGTCTCTTTTGTTCTTTTGCATGTAAGCAGGTATGCATTCACCAGAATTTCTGCACTGTTCATGCTAACGATTGTGTGTTCTTCAAGGAACCATAGTGCAGGCAGCCTTGATGTGCTTATCTTATTTGGCATATTTTCCTGTCTTTTTAATGTTAAAGTTGTCAAGTTCAATATGGAAGGTTAGTCACTTCTTCACTGTCTAGTCCTGGGCAGAGAATGTGATTAATAAGCTGCAGTCAGTCATCTCTGCAGAGTATGTGCTTCAGGTTGTTCATTTAGGCTCTACAACAGAGAGTTGAGAGTCTCTGCAAGTGTAAAATAATTTAAGCCTTATTGGATTGAAAATGCTGCATTGTGTGGGACAACACCTGCCAGCTCCACCGTGAGGAGCAGCCTCCAATGACCCGAGTGACCAGTGACCTTCTAACAGCACTTGCTGCTAATTTCATGAGTCTGGTATATTTTTAGGGAGACAAAAAGCCTTTCTGTTCAGTTTGCCAGTCAGCATAGAGGACTGCATTAAGAAAAGGACCCTGAGGTCTTGTGGGAACTGGTGTAACTACAGGACTAGCTATAATGTTGAAAAATACATCTGTCAATACTCAGCATTTTGATGGCCACACAGTGTGGAGCCCAACACTTCAGTTAGAGGACAGTGCACTAAAAAAAGCAGTTAGTTTTCCTAACTCTGCAGCTTTCAGGTGTATCTGCAGCAGTGGGAAGGAAAATATTACTAGACAGCAAATATATATAAGCATAGAGGAGTATATATAGAGAATACAGCTGTATGCAACACATTTAAGGTGTGAAGACCTGTGCCCCTATGTGATACAGGCAACATCCCATCCACATGATCACACCTGCACCTCCTCTTCAAACCCTCATATCCTGCTGTCTAGTGGAGTAGATATATATTTTTAAAATTACTAAAAAGAGGTATTTTTGTGTAGTATCCCTGAAAGGACTCTCTTACATCTCGATTCAACCAGGTCACAGGCTTTAGCACTTGGAAAAGACACCCAAGGGCTGTTGGAAAGCATGGCTGCATTGCCATTGCAGTTGGGTCATGGCTATGTTTGTGCCAACAAAAACTATCAGGACAAGTCAACAGCTCATATCAGGCCACTTCATGCTGACCGGAAAGCAGTCCAGACTGGAGAATAGCCCCTGGCAGTGTGCAGCTGAGGCAGCTGACACAGACTGTCACTTAAAAATAAGTATTAGCAGAGGTCATGTGAAGTGCTAAAATCTTTTTAGAGAGAAATTTTACATACACAGGTTTACCACAGCACACAGCTTCTGCATCTGCGGGGCCTCAGTGCTGCTTTCTTTCTGATTTAATAACTTACTTAGAGCCTTTTAAAATGCAGTTACTGAACCTGGTCCCCCATATAATTAATTCCATTTATGCCTATTTTCAAGGGCAGAACCAACTGTGGACAGGCTTAGTGAGGCTGCAGGCACTCCAGAGAGGGAATGCTCTTCTGCAGCAAAACTTTTATTCACTCGCTCAAAAACATGCACTTCAACAAAAAGAAAATGTACCCCCAGCACCAGAATTTCCTTTTGGAAACCTTTTCTAAAACAATTTTCAAGAGAGCAAAACAGAGACAGAGAGGTATCAGCAATCCAATTTAGGAGACTTCCAGAGGATACTGGAGAAAGACTCCACTGACTGGACCACAACTCTCCTCCTTCACCAGACCTGTCCTACTTGGATACACATTTATACACAAGCAGCTAGAAAACAAGTCTCTGCCTTTGCTGGGCATGAAAGAGACACATTCAATGTCCAGTTCTGAACCAGGCAGAGTTGAATATTTCCTACTTAACAAAGCTGAATAGTTCCTACTTAAAACACCACATCCATGGATTTCATCCAAAGCTTAGAAAAATCATAGGGAAAATTACTAGTCCTACTTCACTGCCAGCTGCTGGAAGAAATAAGCTGTTTCTGCTGGTCTTTCTTAACCAACTTGAATATTTGAAAGGAAGTAAAAATATAAGGAAAAAAATCTATAGAAATAATATTCACAGAATGAACTTCATAGTTTGGATTCAATTCAAGAGCACAGTATTTTGTGTATTATTTTGACACAACTTCATTGCAGGGAGAAAATGAGATGGTTTTATCAAGAAAAGAGTAATTTTCTCCTCCTCCACTCAGGGAGCAGACCTGCCCTCCCTTGCTCTGTACCTTCAATGGTGCAGTCTCACCTCTCCTACCCACCAGACTTACGGCCCAGGCAGGGTGCTGGGTGCCTGGAAATACAGCCAAAAAGATACACTCAGTACTATTTCACAGAAACCAGCCCATCTCCCAGTATATGTGGGAATGCACTTAACTTCATCTTTTCCTTCTGGTGAGATGAAGGGGCAAGTCAGACCCATAAAACAGTCTTGTTTTGACTGACAGCCACTTGCAGGTCAGTCCTGGAAATCAGTGCATTTTTAATGGCTGAATACTGAAAAGAGGGGGCACACTGCATGCCACCAAAGCAGAACATGCCCTTCAAAGTGTGGGAACTGGCTAATTATTAAATAGGAGCAATCTGAGTTAAACATTGCTTTAGCCTTGCAGTCCCTGGTTTGCTATGAGACCACCATGTGCTGAGCCCTGCACCAACAGTTTGTGTCCTTCCCTCTGTAGGATGAGGTTGGACCCTCCTTCCCAAAGACACTGCAAAATGGGAAGCCATCTAATATGTGGCTTTTAGGAAAGGTAAAGAGCAGTCTCCTGCCAATGATCTTCATTACTGTTTTTTTTTTACATTTTCCCACTATAAAACAAAGGAATTTGGCCCATAAATAATACCAGTAGGGCTTTATCTCCAATTTAAATTTATCTGCTTCTGCAACAATATTTTCAGATGTATCTTTTCCTCTTTGTTGGCATGTGACTATATTTCCTTATTAGCTTTCACATTTTCCATCCCTTTTTTAATTTCTACTTAGTATAAACTGGCTCATGTGCCACTGTGCTCCATCCCCCAGTTAAGGAGTCATACATGAAGAGGTAGGAATGGTGGAGAAAGGCAAGTGTAACACTGGTAATAGACTTCTCCACATTTTCTGAGAGATTATCAATTCTTTTACATTACAGAAGTCCAACACAAAGCTACAGATTATAGAGGTGCAACACTCTTCACAGTGTAATCCACAATTGTTTAGGGAAAAAAAACAACTCCAAGCAACCTGAAGCCAGCTGCAGAGCAGATTATAGACATGTGCAAGTGATGCAAAAGGGAATTTATCCCAGAACATCTCGTGCCCTAGCACTTCTTTCAGTTCCCCCTCTGCTCCCATAAACCTATTTCTGCCCACTCCAGCAGTCTGCTCCTGTACTCCAGCAGTTCCCTGGCCCTACCTCTCATTATGCCTGGATTATCCAACAACACAGGTTATCTGAGGACATATTGTCAAGCCCTGGTTCTAGGAAATGTGGAAATACCTCAATGAATTCTGCAAATCAATAAACCACATACGTAAAAGTCTTTACTGGCAGGCTGCCCCAACAGCACCTGACTTCCATCCAAACAGGTACCGTTCTACAGAGATTAACTGAGCACCACTGTACAAACACCAGGGTCACTGGCACTGCCTGCCTCAAGAGGCTGTTGGAAATCCCCTGGTGTCCAAGCTCCAGTTGCACAGATCCAGACTCTCCCTGTTTTTCCCACACAGCAGCTGTGGGCTGTCCTTTACAGGCTGTGGTTTACATATCCTAAACTTAGAACCAGAGTTAAAAGGTGAGGGGGGGAGAAGGAGATAAAATATTTTTCTGAAAGTTGTCACTTTTTGTACATCTCAAAATGTCCAAACACCCAAACCTCTTGTTTCTTTGTTATTCATATGAAGTTCTTTTACATTCCTTACTGAAGTATTACAGAACCACAAAAGTGTTTCCTTCAGGTGAACAAGATAGAGATGCTCAGTGCAACCTGAAGTTAGCACTGTTACCTGTACACCCAATGCTGAAACTGAATCGTCCTGAGTGACGGGACTTGCACCAAAGCAGAAACACAGTTGTGTGGATCAACTTCTGCTCACCTCGAACAGTCAAGCTCCAAGTGAGCTTGCTGTCCAGGCTGCTGCTTCCTCCCCCTCTCTGTTCAGGGATTTGAGTTGCTCCCAAATAGACAGTGCCCAGCACAGCATTTTGAGGCAAACAAAATCACACACAACAGCTTCAAAGGCAGCAAGTGAGAAGCTGACCCATGAGCACAATGGATGAGCCTTGGGGCTCACTGCATGACTAGTCACCTTGCTGTTCCCACCTCTTCCCAGCAGTGAGATCAGACCCTGGTGTCTGTCCAGCTTCTGCCAGATTAACTGACAGCTGTAGAAAAGCAGGTCTAAAAACCTCTATTGATAAAAATGTGCTAAGATACACAATAACAGAATTACAGAATCACAGAATCGCAGAATGAACTCGGTTGGAAAAGACCTTTAAGATCATCTATCTATTCCTAACCTATGACCTAATACCTCCCGGTGTTAGGAGGCACTGAGTGCCATGTCCAGTCTTTTTTTAAATACCTCCAGGGCCAGTGACTCCACCACCTCCCTGGGCAGATGATTCCATTGCCCAATCACTCTTTCAGTGAAGAATCTCTTTCTAACATCTAACCTAAACTTCCCTTGGTGCAGCTTAAGGCTGTGACCTCTCGTTCTGTCAGCTGCTGCCTGGAGAAAGAGACCAACCCCCACCTGACTGCAGCCACCTTTCAGGTAGTTGTAGAGAGTGATAAAGTCACCCCTGAGTCTCCTGCTCTCCAGGCTGAACACCCCCAGCTCCCTCAGTGGTTCCTCACAGGGTTTGTGTTCCCAGCCCCTCTCCAGCCTCGTTGCCCCCTCTGGACACGCTCAAGCATCTCAAGGTCCTTCCCAAACTGAGGGCCCAGAGCTGGGCACAGCACTCAAGGTGTGCCCTCACCAGTGCCCAGTACAGGGGCAGAATGACCTCCCTGCTCCTGCTGGCCACACTGTTCCTTACACAGGCCAGGATGGCCTTCTTGGCCACCAGGGCACACTGCTGGCTCATGTTCAGTCAGTTGTCCAGTACCCCCAGGTCCCTTTTTACCTAGGCACTACCCGTCCCCAGAGTGTAGCACTGCAGGGGGTTGTTGTGGCCAAAGTGCAGGACTTGGCATTTGGACTTATTAAACTTCATAAACTTCATGTTGTTGGACTTGGCCCATCCATCCAGCCTATTCAGGTCCTCCTAACCTCCAGCAGATTGACACATGCTCTCATCTTGGTGTCATCTGCAAATTTACTGATGGTGGATTCAATCCCCCCATCCAGATCATCAATGAAGATATTAAACAAAACGCTGAAAGTTTATTGATGCAACTGGTATGTTTGCAGTGACTTCTTACAACTATAATTATACTATAAACCACAGCTTATAATAAAGAGAATCTTAAATTTTATGTTTGTTTATTCAGGGTTTATGAAAAAATCAACAGTCTCAGGTCTTCCAGATAAATGGGATTTAAGACACACATCAGCCTCAGAGACACATACATATAATGAGGTTCAGTAAACAATTTAACAGGCCATGACTGTAAAGCAAGCCTCTGATGACCACTTACCATAATCTAATACTCTCTGTTTAACCTTCCAAAGCTTATGCTCACTGCAAAACAGAAACAAAATGTACTATTTGCTTCAAGCAAAAAAATAAAGTCATAAAAAGCTTTATTCAGCATGCAACAAGACTCTTTATTAGCTGTGATAGCCTCTTTTTCCTGTTTGTTTTTACCTGCTACTTGCTGTGTGATTGCTTGTATGTCACTAACCTCCAGCCTGCAGATGTAAAGTGTGTGCTCAGTTCTGCAAACTAAGTGGCAGTTCATAGAAAACGCTTTCAGATCAATTTTCTTCTTTTTATGACATAAATATACCATTGAGCATGTGCAATCCTACTGATCATGTACTGCTGTAATTAAGTGGATGACCATGCTGTGGTGTTGGGGCCTGCAGCTCTCACTCTGACAAGCATTTCTTAAGTCACAACCTCCAAAGGGTCATTCCTGGGTAGACAGTATTTAGCCCATCAAGTGCATTATGAACCATCCTTCTTTAGGGGAGGGTGACCCATTGCACTGATCCTTACAAGCTCCTGGCTTCCAGGGCAGAGTGAACACCACACACAATGACACAGGAGGAATCCCAGACTGTTGTCATCTCTTTCCATCATTCTGATAAGCACTGATATATTGATGTACCCACATGACAGCCCAGTGTATACTTACCCATTTTGACAACTGAAAATGTTTGACAGGGGAGCACAAGTGAAAAGTCAGCAAAATTCTCACTGAGATCCAGGCAAACAGAAAAAGGAAGGAAAAAAAAAAAAAGATTTGTTGTTCAATTCATTAATCCATAAATTTTAATTGAGGATTTTATTTGTGTATTTAGGGAGTATGTTCAAAGAGAGGAATAAACAAAAGAAAGGAAAAGGCATTCAATTAATTATCTGTTATCATTACTCCATTAGCATTCAGACAGGGATAAAGTGTGGCTTCCTGCAGTTAAACAGACAGTGCAGTTGGGCTGTCAGCTGCTCTCAAATCCTGACTGTGCTGCATGAAATGATCCACAGGCTAATAACAAAAAGGGCAGGAGGTATTGTCAACCCACAGCATTGTTATGCTATAAGATTAGAAAATGTGGGAAGATCCTATTTAAGGACATTATGAAAGTCCTAAAACATGCATTAAAATCCAGAATAATTTAACTCCTGAAAACAGTCCTTTGAGATGTCTCAGCACAACCATGAAGCCAGAAAACAGCATTATGCTACCAACTATTATCTGGTTTGCTGGCATCATTCCCTATGGGAAAACTGTGGGCACTCAGAGCTGCTGCCTGCCTTGTACCAGCCCTGCAGATGAACAGAGCAAGGCCAAGGCAGTCCACAAAGCAAACTCTCCTCCTCCTCCTCTGCCTTCCTGTGACCAGGCACTTTGGCATAGCTTTGGCATCACTGACTCCAGGAGCCCTCTCATCAGTACATCACTACAGCTGTGAAAGCTGCCCTTCCCTCTGGATCTCTGAGAAAGGCTCGTGGGAGGAGGAGAAAAACCTCAGAGTATTTACTGGAGAAGAAAGGACCAGCCCTGAAGGGCTTCAATTACATTTGTTATGCACCATATATTATCTTGGTTGATGGCTAAAGAATTGCTTATATTGCCAGGTGAAGGACTGGATTTACCGGATTTTAGACTTTAAGTCATGACTTTCTAATTGTCTTGCTGCCAAAACCATACTTGAGCCATGCCTTCAGCCACTCTAAATGAATGCAGAAAAGGGCAATAGTTGTCAGTGTTCACACCCCAGAGATTCATAACTTTCATTTGGCTAAGATCAGCCAGATTCACAGCCTTAGCTGAGCTCAGAAGTCTGTGGAAATGAGCTAGAAATTAGAGAACAGCCCTGTTAGCATGATTTCATATCTTTCCTTATATCACTTACCATTACACTGGAAGCAATGTAAAGGAGAGGATTTTTCTCTTGCTGTTACATAAAGGGTAGCTGGACATTCACTCTCAAATGAATAAAAATTATTTAATTATATCTACTTCTGAACACTTAAAAAGTGGTCAGCCCTCTTTTGGTACCAGCGTAGAGCAACTTCCCCATCTTCAGAATTTTAAATACTTTATAAAGGAGTTTTTACACCATCCTAGGGAAACAGTATTTGGCAAGTTTCCAAATGTTATTGCCCATTAATCCTAACACATCCTGCTCACCTTAGGTACACCTTCCTGAAAAGGTGATCTGAGTATAGTATAAAGAAAGGAAAAAATTACATAAAGTTGACATTTTACCTACCTTCAACATTTTTCAAGTTTCTAAAATACCATTTAATGTTCATTTAAGTGCCTTTTAATGATTTCTTCCTGTGTTTTCCTGGAAGTTCTGACCGTTCGCATTAGGGAAAACCACAGTGCTGTAATTCTTATGGATTTCTATACTTAGCTCTTGCTAGTGGGATGTTTTTCCTGGATGCAATTATGGCAACTGAATCTGCTAGTAATGGAGGAGGAGTAAGTGGTGGTCTTGATCCAGCTCCTAATAATTACAAAAGAAGTGCTAAAAAGTGCCCTTTCTGCTTATGAGCCCCAGATTTCTGTCATTTTACTGTTATACTCACCAAACTCATCACCTGCAGTAACACTGTGAGATAGTGAGCCAATCCACACAAAATCTTGATTCCTTCTTGTATCAACTTCAAATTCTTGGACTAAAGATGGGCCTGGAAACACTGTCTGCCTTCACAGCACATCCCAGCAAAGCTGATGGAGAGCAAGTGTCAGAGTCAAGAGGGCCTTGGGGCCACCCCCAGCTTGCACAGAGTGAGAGGAAGCCTCAGCACCTCTGCTAGTGCCAGGTGATCTGCAGATCTACCAGGTGATCTGCAGATCTACCAGGTGATCTGCAGAGCCCTGGCTGCCGTGTCTGACTCCACAAGGACAGCATGGCTGGTGGCTACCTACTGCCTAAGGCAGCTTCTTGTGGGACACAGATGTCTTTGGGAAGAGTCTATACAAAACTCCACGCAGCCAGAGGTCAGTCCAGGTACCCAAAGTAGAACCTGACACCCTGGATACCTGACACCAGTGCCATCCCCTGAATTCCAGCTGCTTACCCTCCTTTTCTGCCTGAAGTCCCTGCTGAGTGGCACTATGGTGTGTAAAGCAGCTGCCTCATCCACATCCAGGCTGTGTAGGAAGCACAGGCCGATGCCCTTATGTTTACCCTCCTACACTGGCCACATGGGCACAGGGATGAGCTCTACCAGCCCACATTAACTCCAGGCCCATTATTTATCACCTGGTTTGTAAAGTGCTCTCAAAGAGGAAAGACCCTGTACAAACATAAATATGAATTATTGCCAGCATCCACTGAAATGACAAACCAACATGCATCCTCTCCCAGTCCTAGCAGCTGTACCACCAACATTTGCCATCTGTTACTATTCTAGGGAAAAAAATCTGTCAACTCAGGCTTAATAGACTTAACAATGCTATTTTGCTATTGGTGTTGGTCAAAGTGTGTTCCTGGAAAGGAGCTGTGTGCAAGCAACCAATTCCTAGGCAGCTGTCAGGCAGAGCACACAGATATAAACACACAGCTCATTTTAGTGTTAAAATTCTTGTCTGACTGCCCTGGAGAGCCCTGCTGAACCACCACAGCTGAGCCTGGGAGCTGCTCCTGCTCTTCCTTGTGCCTCACCAGCACAGTTTGTTGACTAAACCTTAGTGCCAGCACCAGTCACTACAACCACGGACATCCCCTGCAAAGGAGCAGATGCTACCCTGCCCCAATCAACAACTTGTCTTGACCTCCCAGCCTTGACTTACCAGGGATGACTCTCTCTCCAGTCCCAGCTCTTCCTGCTTAGCTGGTGGGAATGGAAGGTGTTTTTTTCCCCCTACAACTATTTTGAATTGCATATGGAAATGATGAAGCTACTAAAGAAACAGTCACCACACAAAAATGTTTCCATTGATGAAGGCCATTTAGTGTTTAACTCATTCAGAACCAATTCTAGGTTACCTAAATGAAGGCTTGGGTGCTAGGGCAGTAGCAGGGTGATAATCACCTGTGCTTCTGCACAGCATTTGCCACTAGACTTAGGAAAAAGAAACATAATTTGGATCCAAATTATCTCCAAGGTGATAGCCTAGTTGTCGTCTACAGCATAGTCCTGGTATGCCATACAGGGAGTGCAGTGCCACAATTGGCTTATCTTTGGAAGACCTTAACATATTTTTTCTAACAAAAAACCCCCATGGGCTAGATTTAGATCATAGAATTCCCTCCTTTTCTCTCCTGTGGCCTCACGCTGAACCTGGCATGAAGCAGGTACAGCCACAGTACACACAAGCAATAGAGATGAGGCTGGAAGAGAAATGATGCCATGAGGGACAGGAAAGCAGCATGACTAAGGGCAATGAAAAGGGCTGAGATAGCTGAAGTAGTGTTCATCCAGCTTTCACAATCTACTAGGAAGAGAAGTAATATTCCTTACATAATGGACAGGCAAAGAAAGAGCCCCAAGATGTCATGGCTTCATCAAGACTGTGTGAACTGTGAGAGACATCGTGCATGCAAGTAGGAGAAAAGAAAGTAAAAGAAAATCTGTTCTGGACCTCCTGGTTCATTCATAACTATTTACTAATCCCACTGGAAACAGAGAGTTACTTTCACCTGGAAACACTTTAGGGACTCTGATACAATTACATAGGCAAAAGTCCAATGCAAACAGTTAAAGTTGGTTCAGTAAGAATATAATGATACTGGAAAATAAAAAACTCTCATGCCCTCATTTTCCCAGAAAGGAGTCCAAAAACATTGTTTCCCAGAACATCAGCAAAAGTTTCACTCCAGATATTCCACAGGGTTTACAGAACTCATGTCAGGCCTGGGTACAGGATGAACAAGAAACGATTGATGATATGAGAAACTTGGACTAGGGAGTCCCAAATGTATTGCTGGATGGCATCTGCTACTGTTCTTTTCCTAATGACTTACAAAACACTGAGGTGCAATGTGTGGGTCTATAAAAGGAGAAAAGATGTTTTTGCAGTAAAGTCCAGAGTAAATGTGTTCCAACATGAGACTGTGTGAACAAATGTTTCAAGTGGGTGTACTCTAACACTGATCTCAATGGGAGATTGAGATTAAAATTACTAAATTACTGAAGAAAGTAAATAGTCAGACTTACAGGCAGCAATGCACACATTCAAGGGCAGATCTCACACTTGTGGATAATACTTGAAGAGGCTGGCAGACACTTTGCTATCAACAGCTTCCAGTAGAAGAGCATTGCTGGATTCTGCTCTTACAAACTATGTTTTGCCCTCAGCAAAAAAGAAAAAAAAAGCTCCATAAAGAATAAAAGATGCTGAAAAAAAGGCCATCCACATAAGCCAAAGAAACTCTGACGTATTTAGCTAAACTGCCTAATCTTGGAATACTCCTGAGTCCTACTTTCTAATCTGTAGTGATAAGGGCAGGCCTACTTTTAGAGTTGTATAACCACCATCAATTGATGGTGCTTTCAGTGTCCCCTTAAAACTTTTCCCCTCCTTTCCCTTTTTCTCCCTAATGAAATTTCTCAGCAAGAAATAAATCACAGCATTTCTTCTCTCTGAAGCTACTTAACATCCACACCCACACCTCCATACTTCAAAGCGGTAACGTGTTAACTTGAGCCTCACAATTCCCATCAGGAGCCCAGGAGGTGAGGGCTGCATGCAGCCCTTTAATGCTAATCCTGAGTGGACCTTTTAAGCCAGTTGGTGGATGGTAAAGGAGACTCTGCTCCCACCTCCATGTTTGTATAGCCAAGGGTGTGACTACAAAACCCATCAGCAACAACAGAGCTGAAGGGAGGCCGATTGATCATCCCCCCCAGCCACAGCTCTTAAAAACTGCTGACAAGGAGGAGCCTTTCTTCACTTGGAACAGGCTGCCTAGGTAAATGGTGGAATCACCATCCCTTCAAGTGTTCAAAAAATGTGAGGATGTGGCACTGGAAGGATATAGCTTAGTGGAGAACATGGCAGTGCTGGGCTAATGGTTGGACTTGATGACCTCAGAGTTCTTTCCCAACCTTAATGAATCTATGATTCTATGATTTCTATAACTTTGCCCTCACTCAAATCCAAGCTACCTTCCACCCTACTTGATACCATATTAAAAAAAAAAAAAAAAAGCTTTGGGCACGTGCTGGTTGAGTAAACTCAGAAACAAAGGAATAACTCAGCACCTTCAGTCAGTGTGAGATCTCTCCTCTGGCAGGAGCAAAACAGAGGAAAAAGCTATAGCTTTTCACACTGCATTTTACTCCTGAAGTGTTGGAATTTCTATTAGTTTTAGAGGTCATGCTTTCATTTGCCACCCTCTCCAAAGACAAGAGAAATTATCAAGTTTGATAGATTTCTAAAAGAAAAACCAGCTATCAGTCTGCAATTTCTGAAAAGTCATCTTCTCCATTCCTATATTGCTTTATCTAACAGCATTTTTTGAAGTGCTGTCATTCATTAAGCATAAGATATTAATTCCTGCCTTCAAGTCTCTTCAGAGCCATTTATGACCCTCCACTTTCTCTCCTTAGGATTCCCTGCTACTTTTCATTTAATTGCTGAAACCCCATGTTGTTATCTGTCCCCAGTAAAGTAATTTTGTTTATGAACTAACTCCAAAGTAAGAGAAGTTTTAAGGATTAAAGGAAGTGTGGGCTTCATACAGAGTCTTTAGGGAGAAGTATTTGTAACAAATACCAATGCCATACATTCACCATGAAATCTTCAGGGCAGTGGGAATATCAGGTATCATTAAAGACACATTTCTAAGAGGGGATTGATTTGCCAGGGTTAGAAAGGATGTCACACTCCTCAGCAGCAGTGTGACACAGACATATGAAGGTAGGGAATGAAAACTCCCAGCATGTTTCCCGCTTCCTCCTTCAAAGGGAACTCCAAAGCACAGAAACACAGAGAGAACAGGGAGACATAAGGCAAGGTTAGTGTGCATTACAAAGAGCTTTGCAGAAATTTCATCCGAAAATTTTCTTGGCACATTGCTGGCAATGGATGAGAGCTTTGCACATTAATGAGTGGAGTCCAGCAAACAGTCTCTGCTTCCCAAGGAGAGCTGGCAGCATGCAATGACATGGTGTGTATTTCCTTGTCAGGCATGGGAGCACACCAGTGTTGGTTGCACATTCATTTAGGTAGTTCAAGAAACATCTGGAGAGTATGGGAGTCACCTTCAACTCAGCAGAACCACCCTCATACAACAGCCACATGAAATGTCTAACACTCAAACAGCTCAGTGGAGTTCTCTAAGTACTTTAAGGAATCAGGGGGTTATTTGTAACGTCAGAGTCAGGAACCAGGATTTGTATATTCAATAACAGATGTACACAAAATAACAGAGCCCAGCTCTTGCAGCAAACTCTCCAGTCTGGACCACCCAAGAGCCTCCCCAGGGTCACACTGTGCCCAGGCCAACACGTCACCCAGCTCTGGCTGCCACATCTCCCCGCTCTGTGGCAGAGGAAGATGAACCCCAAGGAGCATGGGCCATGTCTGCTGACTCAGCAGGTCTCACAGCCCTCTTCTGGGAGCACAGAGGAGAAACACACAGTGTTTACTGCACTGCAACGAAAAACAAACCTCGAGTGATTGCCAGAAGTCAGTGTCTTGGCACTGGGAGCACAGGGCGTGGAGTTTAACTGCTAATTAGGACAGGACAGCAGCAAGGGGTAGAACAGGGGAAGAGGCTGGCTTTGGCTCCCTCAGGAGTTGAAAGGCTTTCCCAAATTCAGCCACATAACACATCCTTTAAAAGGAGAGCAATGACTTCTTCTATGTTAGCAGCAAAGCAGAAACTCTCATGCCAACACTGCCTTCTGATACTAGCTGTCCTTTTATCATCTATTCAGGAATAAAACTCTCACAAGGCAGAGTTATATCAAATGACAAATAACAGCTGGAGGGAAAAGAAAAAAGTGTTGCACTTCATTAGAACTCTGTATGACTCTGACAACCAGACACACACTGCCAAAGTGGCAAACACAGCCAAAAAGACAAGAGAGATCTCAGAGCAGCTGTTAAACCAAATGGGAACTTGTTAAAATTAAGGGCCATTTCCCCTCTTTCATATTTAGTCTCAAAACATCATGTAAAGAAATTCAACCTCTTACAAAGACAGACTGAGTCATTAGTGCAGAAGAGATGCGACACCCTTGCAAAGTTTTCAGTTTAAAAGGAAGCAGTTAATACCCAAGCAGTTCCTAAAACCCTATGAATATGTTAATCTGGTATCAGCTTAAACCCTCCAGTATTAAAGTAATAAATCTTACCAGACTGAATTTTACTGCTGTTCACTTGGTGTTACAATATGCCATTATAACATGCAAGTATTCAGCATGGAGGACACTGATGGGCCTGTAGCAGCAATGCCATAGCAGCAATGCCATCCTGGAGCAGATGACACAATTCCTTCTTCCTAGAGAGGTCAAGGCCATACCTGTCACCACCTATCAGCATTCCCAAATTCTCTATGCCACCAGGCACTGCTGGCATGTGACTGGTCACTACATCATGAAAACAGCTGGGATTGCTGGGGGAACAGGACTGTATAAGGCCTACACAAGTTACACCTGGAGTTGATTTTGTAGAGGTACCACAGAAACCACAGGGAAATACTTGGGGCTAAAAAGTATGCTGCAAGCCAAACTGTACATTTTGCTAGAAGGACACTGATTTCCAGAGGGGACAGGATGATTTTGCTTCAATCAGGCTCCTAATAAACACTGACAAACCAAACAAATTAAGTACATAACCAACAACCAGTTCCAGATTATCCCACAGCAGGAGAGTGCAGTGCTGACAGGTTTTGTTCTCTATTTCTTTAGAGGACAGAAGGTGATTGCACTGTGTAATTCTGCATTTAATTAGTAAGAGCTAGTCTTATATTGAAGAACTGAATGTAAGGACAAATGAGAGACATATTCTTGTTTCAAGCAAGGACTTTTCCAGTTAATTGCCATGCAGCACGAGCAAACTGCTGCCTCTGCACGTTTCGGCTTCCTGCTCTGCCAGCAAAAGATCTGCCTCCAGTGGATTCACTGATATCTACAAGCATGAGGATGTCATTGACTGAAAGGCAGAATAGAAATTGAAACATTTCCAACATGCTCACCTTCTGGCTCTGGGGCAGTCCTCCCACACTGAGCACTTGGCTCCCTACAGCTCTGTGCAGAGCGGGCTCAGGGCCTGTGACACGCAAGAACAACCACAGAAGTGGGACAGAACTGGCAGAAGCACATCCCTGTTTCCAGTCCTGGAGTTCCCCACAATCCCCCACACCTGGAGGAGTTTAGACGAGAAATGCTGAATGTAGCACATGCAACTTTAAATTCCATAGGCAACACTCTTCCCACCAACTCCATGGAGTCATTTCCCCACCATGGTACCAGAGGAACATTTCTTGTTGAGAGGTTGCTGCTGACTTCAAGTGAAACTTACCTTCAATGTCTCAGGTTAGAAGATAAAAACTCATTGTGGGCAAGAAGTTATTACAGAAATCTCCTCTAAACCAATACTTTTCCCGAAATCCCTAACTGCTTCAGCAACACCAGCAAAGGCAGGGATAATAGCTGGCATACATGTTTCTTGGAAGAATTTGAAAAATATAACACCAGGGAATTAGCAAAGAATCCTCAAAAGATGGACATGTTAGAAATATTCCAAAAGTGAAAAAAGTCTCCATAAGTGGTTAGACTTCAACTGACACCAGAACCTCTGTCTATGAGGAATCTCCAATCCTCTGTCATAGGAAACTAAAATGAAGAAAATGAAGGCTGCCAAGACAACCCCAAGCACACACACCACGGAGCCTGGAACAGGTGTTCCAGTGAACAGGTGTTTCAGTTTCCTAAAAGGAAACTCAGAGCTGGCACTGAATAAAGATGGACATGTAAAAATGCACAATTAATAGAGGCAACTTGTACTACAGGCATGTTCTGCAGTAGCCTACAGCAACGATTAGGATTGCATAGTCCCAGAAATTAGTTTTCAAAGAAATGTTACATTCACAGAAGAAGAAAAAGTTGCCATGAACAAAAAAAGCTAAATGAAATCTGCTTAAAAAAAATTTAAGAGGCCAGTAAACCTAGTTTTATGCGGAGCAACCACCATGTAATGCTGCAATACAACAGTGAAATTGTGAGTTACCTAAATTGCCACCTAAGGGAAAAAAAAGAAAGACAAAAAGGCTGAAATGGTGTTAGCCAACACAGATAAATCGGATGACTAATGGGTTTGATGCTGACTTAATCTTCTTTTTGGCAGTGCCCTGAAAAGCCTACTTTTTTGCCTTTCCTTACCTAAATGAAATTAACCTATTCCAGAAAATTAAGAACAATTTATCAAGCCACTGAAGACAGACTGCTTGTTGGATCTGGATCTGTATTATTCCATCCAAAACACAAGATAAACTTCGGAATTCAAAAAACCTGAAAATTGAAGGATTGGCAAAGTGTGGCATCTGGAGTGTCACTGCTCTTTCCTCACACACTTCCTGGCACAGTCCAGCACACAAGTTGTACAAATAACCTTTTGTTTGGAACAAGAGTGTTTGGCTCCTGCTACAACACAATTTGTTCTTCATTACCTCAGAAAATGTAATTTCCAGTGCAACAAACAAGAAGAAATTTGTGAGCAGAATATTTCACTGTGACTTCAAGCTCTTTTACAATCATTATAAGACTAAAGCGTTGGGTTGGGTTTTTTTTCAAGAAAGTTTTACATGAAAACTTTAATTTCTGAAGATGTCAAAACCACTATTTTGTTCTTCCTTACGACACAAAAAAAAAAAAAATGTTTTCTGCAACAAAGAATCTAGGAAATTGATTACATAATTTTTCAGCAACAAAAGTTTTTTTCTGTAAAACATTATCTGCAGTGCTGCCATTGCTCACTCCCTGGAAGAAAACACAGAAACAAATCTGCTTCTCAACATGTCAGAAACATCACTGGTTTGAAAGCCTACAGGGAAAAAACCTAAGAGTGAGAATTAAAGGATATATTTTCTTCTAGTATTAACTGGTCACATTCTAAAATGAAGACTGACAAAGAAAATTTGGCTAAAGAATTGGCTGGAGCCAGAATGCTCCACCACAAAGGAAGTCCTCTCAGGGAAACCTCAGTTTGGCACATCTTTCTTCTCAACCTTTGAGCTCTGCCTGGAGGATGCAATAAAAATATGCAATTATCTGTAATACCTTTAATGGTGATTTTTAACTTGGGACATGAAGTAGGGCAGTAGGAAATACACTCAAGAATAACAAAGAGGGTTCACTTAAAAGGGTTTTAAGTGAGAAAAAGGCTGAGGAAAACACATTGGTTGCACTATATGCCTACATCAATACAACTGAGTGGAATTCCCACCCTCCTGCAAAACCCACAGATGTGACTACAAGGGCTGGCATCACCAATGAAAGCAATGGGAGCTGATGAGTAAAGTGTCCCCTCCTTCTGTACTGCCTGCTTGCTGCAGTCAGAGGGACAGTTCCCTCTCTAACATGAGACTGCATTCAATGAGTAGAGAAAAATCAGGAGTGAGAGCAGAACGTGCAGGACAATGCTTAAAACTGCTGCTAGTTCACTTTAAACTCAGAAGTCACCCTCAGATTAATTCTGAGATAGATGTGACAGCAGAAGGAAAATGACAGCCCCTCCCAAGTCCCTCTGTTGTTTACATACAGAATTGGGCTGAAGGAAGATAAAGCCCAGGAGACAGGTTGTGAGGGAGGAAGGGGACCAGGATGGATGGAATTCTGGGGAAGTCAGGGAGTGGGGCCACCGCACACTCTCTCTAGAGACCCAAAAAGTACAGTTGTCTTCAACTTTTGACACTTTGGGAACCATGTAAGACCCCTGTCAGCAGAAGCACAAGGCTCAGCCCTGCCCCTGCAGACAGCAGGGCAAAGCATAATGACACATCTGCATTTCACATTATCCATTTAAGCCAGGATTCACATATTTTTTCCTCTCGGATTGCTGTGTCATGGGAAGCCAAACCCAGTTCTCACTGAACTAGTGTGACCTCTGCAAGGAGAAGCAGTAGGTCCTAAAATGCTCCTTCATTTCCCTACAGACAGAGCTGGAAATTGAAATGCTCTGTCCAGTACATGCAGCCTGAGCCAGGGTGAGCGTGCTGGAGACTGCATGGGAACAAGCCCTCTGGAAACAAACCCAACTTTGCTATTTCCTGGATGTGTTTGGTCCAGCCTCTTTGGGCACATGATGAGAAAGATGCTTTGTGCCTTACCTCACCACAGTGCATCCTACAACATGTTTTGGGGTGACGTGTCCACAGCACACACCCACTAGCTACACGCTATGACAGTACCTTCTCTAAATATTTATCTTCCCTTACTTATGCATTCTCCTGCAATGTGCAAATGGTGTATAAAGATGGTATAGGGATTAATTTGGATTGTTATCCATGTACAGGGCTTTGTAAAGGAAGGCAAAGCTGGCTCCTCTCTGTATTAGGAAGAAAAGGGAAAACACTTTGGGAAGGTTACTATTCTGCTGACACCATTTAAAGTCCAGGAAAAGAGAACCCTACTTTAGTAGTCTTCTGATCATTTACAGATTTCTTTCCATGGATGTGGTCATATGTTTACAACAATATTTGCAGCTGCTGCAAAAGTCACATAAACATTGAAAGGACACAAATTCAAAAGTTCAAATAATGACATTCCTTTAATTATGATTAATGTTCATTACTAATCATCCCAGAACCAATGCTCTGGAGATGTATTTTGCAAACTTGAATGACATAATGTGTATTACTTATCAAACACAAAACTAGATACTTCATAAAGCCCAGGTTGGAAGCCACAAATTTCTTTAACTCTGTAGCAATTAGGGTATGCAGTTGTTTAGATAATTACACAGATTTTGACTCTGGCACAGAGTATCATGTGAATAGTTATCTATCTACACACATTTTCCAGAAACACAATCACAGAGGTCTTAATGGAGAACACCACACAACTACATATGGAAAAAATAACAAGAATTAAACACACTTTATCATAGAATCATAGAAAACAAAGCTGGAAAGGGGCCCCAAGCATCATCTGGTCCAACCTTTCTTGGGAAAAGGAAATCTCCCCAAGACAATGTTGAGACACTGAAAAGATGTGGAAAACTGGAAAGAGCACTCATTCTGAGAGCATAAATCATCATGCTCTTAAAGATAACAGAATTGGATGATTATTTCTCACTAGGAAAAGCAGAAAAGCATTTTATGAGACTCATAAATCCACATCCCACAGACAAGGGGATCCTTACCATTCCTCTCTTTCTCATTTCTACCCCACTCCCTTGGTGCTTTCTTCTATTTTTCAGCGAAAAATAGGAAAAGTGAGTGTAGTGGGAAACCTGATGTGGTAGGAAAACGAATCCACTGGGTACTTCCCTTCCCAGTACTGACAGGTCTCAAGGGTAAATTCCCTCCTTCCCCTTTTATGGGAAGGGACATTCCCAACAGGGCTGATCCTGATGTACTGAAGGAAGCGTGAACACTCATACTGCTTCTGTGGCAACAACATCAGCACCATCCCTTCCAAGATGTTTCTGAAGGATGGATTTAGCAGGGTATTATAGGTAACCTTATAAGAAATTGTTTCTGGTGCTTTTCTATTCTTCAAACCCCATCTCATCCTATCCCACACATTAACTGTCCTGTTTTCAAGTTTTAGGAGGATAAAAAGCATCAAGCACCATAAAAAATATAAACTGCAGAAAGTACCCACTCATGAAGTAACTTTAAAATCTTCCTCTTGATTGGGAATATGCTTGTATACATCTAAAGTGTATGAATTCACATAGTTATGTCTGATATAATAAATAAAAGGCTTCCCCAGAAATCATATAGAGCACTAATGCAAGGGGTTGCAATACATGGAGCTGTAAAAAGCTTACATTTTGGTTGTTCTCCTTTGGGTTCACTACCCTGCATTTTCAGGTCTCTATAAAAATGGCTTGGACTTTCTGAGCGCCACTAGAAGCAAAGTTTTCAGAAGGCCAGGTAAATAAGGTCAGTATTTGCCACATTGAATTAAGGCAGACAGGTCTGTTAAGGTAGTGTCTTCCCATACCTCATGGAGACCAAAGGGTTGATGAACGCTCTGAGCCTGAGAACAGCCACATCAAAGCAGACCTGAGGGTCATCTGGTCCCGTGCCCCGCACCACCACTGCCAGGAGGAGCTGCCTCATGGAAAAGTTCCATTTTACCTTATATGCACATTTACATTTTTCAGCAGTAATAGAGTGTTTTGACAAGCTGCAATCGACCTCCAGTCTGCAGTGAATTTTGACTTTTTGTTCCAATTTTAAACACCAAAACCCAAATCTGGATATGACAATTCCCCATAGTACAGAAATTAAGAGTCAAAGACATTCACTTCCTAAAACAATATACAAGGCCAAATTTGTAATCTTTCTCTGCCTTTCCCATTTGGCAGAGGGGAATAATCCCATATAACGGCACATGTCCGATATGATTGTCATGGGGAAATTAGAATCTTATATCTAGAGAAGGAGAAGTCCTACATTACTAAGGTTTCCTCTGCCACCAAGGGAAAGAAACATTGCCTCCTGGTGATTAAGACTGTAATTATTATTATAAATTCTGAAACACTTTGAATTACGAGGTACATTTTCTTTAAATGGGCACCATCGTTAGTGCAAGTTGATTTGAACCAATGATTTATTCATGGTTTAATAACCCTGTTTGCTTCACATTCTCAGCACATTTTGCTCAGTATATTGTATTACTAGCTGGTTGCTATAAACAGTCCATTTAAATTTAGAAGAAGCTTTTGGAAAAGTTCTATTTCTAACAGATATGTGAATTAGAAAACTAACTGCATTGATCAGGAACTACTGGTTTCTTCTAAATGCTTTAAAATTTACCTGTGTGCCTCAGGTTCTCAAAAATGTTCACAGGTTCTAGCTGAAGTTCCCAATCAAACAAAACTTCCTATTCAGGCCAATCCTAATATTCAGTCAATTAAATATCAAGAGGAAGTCTGCCAGACAGCACTGCCAAATTGTGGTATTTCTGCAAATAAATCAGAATCAGACTTCTCCATCATGGTGTTAATAAAATACATCCAGCCTCACCAATAAATCTGCAGTACCTTTCTCCATGTTCTGAAGTAAAAAAGCTTTGGCTTTACTGATGTTGTTGCAAGCAGATCTTAATCAAAACTAGCCATGGAGGAAGAGAAAAAAATCTTTAAAATTTGGCCAGATACACTTTTGTCAAGAAATTATACCTTTTTAATCACTGTGAAATTAAAATGTATTTTTTTAACTGAAATTCTTCCAAAGTTCTGGCTTGAAGGTGTTGGAGAAAAACCAGACTACACCACTGATGATGTACAGAGCTCTACAACCAGCTCCTCCTGGGCTACTTCATATTTTAATTTTTATAGATATTGCCAGGAACCAAATACAGTTGTTTGCTCTCCTCAGTGCTTACAGCACTTTATAAGGGTCATATGCTGTTCCCTCTCTTGAAATTTCCATGTTGTGGTTTCTTAATTGGTCATCGTTTTCAGGATGACAGTTTTTACTTGGCTCTTTGGAGAAGGAAACATTTCTAAAAGAAGCATCCCAGACAAGTGTGTATAAAGCTGGGAGGAGCAACACCTACTCCCTATTATACTCCTTCCCTCTACTCAGAGCAGGAGATGAAGTTACATGTATGTTAAGAGGCATTGCTTGTATAAAACCTTTTTTCTGAATGGTGTAAAAAATCAGAATCTAAATCAAACATGAATTAGATAAAGCCATAAGCTAGAATGATAGGGCAGTGATTGTCCCAGGGCTGGGCACTGGTCAGGCCACACCCTGAATGCTGAGTTCAGTTTTGGGCCGCTCACAAGAAGGACATTGAGGGGCTGCAGTGTGTCCAGAGAAGGACAATGGAGCTGGGGAAGGGTCTGGAGCACAAGTCTGATGAGAAGCAGCTGAGGGAGCTGGTGATGTTTATTCTGGAGAAAAGGAGCTGAGGGGAGACCTTATCACTCTGTACAACTGGCTGAAAAGAGGTGGTGCCCAGGTGGGAATCAGGCTCTTCTCCCAGGTAAGAAGCAACAAGAGGAAAAGGCCTCAAGTTGCTCCAGGGTAGGCTTAGATTCAATACTATGAAAAATTTCTTTACCAAAAGGGTGGCCAACCTTTGGAACACACTGCCCAGGGACATAGTAAAGTCATTATCCTGTCAGGGGTTTAAAAGACATGTAGATGTGGCATTTAGGACATGGTTTAGTGATGAACATGGCAGTGCTGGGTTAATGGTTGAATCTTGGAGGTCTTTTCCAACCTAAACAATTCTATGATTCTCTGATGTATTGGTATCCTAGTGATGCAATCATTATTTTTGTTAACCAGCACATTTCAAGAAAACATCAGGCTATCAATTAGTATGCAAAAAGTCCATTGTTCAGTTCAAACAATTTGGCTGGCCGTATCTCCATTGTCTCAGAACAACACTGAAACATGCACCCTTGTTTGGTCCCTTTAGCCTTTAATGCATCTGTTCATACAAACCCCTGCCTAAACTGCCAGAATCACTGATAAAACAGTTTACTTTTAAAAAATAAAACAATTTATTTTTAGAAGTTGCAACTTTTGGTAAGATGACGAGGCACATGATGCACTCATGTTGGTGTATGAATGCCTGGGCCAACAGGGCTGGTTTTGTGTGGTTTTTAAACACTTAAACAATTGAAAATAAAAATCTGGTTTTCAACACAGATAAAAGACAATAAAAGTTATATGAATAAATAAATATTAAGTAAGTAATTAATAGGTATCACACTCTCAGATTCCAATGTGGCTGTAATTACAGATGAGATTGTGCATGGAGATATTCAGAGATTAAGGAAAAAGACTGGCAGAAGAGAGCAAATATTTTCCATGCTTTGAAACCCAGCTCATTGGCTTTACATTGCTTCCCAGAGTGAAACTGTCTTGGCCTGCTTCCATGGGAGTGTCACAGGAGAGGGAAACTGAGATGAAGACTCATGGCAGGCAAATCTAAACACTAGACTTGATCTCACCCTTTCCTTTTAAGCCCCATATAAATCCATTCACATGGACAACAGCTTATGTTTCTGAACAATGATTCAGAACACAGATCTTAAGTCAGAAGGCAACAAGCTGCTTCACAAATTAATTTTGGACCCTTCTTGCCCTATTTCTGCCTTTTTGCTGCTTAAAACTAGCCGTGTTTTGTTGTTCTGCTAAACTGTTTTAATGCAGGTCATTTACTACACAGACAGAAGAGAAAGGGCAAAAGCAGAGGTGCTTGATCTCTTTAATGCACAATCTTGCAGCACGTTCAAAATCCGTATGAAGATTGCCTTGTCCTGCTTTGAATTTTATCTGGCTCCTTACTTCTCTAGATACTCACAACACAATTACAGGCAGACACTGTTATTCCCTGAAAAAATTAATACAGCAGGATTGTAAGGAAGGCAGGAAAGTACAAGAGGCATAAGGAACAGATCTGATGCATTAGCAGATATCTACCTTTTGGATTCACAGACGATATATTTAAACAACCCATTAACATTTGCAAACTTAGGTGTTACTGGACTGACAAGTTATAATGCACTTTTTGATAGAAAATGCAGATGAATTGTGCTCTTGGTGGTGGAGATTGAGAGTTTCTGAAGGTCAGTAGCTTTCCACAGCTTGGAAATGCACTTAAAAGCTAAAATAATCTTAGATGAAGGGAGAAAGAATGAGACCAAGAAACTGATACAACGTGAAGGGAAACTATAGCTCCACAGGCAGGTGATTTCTAGATCTCACATCCTTCCCCCAGCACTTCTCACAAGTAAGAAGCATTGCCCCTGATGCAGCTCTTAAAATGCAAACTGGGCACTTCTGACAGAAATAAAGTAAACCAGATGATGGGGTAGTGTCATGCTTTACCTCAGCAAGTAACTAAACACCACATAGCTGCTCACTAATCTCCTTCCAGTGGAATGGGAGAGTGAATGGGGGGGAGGTAAAATTTGTGTGTTGAGAAAAAGACAGTTTAACAGCAGAGAAACGGAAGGGTAGTAATAACAATAATAGAATTAGAATATGCAAAACAAGTGATGCATAATGCAATTGCTCACCACCTGACAACTGATGCTCAGCCAGCCCCTGTGCAGCAGCCCCTGGCCAGCTTTGCCCATAATTTATAGGCTGAGCATGACACCATACAGTCTGGAATATCCCTTTGGTCAGCTGGGGTCAGCTGTCCTGGCTGTGCCCCTTCTAGCTTCTTATGCCCCCCGTGCTGGCAGGGCAGCACGAGAAGCTGAAAAGTCCCTGAGTTAGTGTAAACAGTAACTCAAGCTTAGCAACAACTAAAACATCAGCGTGTTATCGACACTATTCTCATCCTAAATCCAAAGCCCAGCACTGGGCTCCAGTTAACTCCATCCCAGCTGAAACCAGGACAGATGGACACAAACACATCTTAGCTTCTTTCAGGTATCACAGCTCTAAAAATCTCCTTGTCTAGGACAGAGAAAGCAGCACATAGTCTGTCTGAAGTGTATTGGTCTGGCAGCAGTCCCCTGATAAGGAGGCTCTTGTTACAGTCCACAGCTCATCATCATCCTAAAGAAATCACATCTTCTGTCTTCCTTTCACAAGGGTGAAAGATAAACATTACCAGGCCCAGTTTTGTGGAAGGGATATCAATAGCATTGGGGTTTGCTCACAGCTGCCCAGAAAGCCAGGACAAGAGCTTTCTAACCACTCACACCCTCCACAAAAGGAAACTGAAAACCGTTTTTGACAAGCACGCAGCCACAGAGATCACAGGCAGAGGCATATGAAAGGGGCTGTATACAAGCCAAAGCTACTTTCATCTCTTATGCCACTGAAGGACACTTCAGCTTCAGACTGTCCTTTTACCAACACTGCAGGGAACTTCCACAACAGCTTCCCCTGTTCTATTCCTGTGCCCCTTCAAGGCCACTTCAGCACAGACCTCACCTTTAAAGTTGGCACCACCAGGACAAAAGGTCCAGAATCAGAAGACTTTTATACAGTCTCGTTTTAGCAAGATTGCAAAATATCTATCTTCCTATTAGAACAGAGCTGTTCAAGTACTAGTTCAAGTAATGTTCAAGTGATTTGTGTCCAAAGAAGGACAAGGAGGCTGGTGGAAACGTTCAAAAAATGTGTAGATGTGACACTTAGGGACAGGATTAATGATGGACCTGGCAGTGTTAGGTTAATGGTAGGACTCAATGATCTTGGGAGATTTTCTAATTCTGCTTTGAATTAGTCATTCTCTCTCCTGATTCCACTCTGTTTTCCCCCTCTCTTCTGCCCCCAAGGACCACTCAGCACAGAAGGAGAAGAGGATAGACACTCAATACCCTACACAACACTACACACACTGTGTCCAATGCCTTTGTTCCCAACAGGGAGCTCCCAAGCCCTGCAGTCCCTGCTGGCATGGCAGCTCAGAGCTATGGCATTGCAGCCAGGATGCCACTAGAAATACAGCTGTACCACCAGCTACTTACAGCATTTAGAGGGCTCCCAATTCAAATTAACCCAGTTACTTTAAAAAGGATTCAGCATACACTGAGAACCCTGCTTTAAAGAAAGTCCAGGAGTTAAAACAGATCCCTCAGAACAAAAAGGGCCACTGGTTTCTGAAGAAGTGCAAGCCACTGCCACGTTCTCATCTGTGCTGGCATCCTCACCCACCCTGCAGTCAGCAGCCAAGTGCATTTAGATGCCCCACACACAGCACCTTTCCCCAACCTTCCTCATTTCCTGGTGAAAGATCAGTCTCAGCAGAATTAGAGAAGCAAGGGTGAGTGAAAGGACAAATACAAAATGAATGCTTAGCAGGAATTGGCCTCTCTGTCTGTTCTTAAAAAAAAAGAAGTGTTTTTCTAGAACAACACAGTGCAGAATAAATGTTCAGCTTTCTATTTTAGAATGAATTTGTCTTACATGTCCATGGCAGAAAGTTAAACTCAACGAAGGGCTGCTCAGCACTTCCTCTTCATTGGCATGCTGTATCCTCCCGTTCCAGTCTGGGAACAATTTTAGCCCAGCTAAGGAAAACTTGTACCCAAGGGCTTGATACAACAACTCCCCAGGCAGGGACATCTTCCAGTAGACTAGGTTGCTCCAAGCCAAGTCCAAACTGGCCTTGAACAGTTCCAGGGATGGGGCATCCACAGCTTCTCTGGGTAACCTGTGCCAGTGTCTGTCACCATCCTCATACTGAGGAATTTTGTCTTAATATCTCATCTAAACCAGCCTTCTGTCAGCATGAAGCCCTTCTGCCTTTTCCTGTCCCTACAGCCCCTGTAAAAAGTCCCTCTTGAGTTCTCTTGCAGGCCAGGCCATAGACAGTTTTGTTGATTACCAGGAACTGAAACTCATTTAAAAACAGGGAAGAGAAATATAGAAGAGTTGATTACAAACCAGGATCATGTTCCAGGAAAAAGGTGTCAGAGTTTGGTCATTTGTCTTCATTCCACATGGGAAGAAAAACTGGTATCTTTACACATTTGTTACAAATGATTAAAAGAATCACTTTTAAAGGTAAGAGGAAACTGTAAAAGACTGGTCTGCCAAAGCAATGGGAACAGCCCAGCAGCAGCAACTGGTTTTGTAATGTTAACAATCAATCAGAAGAAATCCAACCTCTCCTGGGAGAAATTTGTCTCAAAAAGGAAATAATAAATGAGAGAACTGAAGTCAAAATATCAGTAAGGAAGAACAGATGCTGCCACAGCAAGACTGAAACAGTCTAGCTCCTTGTAAGCCCTGTTTGTTGCTTCCCCACTCCTCTGTTTCCATATTTGTATGATTTATTCCAAAGCAAATTTATTATTTTAAAGACTCCATGGAGAAGGCTTTGTGTGTGCTAAGGGACACAGTGCTAACTTTGCCTAGTCTGGGATTTAGCAAGACTTTTAATTAATGGCTTCCAATGGTACATCCACACTGGAAAGACTTCTCTCATTAGCTAATTAGTCTAGTGCCTTAATTAGGCAAGTCAGTTTTACTTCCTCGTTGCCTTGCATGGGAAACCCTGGTTTTCCCACCTAGGTTTTCCCTCAAGTCAGTTCCTGGCTTCTCTGTCCTCACTTGCTTTTTGGAAGGACTTGGAGCAAGGTGCTGGCAGACAGCATTGCCTCACCTTTCCATGCGAGTCTAGACTAGGCAGGGAAAGTTTTGTTCACTGCAGCTGTTCTGAAAATAGGGCCCTCTCGAGTCCCCAGCAAGGTCTTGGGTCATTAGGAACTGGCTCATCAGCATCTGTCAGGAACAAGAGTGCACTGTCTCACGAATTCTGTTTTCTTATGAGGATAACACCAGTGCCAGTGGGGTTGGAACAAGATGATCTTTAAAATCCCTTCCAAAACAAAGCATTCTCTAATTCTATCCCTGAAGGACCAGAAGACCAGTACATGTGCCAAGATGTTCAATCCTCCTAACCCAGGTGAGAAGTGACCTGAAGCTGGGCAGCTTCCAGCAGGCTGGGTTTGTTGAACTGCTCTGGGCCCAAATGTATCTCAGCAAGGAATGCAGGTGGATCATCTGCAGGAGCTGCAAACTTGTGCCTTGTCAGAGGCAGCAGAGCTGTGACTCCTGCTGCTCCTCCTTGCTCTGACTGCTGGCCATGGTATTAACTCTCAGCAGACAGGACTGCCTCTGCCAAGGCAGGGATTTGCTCAACAGCCTCCCACCACAAGTATCCATCCTGTTCCCATCACACCTGTGTTTTTCTGCAAGTCTTCACACCACACTTCTCTCTTCCCTACAGAAACTCCCACGGATGAGCACGACAGTGGCAGAGTTTGCAATCCATGTTGTAATGTCTGACCATTCTGGTGCCTATCAGCTACACCTACTCTTGAGTGTTTTGTCAGCAAGCTTTCCACTTAGTCCAATTAATTTTGACTAATCACTTTTGGTTAGGAGAAAGACTGTTTAAGACACAAGTCATAATAGCAGAGCTCACCACTGACTTAATGCTCATATCTTAGGTACAGTAGAAAAATTTTTTTTTTCAATTCTAGTCTTCCCTTGAAAAAGCCAATATATAATCTCTGCCTTGACAACATGTACTTCTACATAAAGGCAGCAGCCTACTTCATTCTAGCTTAATTTCTCCCTGCAAAGCAGAGCACTGAAAACTCCAGAGATGCTGCCAATATTTTTGGAAAGGCCAGAAAGAAAACACGCAGGACTAGTGATGGAAAGCAGAGGATAGCTAACTCTTCAACTCATCTTCATTTTAGAACTTTTTACGTTCATAGGAACACCTCTCCTATGAAGAAACAGTTAAGAGAGTTGGGGGTGTTCAGTCTGGAGAAGGTTTCCAGGAAGACTTTACAGCATCTCCGAGTACCTAAAGGAGTCTGTAAGAAAGATGGGGACAGACATTTTACCAAGGGTTGTTGCACTAGGACCAAGGGGTAATGGGTTTAAATTAAAAGAGGATAGATTTAGATGAATTATTAGGAAAAATTTTTTTACAATGAGGATGGTGAGCCACTGGTACAGGTTGCCCAGAGAGGTGGTAGGTGCCCCATTCCTGCAACTTTCATGGCCAGGTTGGACAGAACTCTGAGTGACCTGATCTAGTTGAAGATGTCCTTGCTCCATGAAGGAGGGCTGGACCAAATGACCTTTAAATGTCCCTTTCAATCTAAACCAATGTGTGAATTCTATGACCTTTGCCACTGCTGTCTACTGCGGTGCTGTGATCATACTGACCATTTGAAAATAAGCTAATGGTGCCAAACTCAGAAGAGACAGATATTTTCAGTCAGATATCAACAGATACTGCCAGTGTGAGCATGATCTGCATGATGTGCCTTCCACTAGGAGTCAGAAGAGCGGAGGTGAGAGAGGAGCTTGAGAGAAAAGCAGGAATACTAACTTTGGCAACTCCAGACTACTCCAAATAGTACTACTGGAAACTTCTTCCAGGAATATTCTATGTTGTCATGACTTGCTTTCAAACTCTGTACCAGGAACTGGAAAGGGTGTTTACTACACTTGAGGTAAAGCTAATGCACCTTATGCCCACATCTTCATGGCACCACTGGCCAAACTCTGAGTTTCAGCTCTGATCTCCTCCCTTAACACACAGAGAAGCCGCAGGACTGTCCTGGGGGTGCTGTAAGGCTGAGCTACTTCACTTGGTTAGGCAATCAGTCACAGGGCTTGGGGTTTGCTGTTATTTGGGCTGGCTCATGTCAGCTCTGCAAAGAAGCCATCAGTCCAGTGCTGAGAGATCTCCACCACCTTCCCAGCACTCCACAACTTAGACACTTCAGAAAGTTCCAGAGCATCTCAAAGATGAAGAGGAAGGACCTTGACACATAGAGACTGAAGAACTGCCTCTAGAGGTACTGAGGCTGAAGAACAAACTCAGCTGGCAAAGGTGTAGTAGTAGGGGGAGACTGCCCAGCCATTCAGCCCTGGCTCTGCTCCCTGAGGCACAGAGATATGACCCAGACAACTTCAGGGAAAAGCTGCAGGTAGGGAATGACACAACACATGGCCCTTGTCCTCAGACAGCATGGGGCCAGGCTAATGACACAGGCTATTGTTCTCCCATCTGTGTAAAAAAGCAATGACTTGCGGGGATGTCGGCTGGGGAGTACGTGCTTGGCAATGCCAGCAGATAAACAGAAAGGATTTCCATGGAATACCACTTCTGAAAGAAATACATGTAAGTTATTTTTGAAATATTATTAAATCCAGTAGTGAATATTTTGAATGTGGTATAATCCATTTTCCTAGAAACCAGCCAAGAAAAACTGACAGCAGCACAAGGGAAGTGCCACCATGCTGCCATCCCTGTCTCACTGCTCCCTCAGGGACATGAGCAGGAGCCTCACACGCCTCCCTCCTCCATCAGTGTGCCTTAAAACACAGTTCCTATGAGCTCTTCCCTCACCAGGCAAGCCTGGATCCTTCCTGCTGGTCCCAACCCTGCTCCCCATGAGCCAGGGACCCTCCATCAGCCCATGGAAGCCCCAAAGCCGAGCACTGACAAACGCACTGGGAGGGCCAATGCAAGCCACTAAAAAGATTGGGCAGGGGTATTTCAGCAACCTGCAGGTGGGACTGAGGGCCAAAGAACTGGTACAGTGAGATCTGGATGGCTCTTGCCATTGAAACTGGCCAGCAGATGCAAGCAGGAGACAAGCAGCTGGATGGGGTGGGTGCAGAACCAGCCCTGAGCACAGATCATCATCTCCCAGTCTCCAGTAGTTCTACCCTAAAAGCAGAGCCCAAATCCATACCCAGACACCAGGTCTCCAGTCTTCTACTCCCTCTTACCTTCTATGTGCTGTTCACTCCACACACCCTCCTATGCCATGTTTGTTTGCAAGTCCAGGGATAGCTTAAGCTGCAGTGCTCACTTAAAGGAATAGGGTCTCCTCACCTTAGAGACACGGGAAAGAAAGTTAATTACTCTGCACAAGTCATTGGAAAATCCTGGATCACCTGGAAAACATCTTCCTTTCCTAAATTGCTCATTTTAAATCTCCTCACAAGTAGGACAGAGCTGAAGCCACCAGAGGAGCCTTGTGCCCCCATCCTGGCTCATGCTGTGGGCACGTTGGGGAGGCTGCTCCCTCCCACCTGGCTGTCAGGCAGCATTCCCTGGGGCAGCATAGGCCAGGGATACATTTCCTAATGCATCCAAAAGCAACTCTGCTGTGGATTTCACCCATCCCATTAAGATTCAATTTGATCTATTTTCTACTGCAGTATCTGCAGAAATAAAACTCACAGCTGAGATATGAAGGCCAGAAAACGGGTCAAGAATAAAACGAAATATGTTAAACTCCATTTAAGTTACAGCTTATAGAGCCCATGGGAACTGCAGGTTGTGTGTGCCTGCTCAGCACCACAAGGCTGGGGTTTGCTCCTAGAAAACACCAGGGTCTCTTGAGCCCACCTGCCCTTACTGCAAAACATGAATGTCTGCAACAGGCAGAGCTGCCAGCTCTCCCCACTTTTCCTCTCAGCATGGGGAAGAGGTGCAGCTCAGTCAGTCAGAGTATTCCACTGCCCACCCTGGGCACAGCTTTTGCTGTGCTTGGTACATCCCATCACAACTCCTGCTGCAGCCAGATTCTCACCAGTCCATTAGCCTTCCCACTCATCCCCCTCCTCCCTCACCCTCTGTGCATCCTCCTGCCCCAGGCCCAGAAGCATTGCATCCATGTCAAAGGACAAGCAGGGATTCAGGGCAGGTGGGACTCTGGGCTGCTGGACTTCAGTCCCCTACAGACACTGCAGCATTTGTCAGCATCACATCTGAAGGTGATGCTGGGGATTGTTCAACAAAGCAAGATCTGAGGTCTCTCAACACAAGGCATCAAGGGGATGGTCTCAGAAGAGACTCACTGGTCCTCATTCCAATTTTCAGAAATGAGGAGAGTTAAACATGAGAAAGCTACACCACAGGTTTCCTTTTATATCTTCCAGAAAAAGCAGTCCCATCAGACTGAGGCAGTTGCAGACACTTCTGTCCTGGGATTGTGGCACAGCCTTCTCCTAAGGACTGTCCTGTCCCCCTCCACCCCTGCTCTCTGCTGTGGGACAGACTTGGAAGGAATTAAACATCCTGCACAGACAAAAGCAAACAAAATGCAAACAACAAAATGGAAACAAAATGAAAAAAAGAGAAAAGTATACAAAACCCATCTCTGAATTAATTTCCATTTTATTTACAGGCCATGACATGACAGTTGTCCTTCTAAGCCTTTTAATTAATCACAGTGAACAGTTACTTTGAGCACATATGCCCACCTTCCCCCTTCCTGAAACATGCTCCAGCTCGTATTGAAGGACTGTCTGCAAGGTAATTAATTATTTACCATTATCTATGCCAGTACTTGGCTCTCTAGATTTTTTAGGCACATCAAGTCCTCGGGCAGCAATGCTCTTGGGGGCTGAAAAGAAAAGAAGAGCCTTTGCTAAAGACAGGGAAGGGCACAGGGCTAGGAGGGATTGAGAAAGGGAGAACAGGAGCTCAGCAATGTGTGGTAGGGCTGCAGCTCGTGAAAGTGGACCATGCCAGAGAAGTGCACGGAGAACTGTCTCCCGTGGGAGAGACCCCAGGCTCACAGGGGAAGGATTCCTCTCTCAGAGCAGCGGAAGCAAATCTCAGTGATGAACTGACCAAAACCCCCAAGCCCTGTGTCCCTGCACTGCCGGTTGGAAGGAGCGAGGGGCTGGGGGCAAGCAGTGTTTTAAGGGCTTATTTTACTTCTCATTATCCTCCTCTGATTCTGTTAGTTATAAATTCACTTTGCAACCATAAGTTGAGGCTGTTTTGACCTTTAAGTGTTTTTCCTGGTCCTTATTTCACTCATGAAGTGTTCATCAGTTTATTTTTTTTTTCCCCTCTCCACTGCCCAGCTGTAGCAGGGGAGGGTGAGGAAAAGACTCTGGTGGGTGCCTGGCATTGGGCCAGCATCAAACCATGACAATTCCTCTCAAATCATGTATTTATCACTTGACCACATACCATCTGGCTCCCAAACCACTGGTACACCTGAGTGCATGCCGAGTACTGATGACTTACTGAGTGACTAACAGTGCTCTAACTCCATTCCCCAGCCACACATCCATGACTTACAGTGTTCTGTTCAAGTCCTGCTCCAACCGGGGTTTGGGAGTGGGAGGAGCAAATGACTGGGAGAGGGAGGAGCAAAATTTTCTGCTTGAGTTATACAGTTTCACAAAGGGGCTCCTGAGATCCAGCGTTCCTAAAAATACTCACATCTACATAAAGACGTTTTTCTCCAGAAAAAAAAAAAAAATAGAAAAAAAAAAAAAAACCAAACCCAAATATTGGAAGCTTTGACCTCACAGAGTTGATGGGATGGAATCCCCTTGGGAACCACAATGGAGCTGCATGAAGGACCAATTTAGAAATATTTCTGAAGCTACTGTGCTACAAAGCAGCTTAGGAGCTGCTCATGCCTGAGTGAGCTGCCACTTCCTCCAGAGCTCTGGGAGCACAGCATGGGAGCACAAATGCCACTTGGAGCAAGACAAGACTGTGGCTGAGCCTCCTCCTTGGCACTCTGGACACAGCCCAGGAGGAGCCCAGAGCAGCACTGCTGGAAGGAGGGATGTGCCAGGGCCTGGATGGGAATCCAGCCTGAACCCTCACCAATGCAGGAGCAGGTGAATGTGAAGGTGATGCCATCAGAGACCTCTCCAAATCAGCTTGGCCATGGGGCTGTACCTGTGGCTCCAACACAGCCCAAACAAATGCCCTGTCTCTGTGTCTCACTGTGCAAGACATCTTATAGGAAAAGGTCTCCACTTTATGCTCCCATTACACTTAAAGTTCACACTTCACCTTAATCCAAATTGATTTTCTTACAGGTTTCATCCCACTGTCACTCCTGCTTCTCCCACCTCCTGCAGCCAGCAGTCCCACTCCAGCCTACAGAGCCACAGGAGCAGGGGGCTGCAGCAGAGGGACAGATCCATCCCCACCTGCACTTCTGCTCTGCTGCTCCCAGAGCCCACCACACCTCCACAAGAGACCCCTTTCAACAAGTTCTCTGCACCAGCCCTACAGCCCATGCCCTCAGTGTGCTGAGCCCCGGCACGGCTTCTCCGGCGCAGCTGCAGGAACCATTCCCATGGTGGTGGCACGGGGGGCACTGGCAGTCAGCTTGGTACAGCAAACTCATCACCCAGCTGCTGCCGCATCAGTAACAAAACTAAAAGCAACCACTGGCGTGGACTGCCCCCCTCAAGAGCAGAGACATTTATCAGCTGGGTGCTGGGTGCCACCCTTCCACATCAGAGGGCCCAGCAGGTGGGGAAGGGCAGACCCTGGAGTGCCAGCAACCCTCCTACTGTTTAACCAACACACAGCCTGCTCCCCTCAGCAGAGCCCCCCAGAAAGCCCAGCCACCTGCAGCAGGGCCCCCCTCATTTCAGGGGCCATGGGCTGGGTGCATCAGCAGCACTGGTAGGAGTTTGCTGTAGACAAGTGAATCAGTGGAACAGATGAGCAGCTCCTGAAGCATCTACCCACAATGTACAGCAAGAAGAGATGTAATTTCAGGCTTATGGCAGATGCTGAAGGGTTTATAGTGCTAAAAAAAAAAAAAAATAAATCTCAACACCTACATATAATAGATAGCTTTCTAGGACAAGGAAATCCTGCAGTAGCTGGAAGAAAACCAATCACAGTTCTCAACTACATTTGAGGTAAGGAAACAGAACATGGTCCAAAACAACATCTCCTAAAGGTCAGTTTCACAAAACTAGAAAGAACCAGACACAAAAATAACTGAGAGAAAGCATCTAAATATAAGTGTGACAATGCTTATTGGAGGATGTTTAAAGATGCCTTAGTAGAGCCCTTTTTCCCACCAAGAAAAGCAACAGTATATTTTTAAAAAATTATTTGGTTTAAAATAGAAATTTTTTAAGACAAGAGCCAAATTTATAAAATAAAAAGTAAAAAAAAAAAAATTAAATCCACTATAAGAGTAGAGCCTATTTTATAGAATTCAACAGGTTTTATAAAGAAAGCTAAAAGATATTAAAAAAACCTAGAGGCAATAGTTTTATCAGGAAAAAAGCAACAATCTATCAATACATTAGGCTTGATTCTAAAAAAGTACAGTGAAAATATCCTAATATAGACTATGCAGAAAGTATAAGCATTACTTTTATCTTTGCAAATAAGGATGACTTAAATCTCAGCTATAGCAAAATTCTCTGAGAAGAGAGTTGGGAAGATCCCCAACACCATCTGCTAACCATCCTTCACATCTGTAACAGAAAACCTGGACTCAGAGCCTATGAAGGAGCTCACCCAAATTCCTAACATTGACTTTAAAAAAAAAAACAAACCAGAAGCCTGTCCCAGGCCAGCCAGGAAGTTCCAGAGGTCTTGGGATAATAAATAAAAAACCCCGCTCAAGCAAACAAAAACTTAGCACAGTGCCAGCATTTCCAGAGGGCAAACGGCTGACCCGGGAAGTGCAGGCTGGTCACCCTGCCCGCGCTCTCAACAGGGCAGGGAGCGGCCAGCGCTCGGGGATGGAAACACAACTCCTGTTAGTCAACAGAGTTTGCTGGAGGGCTTGTCAAACAGATCTAGTATTTCTTCTTAGAGTTTGCATTTGGCTGACAAAGGTAACTGTGTTGACATAATACATACAGACTTCTGTGTGACGCCCGACTTTGGCTGGGGTGACAGCTCAAGAACAAAATCCCCCTCGCTATGCAAACAGCCGTGTGTAGTGTGTATCTAGAGGATTAAAAGCCAGTTGAGCCCAATGACCTCATTAGAGTTGTACCTGCACTGCCTGCTCCTAGAGAGGTTTTGGATCCCCAGAGATGACATTCCCAAGAGCGAAAAGGGCCTGTGAGGCAGCAGAAATTGCTCTCTGTACACAAAGCTCTAGGCAGCTTTGCTGGGAGACATGGGTTTCCAGGGAATGCATGTTTGGGCTGTGCGCCTGAATTTGCAGTGAGTTCAGAAGAACTAAAGAAGGGTATTGCCAGAGCCTCTGCCTAAGGAGCAGGCTAACTCATTGAAAAGTGTTGTCTGGTTTTAGAGCTGATTTTCACACCTGTAAAGCAGGCCAGAGGCAGAACGGAAAGCTGTAAACTCAGCCATGCCAGCAGCCTTCGGCTGGTCCTGATCCCGCACGTGCCCCATTATACACAGCTCACTATCATTGTTTCTTACTTGGGTCCAAATCTGGGCTCAGTACTCTGAGCACCTTCCTGTAACAACACTGGACACGTCAACTTAGTTATACCTTCCCAGATGGAAAGAGAAGTTGTGTGATTTCTCTTGAAAGAGCAAGCTCTTCCCAACTCCCCCAGTGCCCAGTGCAACAGAAGGATGGTCAGGTTTGTCGAAGTTTTCAGCTGTCAAAAAATTTCACCCCTCCCATAAAGACATATAGACATCTTTCCTGTGAGAGGAGCAGGGTTATTCCTCATACCCTTCACCCTCAATCATGTCACTGCCCTGCCCTGTTGGATGTTTGGACATACAGACCAGAGCTGGAGCTTTTGTTTGAACTTCTCTGACCACACAAATATCTCCAAGTGTCCAGGTAGTTGGATGTAGGAAAGCCTAACAGCAGACACCCACCTCGATGTGAACCGTCTACCACAAAGGACACCTGGGGCTTTCAGTGAATCTCAGTTTCCTCTGCCCACAGGCAACACTCACCTCCTTCTCTTTGTTCAGTTCCAGGCAAAGGCTTATGTGAGATGCTGCCCAGCAGTCACACTCTTGTGGCTATGTGCCGTTGCAGCTCTGGGTAGTGCTGAAGTGACAAGTGACAGGTTCTTCAAAAGTGTCCAGGATAACAGACCAAAAACCCCACCCTCACAAGAGAGATCACCCACCACAGCTACTGAAGCAGTGCCAGTTACACATCCCAGCCTGAATCCAGCTTATCCTGACAACAGAGTTCTAGCTCCAGCTGGATGACCTTGAGTGAGCTTGCTCCAGGAACGGAAGACTTGGTCCTTCCAGGATTTGGCAAGAGCTGACACAGCCATCACAGGTGCCCTTTTCATTTATTGAACTGGCTTAGGGTGTATTTGCACATGAGCAAATAAACTCTTTGTCCAAAGGACTTCAATCTGGCTGCTGGGTTCCAGATGAGCCCCTCTCATTCACGTGGCTGCTCACATGTCAGGAGGAGCATGAACTGAGCTGAGATCCCTGACTTTTTGTCCTGCATCTAGGGAGGCTGACAGACTGCTTACTTCCCAACACAGAGAGATGCAGTATTGTCTGAACACCCTAAGCACATATGATCTTTTTAGCAACACAAGATGACAACACTTAGATGCAGGTTAGACATTTCACTTTACTGAATCAGACCACCACCACTGGCCTGACCACCTCTCCCTCCTGCTGCTGAAACCCTTCTTGATTTAGCACAGGCAGTCCCAATTTAGGCTGTGACTGAAGGAGGAACAGTGCTCAGGTGAACAAAACAGGATGAGTCCTGGGACTTAACACTGCTTCAAAGTCCGCCACACTGAATTCCCCGCTAGTCAGACTCAAGTTCTGTGGGCAACAAGAGCCACGTCCCCTCAAATCAGGAAGGTTAGCACTGTTTGCACTTGTGTTGACTTTATTCGTACACACTGACAGCTTGTACAGAGAGGAGACAACAGGCTACTGACAAGGACTAAGATCTGGAAAATATCTCTGTGATCTCTTCAACACAGAGCTGTTCTTTTTCACTTTCACGGGAGCTTTAACTCAACTCATAGTGGAGGCAGTCTTAAAACATGAAATGCATTCAAGTGATCAACGATTTGAAAGGTAACAAAAGCCATTAATAGCTTCAAATCTGCTTGCAGCCGATAACATAAACAGCTAGTTATCTTGGGAGAAGGGTACGGTGCTTTTCTTCCCCAGAACCACTGATTACAGGCTTGCAGCACCCACATTTTAAAGCAAAGCTGAAGAGAAGAGCAAATACCTTTTCCAGCTATACTGCAGTTTCTCATAAACGCAGTGCAGCCTGTCTGTGTACTATGGGTGCTATGGGCAGTGTTTTATGTACCAGTTAAAAAGCAACTCACTATTCGAGGTCACTGCATCCAGCGCCTGCCCAAGCCAATGGCAACTTCTGTGCTTTCTATCATTAATAAATCAATCAAATGTTAGAGGCACTGGAGTGAAATTGTCCTTTCAGCCTTATCCATCCAGTACTTTTACTGAACCTTGTTGAGTTACAGCTTATTTACAGGAGACTGAGACACTGAGACATCAGCATCTCAAAATACTTGCAACTTGCACATCATAAACACTACAGATATTTCATTAAAGCCATTTTACGAGCTATAAAACTGAAGGTCATTTTATGTCTCTCTCTATAAAACCAGACAGTGATATAGTCCTTAGTAAAACATTCTCTATGGTACAATTTAAGCAGCACTACACAGACTACTTGAAACTCTTTACAGAGCAACTTATATCCAGGATAAGTTCTCTGTTAACACTGATATACAATATTTCTATACTGATATCCAGTATTTCTTTGCTAAAATAACAAGACTTTGAAGGAAAGAAATTTACACCCTCAAATAATACAGCCTTCTTAAAAAGACTGAATAATATCAGTTTAACAATTTTCCTAGATGAATTCATTAGGGAGGTCAATACATAAGGCTACAAAGCCGACTTCCAAGTTACCCGTGGAAAAAAGATTTTAAATTCTTCACTCTGCTTTCAGCATAGCAGATTTATGGTTAAAATACTAAAACAATGAAAGGCTGGAACACAAAAGCAAGTGTACAGCGTTGTAATGGTCTCGTTTTAAAAACCCGAGCACTCTTGCTCAGGACCTGACGCGGCACTCGGAGTCGTCCTCACCTGCGCCTCTGCCCCGCTGCTCCCAGCGCGGGTCGGCTGAAGGGACGTGGGTTTTACCTGAGTTGGCTCCTCCGTCTGCAGCTGCCTCTGGGGGACAAAAGTTTGGAAAAGTCGGAGGACAGCAGCAGCAGCAGCGGGACGGGACGGGACGGACAGAGAGTGAGCCGGGAAGCCGGCGGCAGCCCGGTCACCGGAGGGAAGCGACGGGCGGGCACTACTCCGGTCACCGGCAGCTCGGAGCCCTCGGCCGGGGCAGATCGGACCCGGGGCTCCCCAGCGGAGGTGCCCTCACCGCCCCGGTGCGGGACTGCCGTTCTGCTCTCGCCGCCCCCCGCGGGCTCCTGCCCCGCCGGCAGCGGGGCCGGCCGGCGGAGCCC